>BSBK01006261.1:710000-960000 GCA_027943335.1 Chamaecyparis obtusa | reverse complement strand
TTTTGGTGGCACCGATAAAGTCTTCTATGTTCGCTCATTCGCAAAGTATTTGGTGGAGTTCTAAGTTTTCTTGTGAACTGGTGAATAAAGGTTTTTGTGCATTCACCAAATATAACCAAGGGTTAAACATGAGACTCAGCGATTCAGCGAAATACTTTGTTCGCTGAATTGTTTGACTTGACCGTGGTTAAATAATATATCTAGCGACTTGAAATTTCTTGCAGTCACGTGTTTGCCAAATGGTCAAAGGGTTAAAGGTCGGTCAAGAATTATGGGACCGATTGCCATGTGTTGCTAAGATGTCATGTTTTGATTGGCTGAGCTGGAAAGAGATGCAGACACGTCAGTGGGCCCGAGAGATTCTAAAGAAAGCCAGTGTGGAAGATCTGATGGACAGCGTATGATCTCATGGAGTCTGTCAGGGCTATGAGATTATGCGACGGCCATTCATTTTAAAGATTATGAAGAAGTGGGTCCAGTATGCCGATTCATCACTGACGTGCTTTTTTCTCATTGGTCGAGGATTTAGAGATGTGTAAAGAGATTTTTAAAGATTTTTTTTTACTGTTGAAGGATTCTACGAGCTGCCCGATCTGCCAGGAATAAGATAGATCAATGGTCCTATTTTAAACTCCAGCTGGTTACCATTTTTTATTTGAATTCAAATTTCCTGCAGGGTTTTGCTAGGGTTTTTGATGCAAAAAGTTGTAAAATGAAGCGGTGGCCATGAATTAAATTCTTAAGTATAGATTGCAGTTGGGGAAGGATATAGAAGACATAAATTACTACTAGAATCTGATTTTGCTTCCTATGATGCCGAGCCAAATGAATATCAAGGTTGAATTTTTGCAGAAGGGCATTCATTGCAATTTGACAGTGAGATAATAAAATCAAATTTGTTGAAAAGGAGCCAAGGATAGCATTGAAAACATAAAGCATGTCGAATCAATTGCAAATATCTCACCTATTTCAGTAGTGTAGTTATTGTAAACCCTTTGGGGTTGTTGTAAAGGTTTTTTTTTAGGTTAATTTTTGTAACCCTAGAATGATCGGTTGCTTGTTGCATCTCTTGGTATAAAGGGATTTTTCATGATCATTCTAAGGGATTGGATTTTAGGTGTTAAAAAGATATAAATTTTTGAAACCCTAGCTTTTCAGTCAAGGATTGTAATTTTTAATACCATTTTATCAAACAATAGAGAAGAAGTACAGATTGATGTTCTTATCTTGCAAGCTTACTATTCTAGATACTGTATGCACATGGTGAAAGGTTATACTTAATACAAACCTCAGATCTTTTCTCTCCTTTGCTCTATTCTTTGAATCTTTAAATCTTTGCATAAGGTTTATGTGAATGTATTGATGCTTTGAGTTCCAACCTAGGGTTAGATTAAATACTGCTCAAAGTGGGATATGTGTTCTTGGAGTTTATTTGAAGGATTTTCATAAGCAGGAAAGAGTTGGGATATTTTGTATTTATGTCTAGAGACCAATTTTAGACACCATTGTGTTCATCCTTTTCCTTGATATTTTTCCCAATAGATAAGGCACTGGCCTATATTCTCCTATCTTTGTGTTGAGAAGAGTGATTCAAACCTTGTAATCCCAAATCATTTAAATCACTACTAGTCTTTACTTTTATTTACATTTATGTATTGTCCTATCCAGTGATGGAGAGTCAATGAACAATAGGTTGTTGTTTAGTACTTTCTCACTGTATTCATCTATTGAAAGATCCAATAAAGAAATAAGGGGCAGAGTTAGAACTATTAGTCAGAGTTAATACTATTGGATCAAGTGCACCCACCTTGGTTTTGCAGAGCTAGAAGTAGAAGAGGGTAATCTTATACCTATAGTTGGTCCAATTTCTCATAGATTGCTCACATTTGGAACTAACCAATCCTTAATATCCATCATGGGCATATTGGTATCTCATGGAGTGTAAAATCCTATCCAGGACCAACAAACTAGTCAGCACGAAAGGATGACTGAGCAACAGACAAGGAACACCAAGGGCCAGTGAAACAATCGACTGCCCAAGAGATGACCGACCATACTTAGTAACCAAAGGAAACTGACCAACTACCGACTAACTCAGCCAAAGAAGAAACCAAGCAACACAGAAATCTTCAAACATATTTTTGGTGACACAGGATTGCCAAGGACCCAAGATGCTCCTACATCAGAAACCTGGGGTTATTTTGAAATGATTCTCATAATCATTTAGTAGGTATGATCCAAGCTACATCCAACTTAGACTATGAAATCCATGAACTATCTTCCAATGGTCTATTCTTCCACTTTACTAGATATTCCATATATTGTTTTCCTCTTGTTCTCTTGCCAACTCTTTCTTTCAATATTTGCTCCACTTCTTCATTCTACTTCTTAGGATACTCTGTCAGTATTGTCATTTCTTCATCAGATTCATGATATTCATACAAATCAGCAATGTTGAAAATAGCTTATATGTCCATATCATCAGGTAACTCAATCTCATATGCATTTCCACTGTCAAATTTCTTCACAATCTTGCAAGGTCCAAACTTCTTCATCTTCATCTTTCCATATGTGCCAACAGGAAATTGACCTTTCTTCAAATGAACCATCACTTCATCACCAACATCAAAAGTCTTATGACTTCTGGATTTATCAGCTCTATCTTTATACTTTTGATTACTTTCTCCTAGTTTCTGTTTCACATCTTCATGCAATGTCTTCATGTATTCAGCAAATTTTACTCCTTCAGCACTTCTCTTATTTTCATCATCAATGTCACTCAAATTAGATATTCCTCTTAGTTGTGTGCCATTCACAATCTCAAATGGTGTCTTTGCAGTACTCCTATTCACTGAATTATTGTATGCAAACTCTGCTTGTGCTAACATAGAATCCCAACTACTAGGTGTGTCTCCAACTAAGCATCTCAAAAGATTACCCAAACTTCTGTTCACAACCTCTATCTATCCATCGGTTGTGGGTGAAATGTAGAACTATATTTCAACTCGGTGCCAAACTTTTTCCAAAGGGTCTTCCAAAAATATCCAACAAATTCACTGTCTCGGTCAGAGATAATACTCCTCGGTAACCCATGCAATTTCATAATTTCCTTAAAGAAAAGATCTGCTACATGTACTGCATCTGATGTCTTTCTACATGGTATGAAATGTGCCATCTTAGAAAATGTATCCACAACAAAAAAATATAGAATCATTACCTCTTACTATTTTCGGTAAGCTAAGAACAGAATCCATACTAATATCAATCCAAGGTTTCTCAAGTACATAAATTGGTACATACAACCCAATATTCTGACTCACTCCTTTTGCAACTTGACAAATTCCACAACTTTTCAAAAATTTATGAACATCTTTATACAACTGTGACCAAAAGTACTTTTCCTTCAACAAATTCCATGTTTTATCAATGCCAAAATGTCTAGCCAAACCACTGCTATGTTTTTCTTTTATCAAATTAGTTCTCATTAATCCTCTCGGTATACACAACTAAATACCTTTGAACAACATACCTTCCTGAATAAAATATTCATCCCATTTAGTATCTTGTTCATCTTGTATAGGTGCTCTACACTTTCTCCATGGCTCAGAAAAATCAGGATCATCCTCATAAGAATCGTTCATCTCATCAAAACCAAGAAATTGAATTTTCATCTCAGTCATCAAAGATCTTCTTCTACTCAATACATCAGCAACTCAGTTAGTGACTCCACTCTTACATTTTATCACAAATGTATAACCCTGCAGATACTCAACCCATTTCATATGTCTCTAATTCAACTTAATCTGACTACCTAATTGCTGTAAAGCCTTATGATCAGTATACAACACAAATTCACTCAGTATCAAATAATGTATCCATTTCTTTAGTGCTTCAACAATAGAATATAATTCTTGATCATACACAAAATATTTCCTTCTAGCATCATTCAAATTTTCACTAAAGAAAGCAACAGGTTTACCTTCTTGACTCAACACAACTCCAATTGCACTTCCACTTGCATCACATTCAACTTGAAATACTTTACTGAAATCAGGTAATGCCAAAATAGGTAATTCAGCAACCTTCTACTTTAGAGTCTCAAAAATTTTATCAACTCCATGTGTCCACTTGAATACTCTTTTATCTCCCCTCATAGTCTCAGTCATAGCATTACAAATTGAACTAAAATTTCTAATGAACTTTCTGTAAAAACTTTCCAGTCTATGAAATGATCTTACCTCACTAGCATTTTCAGGTGTAGGCCAATTCAGAATAGCTTCAACCTTTTCAGGATCCATCTTCAAACCATCAGCTGAAATAACAAATCCAAAATACACAATCTCTTCCTTCATGAATGAACACTTTTTCAGATTTATTAGCAACTTTTCCTCTTTCAATCTCTGCAAAAATTGTGTAACATGCAACAAATGTTCTTCTTTGGTCTTATCAAATATCAGAATGTCATCAAGATATACAATCACAAACTTACCCAAGAATTTCTTCAAAGCTTCATTCATCAGCCGCATAAAAGTACTCGATGCATTAGTTAAACCAAAAGGCATAACCAACCACTCATACAAACCTTCTTTTGTCTTGAAAGCAGTCTTCCATTCATCACCTTCTCTGATTCTGATTTGATGATATCCACTTTTCAAATCAATTTTGGTGAAATACTTTGCTCCAGTCAAACTGTCCATGATGTCATCCATTCTTGATATAGGAAACCTATACTTCACTCTTATATTGTTGATTTCTCTGGAATCAGTACACATTCTCCATTCCCCATTCTTCTTTGGTGCCAATACAGTAGGTACTGCACAAGGACTCAAACTTTCTCTGATCAAACCTTTCTCAAGAAAATCTTGAATCTATCAGTTCAATTCTTGATTCTCAGTAGGTGTTAATCGATGAGGTGCCTTATTTGGTAAACTAGCTCCAGGGATTAGATCCATACAATGATCAATACTTCTTTTCGGTGGCAAACCATTAGGTACATTGTCAAAAATGATTTTACTATACTCGGTGAGTAACTTATCAATCTCTTCAGGAACACTATCCTTGGTCTTCTTACTCCTCTTCTTAGAGATTACAACAAAACATACATCATTCCTTTTCAAATCTTTGACAAACTTTATTCCTTCCATTAAGTAGACTTTCACAGATGTGCAAACATTACTAATAGGTTCTTCCATCAAAGGTAACAATATTTGTTTCTTTCCATCAACCACAATAGTATACTTATGCAATATCCCATCATATATAGCATGTCTATCATATTTCCAAGGTCTACCCAACAAAATATGATAACAATCCATAGGCATGATATCACACAACACCTTATCATAGTATTTTCCAATCTTCAAATTCACATAACATTGTTCACTTACTAGGAGTGTATGCTCATCTTTGATCCATGAGATCTGATAGGGCTTTGGATGTTCCAACCTTTTCAATTGCAATTTAGTGACCATCTCTTCAGATGCTAGATTCTTTGAGCTACCACTATCAATGATTACCTTCCAAACTTTGTCAGAAACTCTACATCTGGTCTTGAACAAACTTTTCCTTACCGGATCTTCCTTTTTGCTTTCATTCCATAGTGCTCTCCTTACCATCAGGTTACTTTCCTTCTCAAGTTCATTCAGTGACTCTTCTTGCACCAATGCATTTCTACTACTACCAGCCTTCTTAGTTACTTGTGTACATTCAAATGATCTATGTCCTTCTTCTCCACAATTATAACAAGTTCCTCGAAAACTTCCTCTGCTGTAACCACCTCGGTAGTTACTGCTTCTACCTCTGGATGAACTTTCACCTTTACACTCGGTCTTGCCTTTGTCCAGATTTGTCTTCTTAGGTTCATATCTATCATTTTCATTATTAGATCCACCTCTTCCTCTAGGTAATCTACCACCTCAACCTCTCTACCTTTTCTCATGTCTCTTGTTCAATTTCTTCTTAGCTTTCAATGCAAATTGATAAGCCTCTTCAATGCTTTCTAGTTTAACCAAGCTGATCTCCTCTTGGATGGAAACCCTCAAACCATTTAGGTATCTACCAATTCTTTCCACATCATCTTCATCATGTCCAGATCTGATATCTATTCTATAGAATTCCTCAGTATACTCTTTTACCAAGCTATCTTTCTACTTCAAACTTTGCATTCGCCTAACTAGGTTAATTTGATAATCACAAGGTAAGAATATTCCTTTCAATTTCTTTACCATCTTATTCCATACCTTGATTTTGTCTTTTCCTTTCCTCTTCCAATCCAATTGCTGATGTTCCCACCATAAGGATGCATGACTCTTCAACTTAGTGCTTGCAATCTTCACCTTCTTGTCATCAGGTATGTTTTTATACTCAAAATACTTTTCCATCTTAGTGATCCAGTCCACCAATTCATCAGAATCTAATTTTCCACCATACTCAGGAGGATTGAAATGTGGTGTAGACTTCAGGCCATTCAGAGCCTTCAAAAATCTTTTCTCACCCTGATCCATCACAGGTGCAGGTTCTGCATTTCCTTGTTCTTCTTCAACTTCATCATCACTAACATCTTCAAGATGTTTGCCTCTTCTTTGGGCTATTTCAACTGCTTCTAACCTTGTAGCAATATGCCTTAGCATATCTTCCAATCCTGGATCTGCATCTCACCTCCCATGAACTATCTTAACAACCCTCTACAATTGCAAGTCATATCGCAATCTACTACCCCACAACAATCAACTAGGGCTTCAAGAGGAACCAGCAAACCTAGATCCACAGACCTAGATCAAGATCTCACCTTGCTCTAATACCACTATGCAAGGCAAGGATCAAGAGGGGCCAAAGGATGGCACACCCTAATGATCCAAGCCTACTCAACACACGTGAAAGCTAACAAACATAACAGTGAGAGAGAGAATGCAAAGAGTTTCATAAATATTCATCAAATGGAGTTATACATGTCGGGTTGTAAGGCCTTCCTAGTTACAGCCTGATACAAGAGGATACCGAACTGAGTTGGCCTTTAGATCCACAATCAATAGAAGGAATGGTCAAATCTAGGACCACATGCCTCCCAATGATGGATTCCAACATTAAATCTACTACCCATAATAAATGCACAAGTCATCCCAACAAGAACTCAAAATAAACTACTCAACACGAAAGGATGACTAAGCAACAGAAAAGCAACGTCGAGTGCTAGTGAAACAACCAATCACCCGAGAGATGACTGACCATACTCAATAACCAAAGGAAACCAACCAACTACCGACCAACTCGGCCAAAGAAGAAACTGAGAAACACAGAAATCTTCAAACATATTTTTGGTGACACAGGATTGCCAAGGACTCAAGATGCTCCTGCATCATACATGTACAGAACTATGGATCTAAAGTTAGATTTGGATACCCTTTTCAGTGAACTTATGATATTTTCAAACAAACTCAAGGATGACCTTCAAAAGATTAAAGTAGTCTTTGACCTTTTATCGGCATCAAAGGCTACCTGCTGTCAAAAAGATAAAAGACATATTTTCAATGGGAAAGAAGAGACTACATCAAAGCCCCGAATAATGACACTTCACCTATGAAAGTTGGAATATAATATAATTCGAGGTAATATCATTACACTTAATGGTTGATGTTTGAAAATTATATATTTTGATTGTGTTTTGTTGGCTAATTATGCAGTTGATGATCTTGAAGGTCATGAAGGCATCACCGACCAGCTTCCAAAAGGACTAAAATGTTATCCCAGAGAATTTAGTAGGCTGCTCTACTATGAGCAACTACAAATTATGCATTTGTTTGATACTATGCATATTGAAAAGAATGTAACAGAGACACTGTGGAAAATATTGGGCGGAAGGTGTGACAAAAAAAAACTTGGCAAAATTTATAGTGACATTCATGATTCCAATCATGCAATGAAAAATATCATTGAATCAAATAGCAATGGAGACTAGATTAATGCAAGTTCTCTTCCTTGGTTATTAATAGAGCAACAAAGTAATGCCATAAAAGAAGTGATCCAAAATATTTGATTTCCTACAGGATTTACTGCAGATATAAGAAATCTCATATAAAAGAAAAATGATTTTGGGTTAGAGATGAAAATGCATGATTGACATACCTTCATCAAGGTAAGTCATAGTCTTTTGTATTTACAATATATTTATGTAATTGCATTCAATTTTCATTGTATGAAATGATTAGTTGACAAATGTTGCAGTATTTTCTACCCCTATCTCTCTTAGAGAACTTTGACAATAATATCAAACAAGTGATATATGATCTTGGAAAATATATGAGGTAAGTAGTGATATTTGTTCAATATATCAAACAAGTAATATATTGTAAAGTCTTGTATTTATATATTTATGTCTTGAATCCCTTGTAGGTGGTTGTCATCTAAAGAAATCCATAAAGAAGATATAAAATATTGGAAGAAAAGAATTTGTCGATTAATGTGTGAAATGTAAAAGTGTTTACCTCCAGCTTTCTTCAATGCACAAGAACACTACCTCATACACCAAGTTGAGAAGATTGAATTATGTGGCCCTATACATGCTAGGTCAATGTGGATGGTTGAGAGACACTTGAAATTTTTTAAGGGTTTGGTATGAGAAAGAGCATGTCTCAAGGGTTCTATGGTTGAGGGATATATCGTATACCAGATGATGGTGTATGTTACTCAATATCTTCCTAATCTTGTAGCAAAGACCCATATAGATTGCATTTGGGATCTCGACTCAATTAAAAAATTTAAAGGGGAGTACTTGGTGGGCAACATTAGATTTAGGAAACTGAACGGTAATAAATTATGAGATGTTATTGTAGTAAATTAATTCTTAATCTTCAAAATAAATCTGTTGTAAGTCATCTATTTATTTTTGTACAGCTGCTAAAGAGTGGGATGCAATACATGTGTTTATTGCAAATAATCAAGATTGGATGATGGTATGGATTGAACAATGTCAACATGATGGTCATAGATTAACATTGGAATCTGTGTCTTCATTGGTTATACAAGCTCATCATAATGGAGATCCAAATGTTACACAAAAGGAAATAGATTTAGCATATGATTTAAGAGATCACTAGGTACTTATAAATTTGTTAATTAATCAACCGTATGTTTTTCAACTCATGATGCAATAATTTATACATGTTTGACATTATTGCAGGTGAAACACCACAAGGCTATGTTTTGCAATGGTTATGAATAGAAGGAAATAGTCTTCCCTTCTATTATGTATGTATGGGGGAAATATGAGATCCACTTCTAAATCCAAATTCCCAAAAGAGAGATCCAAATTGATCAACCAAGAGGTTAATACACAATCGAATCAATCTATGGAGAATATGAAAGAAGAAGAAAACCTTATATTTCCTTATAATGGACTTGTGCTTGAAATCTGAAATAATTGAAAAGGAAATACTAATCTCAAAATAGGGCAAATCTGGAAAATGTTGATTTATGATGTCTGTGTGCACTTTCGAGCAATTCTGCAACCTGTTTCGAACTGGAAATGCCGAGACGATGAAAACCAAGAAATCCTTTATCTTTTTTATGACAGGTAGTCTTTGACCCTCATAAAAGGTCAAAGGCTACATTCTTATTCTAAAGGTTGACTTTGACTTTGTTCGTAGACCTTGAAAGTTTTCTAAAAAAGGTATCCAAATCCAATCTCAGATCTGAAGTTCTGCACCTGTACCTACAAGAAAAAGAGGATTTTTGTTGTTTATTTGAGGGGTTTGCCTTGGTCAAACCCTGGTTTGGAATCAACCTTAATATTGAAATTGAAATGGAGAATTCTAGCAAGTAGTAGAAGTAGATCTAACAATGAAGCTATGCAATTCAATAGATATGCAATTGTATTTCGAATGTAAACAAGTATATTGATATGAAAGCTTGAACACAACAATGGCAAATGTAAATCAAAACCATGAAAGTAAATATGAAACCTCCATGCTTGTATGCTTGGAATCTACCTTGATAGAAGAATGAATGAATCTATAAGATGAACAAAGGATCTTGAAGGAAGATCATACCACCATGATGGCTAGATCTAGGGTTTGAATGATGAATCTTGCATGCTTGAACCAAATCCCTTCAAAGGCTTGAATGCTTGAATCCTTGATCTTCAATGGAGAACTTGAATGGAGAAGAGGACTTGAATGCTTGAATTTATATCTCCTTGAGAGATCCTTCATCATGAAATTCCTTGGTGAATAATGGATGTCAATTACTTGATTGTGGATGATCTCCCCAAAACTTGATGGAGAAAATGAGAGAGGAAGGCCTCCTTTTATAGTGATCTATGTCACAAACATCTAGAGAAGGCCGACATTGGGGAATTAAATCCCAATCAACCTTAACCCATAGAAATGGACCCATATTAAATGAAATTTAAGGATTTACCATTCTAAAACCTGAATGGCCAACCTAGAGGTGGGAAAAAGAATCTTTCTGAAACCCGATACCCGAAAATTAGAAAAACATGAAATTTAAACTGGGGGTCAAGGATGAGGTCCAGTCTACCCTAGCTCAGAGTTGATGTCAACCCTGACCTAGGTTAGAGTTGAGGTCAAAAACCTCAGGACCTCGGCCCAGAATGCCAGGTAATACATAAATATACTGAAAACAGGGGCAGATAGAAGAAGAATGGGGAAAACAAGTCAAATCAAAGAAAAAGGCTGATTCAAGGTGCTTGACATGACCCATACCACTCACTCAGAGGGCTAAATGCTCTTAACATGGAAGTGCTTCCATTTTAAGATGATACATTAAGCCCCCACTTTAGCAAGAGTATGGATTCGATGCAAACTCTTGGTAAAGGAGAAGGAAGAAGAGATCCCTATGGATTCAAAATGAGGTAGGATAACACTTAGTTAGAGACACAAGCCCCCATGCTAAGGATTCTAACTCAACATACACATATGAGGGTGTGAAAATAAAAAGGAAAAAGACACAAAAGAGGGGTTAGTACTAAAACAAACCCAAATCAACTAGCATAAGAAACCTTGCTAAGAAACATTTCTCATACTAATATCATATTTGGAAAGCTATCATAAAAGAATAAATGATTACATAAGAAAGATAAGAGAACCACTATAAATAACATAGCTTCATGATCCATTCCTACCAGCATGCAAGCAAAAAGAGAGAAAGGGAAAAGAGTGATTACCTCGCCTAGTAAGATGCCCACCTTACCATGAATCACCCTAGAGGGAGAGCCCAATAGGTTCACCCATAAACTATGCTTGCAACTATAATGCATCTTCTAATAGCTTCTGGAATACCCATAGATCCACCTTCTTGTATTACTATGAATATGAAATGCGTGTCTCCTTAGGATTTAGCAACTTATGTGCACTACCTTCAGAAGATTTAGCATATAGATGCATGTCTTTTTAGGATTTAGCTACTTATGTGCATTACCTTCCAAGATTTAGCATATAGATAATTTGAAAAATGTGTGTCTCCTCAAGAGTTAGCAACATATGTGCGTTACCTTCAGAAGATTTAGCATGTAAATGCATGTATTTTCAGGATTTAGCAACTTATGTGCGTTACCTTCCAAGATTTAGCATATTGAAAATTTTGCAAAATGTGTGTCTCCTCAGGATTTAGCAACTTATGTGCATTACCTTCGAAATATTTAGCATGTAAAAATAAAAAACTATAGTACAAGGGAGACCGTATATATGCCCCCCTCCTTAATATGGAAAAAACATACTATTTTGACATGTTAAGGAAAAGAAAAAACAAGGATAAAGCCTTCTTCAACATTAAGACAATATCCACAAACAACACCTAGTCCAAGCCAAGAAGGTCATAGCTCCTATGATGCCATGGAAGGGATGAATGTAAAGAGATATCATGCAAGAAGTGAAAAAAAGGTAACCCTTATGATGGATAGCACACTATTTAATTTCCAAGGTGAGAGATATATCAACCATGGAAACCCAATGTCAAACCAAAAAAGAGGTTGTTATCAAGGACATAGATCCTCAATGCAAACCAAAATTTTCATGTATGATTGGATATCACATAATAGATAAATACTGCTTAACCAAGGAAGGAGGTGAATCCCAAAAAGATAGAAAAGAAGGAGATGACATCCTTGCCCCCCAAGTGTAGGAACAAAGATGGAAGAGGAAACCTACTTCACAATGCAAGGAGATATCATGTTTAGCAACAATGTATACTATATTCTTAGCAAGGGATATTGATGCCTAAATCCAAGAGTATAGATAATCATGAAAAGGATATGTCACTCATGGAAAAGGATCCTTAAAGAAAGAGATCTTATCAACAAGACCCCCACCAAAGAGGAGTACTTTAGATAAAATATCATCTTTCAACAGTGGGAACAAAGATTCAATCATCAAGCCCCCTATAAAGAAAAGGAAGAGGAATCTTTGGGATGAGGGAAACAACTCTAACACCAAAGAAAGGGTGAGAGTTTATAAAGAACATAATTTGCAACATAGAGAAGAAGTGCCGACTTAGGACAACAACTTCTCATACAAGAAGGTTATCCATAGTCAAAATATCTGTCAATGTGTTGAAATAATAATGCAATATAAACAAATACCACTAGGCTAAGGAAAGAACTTACCTAGACAAAGAGAAAGAAGGAGATACCTTGCCCCCCAAGGATAGAGACCAGGGATACCTTTGCAAAATGAATGTCTTGGAAAATATATCTTGAATATGGAACATAATACAAAATTATAGAAAGATAGGAGAGAAAGAATACCAATTAAGACGAAGACATAATATATACTAAAAGCCTAATGGATCTTAGGAGACCAGATGAAGATTCACCTCTTGCCCCCCAGTCATGAGACAAGAGGGGAAGAATATCTACATTATATCAAAAGAGGGGGAATCCCCTATATCAAAATTATGAAGGAATTGTAAAATTGCATGAGAGTGAGATATAATTCCTAAAGCAGCTCTTTCTCTAACATATAACTTAAAATGTTGACAATTAGCAAGTAAATGTGTGTTTCTATAATGAAAAGGACATTTGTATTTGTATAAAGCATCTATCAGCATAGGTCTAAAGATTTCTTTCTTGGAATTCATTAGTTAAACATATACCTTCTTAGCCACTTCTTGACGAACATTAGGGTTATCCAAGATAGGTGTTGGGAGAAGAATGTGAAGAGGAGGACGATGTTTAGCATTACCTACCTTGACTTGAGACTTTGAAAAACCAACACTATACATATTTGGTTTAGGGGGTATATGAATGGGAAACCTAATACAATGCTCATTAACTCCAAGCCATAAACCTTTATAACCTTGTTTAGTCACCATATTATATCTGGTAGTGTACATATTATGTAAAGCTTCTACAGGAGGTGATTGCTTATCATGTTCATGAGTAAAGGTTGTATAAGGTGGGATAATAGGTTTTGAAGAAGTTTCTTTACCCTTTCCTTTAATATCATCATGGATCAGAGGAGAAGGTAAATCAAAGAATTCTTGCACATCCACATCCTGAGCTATAGCTTGAATCCCATCATAAGTACATGAAGAGCGAGGATGAATAGATGGAGAATTTGGTATCGGAATAGGATTAGGAATATTAGGATTGATAGGATTAGGATTAGGATTAGGATGATTAGAAGATGGTATATCATCTACCAAATTCATCACATAATCCAAGAGTTTAATAAGGCTACCACATAAATCTTTAATGAAGGTTTTGAATGTTGGAATACTAGTGTCGGTCAACTTCACAAAAGCATAGGCAAGAGCAAAGTGAAGGGTCATCAACATAATGAAGTGAATGATACTCTCATAAACATCAAAGGTATCATAAAGAGATGCTAAAAGAAGGGTAATAAAGAACATGACCACACACCAAAGCATCTTAACAATCTCCATAGAAAATTAAATGTTTGTATTTTATTGAATATATAGATTTTTTTTTATAGTTTTGAATTTAAAATGCAAGAGCATAAACTAGATCTAATCTAAATGCAAGAAAGAATCTAAAATCTAACACAATAGGGCATCTAATTTCAAAAAAGAAAAGGGATAAGTATGTCGGGTTCACCAAAATGAATAGAAGGAAATAGTGTTCCCTTCTATTATGTATGTATGGGGGAAATATGAGATCCACTTCTAAATCCAAATTCCCAAAGGAGAGATCCAAGTTGATCAACCAACAGGTTAATGCACAATCGAATCAATCTATGGAGAATATGAAAGAAGAATAAAACCTTATATTTCCCTATAATGGACTTGTGCTTGAAATCTGAAATAATTGAAAATAAAATACTAACCTCAAAATAGGGCAGATCTGGAAAATGTTGATTTATGATGTTTGTGTGCACTTTCAGGCAATTCTGCAACCTGTTTCAGACTGGAAATGCTAAGATGAAGAAAACCCAAAAATCTTTTATCTTTTTGACGACAGGTAGTCTTTGACCCTCATAAAAGGTCAAAGGCTACATTCTTATTCTAAAGGTCGACTTTGACTTTGTTTGCAGATCTCAAAAGTTCACCAAAAAGGGTATCCAAATCCAATCTCAGATCCAAAGTTCTGCACCTGTACCTGCAAGAAAAAGAGGATTTTTGTCATTTGTTTGAGGGGTTTGCCTTGGTCAAACCCCGATTTGGAATCAACCTTAATATTGAAATTGAAATGGAGAATTCTAGTAAGTAGTAGAAGTAGATCTAACAATGAAGCTATGCAATTCAATAGATATGCATTTGTATTTCGAATGTAAACAAGTATATTGATATGAAAGCTTGAACACAACAATGGAAAATGTAAATCAAAACCATGAAAGTAAATATGAAACCTCCATGCTTGTATGCTTGGAATCCACCTTGATAGAAGAATGAATGAATCTATAAGATGAACAAAGGATCTTGAAGGAAGATCATACCACCATGATGGCTAGATCTAGGGTTTGAATGATGAATCTTGCATGCTTGAACCAAATCCCTTCAAAGGCTTGAATGCTTGAATCCTTGATCTTCAATGGAGAACTTGAATGGAGAAAAGGACTTGAATGCTTGAATGGATATCTCCTTGAGAGCTCCTTCATCATGAAATTTCTTGGTGAATAATGGATGTCAATTGCTTGATTGTGGATGATCTCCCCAAAACTTGATGGAGAAAATGAGAGAGGAAGGCCTCCTTTTATAGTGATCTAGGGAAAAAACCTCTAGAGCTCCTTCATCATGAAATTTCTTGGTGAATAATGGATGTCAATTGCTTGATTGTGGATGATCTCCCCAAAACTTGATGGAGAAAATGAGAGAGGAAGGCCTCCTTTTATAGTGATCTAGGGCACAAACCTATAGAGAAGGCTGACATTGGGGAATTAAATTCCAATTAACCTTAACCCCTAGAAATGGAACCAAATTAAATGCAATTTAAGGATTTACCATTCTGAAACCCGAAATGGCCGACTCGGAGGTAGGAAAAAGAATCTTTTCGAAACCCGATACCTGGAAATCAAAAAAACATGAAATTTGAACTGGGGTTCAAGGATGAGGTTGACTTTTCCCTAGGTTAGATTTGAGGTCAACCCTAACCTAGGTTATATTCAAGGTTGACTTTGACCTTCAGGTCAAAAACCTCAGGACCCCGGCCGAGAATGTCAGGCAATGCAGAAATATACTGAAAACAGGGGCAAATAGAAGTAGAATGGGGAAAATAAGTTAGATCTGAGCAAAAGGCTAATTCAAGGTGCTTGACATGACCCAGACCACTCACTCAGAGGGATAAATTCTCTTAACATGGAAGTGCTTCCATTTTAAGATGATACATTAAGCCCCCACTTTAGCAAGTGTATGGATTCAATGCAAACTCTTGGTAAAGGAGAAGGAAGAAGAGATCCCAATGGATTTGAAATGAGATAGGTAACACTTAGTTAGAGACACAATCCCCCAAGCTAAGGATTCTAACTCAACATACACGCACGAGGGTGTGAAAACAAAAAGCAAAAAGACACAAAAGAGGGGTTAGCACTAAAACAAACCCAAATCAACTAGCATAAGAAACCTTGCTAAGAAACATTTCTCATACTAATATCATATTTGGAAATCTATCATAAAAGCATAAATAATTACATAAGAAAGACAAGAGCAACACTATAAATAACATAGCTTCATGATCCGGTCCTACTAGCATGAAAGAGAAAAGAGAGAAAGGGAAAAGAATGATTACCTCTCCTAGTAAGATACCCACCTTACCATGAATCACCCTGGAGGGAGAGCCCAACAGGTTCACCCATAAACTATGCTTGCAATTGTAATGCATCTTTTGATAGCTTCTATAATACCCATAGATCCACCTTCTTGTATCACTATGAATATGAAATGCATGTCTCCTCAAGATTTAGCAACTTATGTGCA
This sequence comes from Chamaecyparis obtusa, assembly GCA_027943335.1. Lineage (NCBI taxonomy): Eukaryota > Viridiplantae > Streptophyta > Pinopsida > Cupressales > Cupressaceae > Chamaecyparis > Chamaecyparis obtusa. The sequence continues at coordinate 943,617 of BSBK01006261.1, read as the reverse complement.
TTACCTTCAGAAGATTTAGCATATAGATACGTGTCTTTTCAGGATTTAGCAACTTATGTGCGTTACCTTCCAAGATTTAGCATATAGAAATTTTGAAAAATGCAAGTCTCTTTAGGATTTAGCAACTTATGTGCATTACCTTCAGAATATTTAGCATGTAAATGTGTGTCTTTTCAGGATTTAGCAACTTATGTGTGTTACCTTCCAAGATTTAGCATATTGAAAAATTTAAAAAATGCATGTCTCCTCAGGATTTAGCATCTTATGTGCATTACCTTCAGAAGATTTAGCATGTAAAAATAAAAAGCTATAGTACAAGGGAGACCCTATATATGCCCCCCTCCTTAATATGGAAAAATCATACTATTTTGACATGTTAAGGAAAAGAAAGAACAAGGATAAAGCCTTCTTCAACATCAAGACAATATCCACAAACAACACCCAATCCAAGCCAAGAAGGTCATAGCTCCTATGAGGCCATGGAAGGGACGAATGTAAAGAGATATCATGCAAGAAGTGAAAAAAAGTAACCCTTATGAGGGATAGCACACTATTCAGTTTCCAAGGTGAGAGATATATCAACCTTGGAAACCCAATGTCAAACCACAAAAGAGGTTGTTGTCAATGACATAGATCCTCAATGCAAACTAAAATTTTCATGTATGATTGGATATCACATAATAGATAAATACTGCTTAACTAAGGAAAGAGGTGAATCCTAGAAAGACATAAAAGAAGGAGATGGCATCCTTTCCCCCCAAGTGTAGGAACAAAGATGGAAGAGGATACCTATTGTGCTCGGTGTCGGTGTCTGATGCTCAGTAAAACTGTTTTGTGCTCGGTGTAAAGACTTGACCGACTAGCTTGTGATACTTGATTTTCCTAACTAGGCTAACATAATTAATTGACCAATGTCTTTGATACTAATGACAATCATTAATGCTCAATAGAGATACCAATCTCCCCCTTTGGCATTAGTATCAAAACCTTAATGTATATAGACCTGATGTATCAAAAATTATATCTCCACCATATACATATATACTTATCAAAATTTTCTATATACTCCCCCTTGGTGCATGCTCTGGTAATGTATAGTATACATAGCATCTATTTACATATTTTGCATATACATTATTATCCACCTTTTTGATAATAATTCCAAATACAAAAATGTATACTTACAGCTTATAAAAAATGTGTTGATGGGTTTTCTTCAATGATTCCAAGAGGTTTTCCCATTCCTCTTTCAAGTTGGTGAGAGAAATGTGCTTAAGACCGACTTGTGCATGCATGTCAAAGATGTTTTCCAACACATAAATTTCTGGTGTTGCAATAAGTATCTCTACTTTTTTTTTTTGATCGTTAAAAGGCCGAAGCCCTGAAAGATTTTTATTAATAATAATTTTACAGTGTGACCCCACTCGCTGCAAGCACTAGTAGGAAAGAGCGGGGTTGAGAAAACCTCCAGCCTTGCCCAGGACCATAGGTCCTATACTTATACAAATTTACGTGGGCATACCCACGACTCGACTTTGTCGAGATTTGTTAAAATGCAAAAATTTCACGGGCATTCCCACGGCTCGATATCAATCGAGGATTTCCTACAAATACAAAATTTCACTAGGCATACCCATTGCTCAAATAAATCAAGATTTAAAGTTACATTAATTCAAATGCTGCTTAAAGGTATACATCTTACAAGTACATACAAATAGACAAATAAATTGAATATTTTGTTTTAGGTTCTTCGATCTTGGAATGATTTAGTTGCTTTCTTGTTGTTAATGTGCATTCTCTACTTCTTGTTCTTTGGATGGAAGGAGTGGTTGTCTCCCAGACAATGCTTTCCACCTAAAAAGCCATACAAAAGAAACATCCATCTCCACTGGTTAACCCTCATCAAGCACTAAAAAAATTTCACAACCTTATAATGCATTTCATTATTTTATTGATTAATGATTCTTACTAAAATGGAGAATAAGAATAGATACCCAATTAGATTACCTACGCAGAGAGGAAAATTTTATACATAGAAGCTAATACGAAAATTATAGTACTGTTCTTACTTTAGACCAAGTGACCTTGTATACCTCTTGTTCTGATGCATTTCCTTTGTGCTTAATACCTTTACCGTATGGAAATGTTGTTTCCTGCCCAATGTTGGCTTTTAGGAAATATCCTTAGTAATGCAATTCGCTCTCCTGGATAATGTATTAATGTTCTTCCAGGTTTCAATTTACACCTGACTGACAATCTTCGTGTAAACTTATACAAAATTCCATAAAAGGTCTGAATAATTTGATTCAACTTATATTACTGCTCTCTTCTTACAAACTCCACGGACTAATATGGTTAATCGCTAATATAAAATACACATATTGTAGCTGTTCAGATATGTATTAATATAGGTATAAATTTACCCATATACCTATATTTATATATATCAGACTACTTTAAAAAAGAAAAAGTGCTGAGGATTACCTGGATTTGGACATTGCAATTATATGCATCTTAGCATTAGGCATCACTATATAGATATATATATATATATATATACTACTATTAGTATATATGTATCTATATATATAATATGATCTTTGTCCTCGGGATCCTTAAGCTTAGAAAAACATAGTTCTTTATGATAAATACTTCATAGAGACCGCAGATGCAAATTTCTTTCCATTACTTATACATCTTGATAAAATGAACATAGTTTGCGGACCTACTTCATATTAGAATTACAAGTGCATAGGAAATACTATTTTGATCGTAAGGGGAAGAATACAATATGGGAATTATGTAGAAGGACTAAAAGAAATATATATTCGAGTATTTAGATTGCTAAGCTTTGTTAACCACATTATTTTATGTATGATGCCAGTATGAATGTTAATTACTGGTAAAAAAATAGTGATTACCATAAACCACTAAAGAACCTGTACCCATGCTATTTATGAGATGCTCCCATTCAGAAAAGTTCCATAGGGGATGAGGATATAAGGCAAATGCTCCTTAACCAGCCTAGCTGTGATCCAGCTAGATTCATTTATTATCCCTACTGAATTGTAGCCACTCTTAGAATTATCTACCTTACTCATGATCCTTAAAAACCACAGTAGCATCCTCTATTCAAAGTAGAATCTATCTACAGTACTTTCTTTAGCACTAGAGCATTATAGAAAATGTGCGAGTTTAATTAAGATAGTAAAACTTAATGTACCTAATTTTGATATCCATATATATGTCCACCACTTATATACAGAAGGAGCCCTTGGAGCCATTTACCAGGGCCTGCTTAACTAGTAGGCATTTATCAAATTAACATATATAGGCATGACTTAGTTCTACTCAGATAGAGAAACCTATAGCTGGATCTAGTAAAAATTTCTAAGCCTAAACATATATATCTATTAACAGAAGAAGCTAGACTATTATACTCAAAATTCTTAAAATCTCTGAGTGTCTGCACTACTGGTCCTCATTTTGTTGTACAGCCATACATTTCCAGGTGTAATCCCTTCTGATCATGACAATGATGCACTCGACCTCTACCTAATCCTTCTTGCTTTTCCTGGTGCATCTAGGGATTTCTGGAGCCTTAATGTGCAGGTTAGGTGGAGCAATGTTGTCCATCTCTGGAGGTATATCAAAACCTTCCATTCTCCAATATTTAAGCAACCAACTATTGTCCACGTCTTCCTCAAGAATTTCCTTGTAAAGAAAGTCAATGTTCCTGGCCATTTTTGGCCAATGGCAATCAAACTTATCTTCATCCTTGAAGGATAACATGGCTATCCTCTATGATTGAGGAATCTTATCCAACTCCTCCTTGTCTGACTACATTGTCACTTTGGGGTAAGGGATTGTGAGCTCGTTATCAACACAATATACCATCTTGTCCAACCACCTAGATATTCCTCATCAAAAATCTCTCTACAGACCCTGATTATGTCCCCCTTGCTTTTGCCTGCAAATATGGAAAGGGCTATAAACTGGCCTATCACCCCTCCATTGGTTTTGTACGAGTAGAGATTTGTTGAAATGTTGATCACCAATGGATTTTTCAATAGCCCTTCTAGTTGAGTTAGGCAATGGATTGAGGATTTGATTCCATCTTTCTGGGTAAATGCAACCTTGGAAAGCCATAGCTCGATCACTCTTTGTGTAGAAAGTGCACAGTTAAGTTTCCATGGTGGCTATTAAGAGATCCTATGCTTAGGGCCCTATAAATACATTCTCAGATGAAACTTTTTGGAGTATCTGAGAGGCTACCTTCTTAGTATTATGGTTCTTCTTAGTGCCCTCTACTACTTAGGATTACTCAGGGCATATAAGAAAAGATACATTTCTTAAGGGATAATAAATAATGATGATATCCAACTCCAAGCAGGCTGAGGTCTGTTGAGGAAATGAGTACTATGTATGTATGATGAGGAGAAGCTGTCATCCCTGGCCTTCCTTCTATCTTTCTAAACAACCGAATTCATATAGGAAAAACCTGTCTGTACTGTTAGTTGCTTCTCAAAATCATTACATCTTTATAAATGAGCTTAAGGTTTGCCAACCGGCTCATAATGAACTCATGTAGGGGGATAGAAAAATGATGAGATTCACAAGTGCCAAGAAGTCTTGTAGCCCTATATTTTTACTATGATAGTTTCTTATCATCATTGATGTTTAAATGTTAATAATGTGTCATAAAACCTTAACTATAATCTGCAATAACCGAAAGGAGGTGAAATAAAATCCTTTGGCTATCATAGCTAATGATCCTTCTCTGTACTCAGACTAGATATTTTAATTATACTGATGCTGGGATTAGAGCTTAAAATAAATTGCTCTAATATCTTACTAGATCTAGCATTGTATCTAATCATTGTAGGTTATAAGGATTAGTGCTAAAGGGATAGATGATAATTGAGTGTCAAAAAGGTGACTAGTAATTGGGAGCCTTCTCTATCACTCTGATAAATCTATTTAAATTCTTGTTAAGGGTCCTGGTACTTGCTATAATTAATATAACTATCCATAGAGCTCCTATATCCTTATAGGTAAGAAGAGATTCCTATGGTTAAAAAGCCTCTCTATAAGGTTCCTATATCCTAATAGGAAAATCAGTTTCCCAATCTTACTACTCAGGTTATCACAGGGAAAGGTCTCTGCCTTAACCTATCATTAAAATACCTCTTAAAAACTATAATGTTCCATAGTTACCACTCTGTTGGCCCCTAGATTAGCTAACTTGTCGGCCTCTGTGTTTCCTTCTCCAAAGGTATGTCTGATTTCATAATTTGAAATACTTTCCATTAATAGATTAATCTCTTCAATTTTTGAATTCAAAACCCAATTAGGAGTTTTTTTAGTACGAATGGCATTGATAATAATTTGGGAGTCTCCTTCAATAGTTACTTTTGTAATGTTAAGATTCTTGCATAATTTAAGCCATTCTATTGCCACTACACATTTAGCCATATTGTTGGTTGTAGGGCTAATGGGTCTCAAAAATTTAGCGACAACTTCTGACTTCTAGTTACGAATGATCCCTCCAATACCTGTTACCCCAAGATTACCTCAAGAAGCTCCATCAAAGTTGAGTTTATACCATCCAACTTTCGGGGGTATCCATTTACAGGATGTTCTGTCAGCTTTAGTTTTGGGACCCCCTTTACCATAAAGGGGAGGGATAGCTAATTTTGGCCATTTGCATCTGATTCTATTATCCTAGCTCTTAAAAGAGTCTTCATAGCTTTGTTTGTCCTTGAGTTTACTGTTAATAATTTCTACGATAGATGCTTCTATCTTGTTTGTGATTGAGTTCCATGTTAATTTTTGATCTGTAAAAATCCTTCTATTTCTTTCTTTCCATAATTCCCATGCTACTATTGAAGGCGCTATTGTCCATATATCCTTAAAAAGGTTGTCTTTTTACAGAGAAGGCCATGCTTTGAGGTTGTTGATTAAATCACAATGGGAGGCAGATTTCCATCCTAAACTCTAATGAAGCCAATTCCAGCAATTTTGGGAGAAAGGACAATTAAGGAGGATGTGATTGACATCCTCAGAATGGTTTTCACATAAAGGGCATCTAGATGGCCCTTCGAATCCTAGTTTATTAAGCCTGTCTACTGTAAGAATTATATTTTGCAATGCTGCCCATAGAAACATACCAGCTTTAGGGAGGCAGGATTTGTTCCAACAAAGGTTTAAAGGTATGTCTATGTTATCCATATTTTGGTCCCTAATAATTGAATTGTAACCCTCCTTAACAAAGTATTTTTCGTTGTTAGATCCTGCCCATATTAAAATATCTGATCTATTTTTAAGTGTTACCTCTCTCTCCTTTAAGATTGCCAAGAGGTTATGCTTCTCATGCCATACATCATAAATTTCATTTAGAGCACTCCAATTAGTATCTTCCTTCTTACATAAGTAGTCCTTAAGATATAAGCCTATGACTCTTTTGCATTCTTCCATAAATTCCTTGGAGAAGCCCAATTTGTTAAGGGGAATAAGGCCTGCCCACGAATCATCCCAAAATAAAGCTTGATCTCCTGCTCCTACATCCCAAGATAGATACTTGCTAATAATCCCTTTGCATTCCTTAATAAAATTCAATATCCAAGATCCTTTAACATGTGATTGTGTCCTAAAAATATTGATGGGGTCCGAATCAGGGATGTACTTATGTAATAATATGGATGCCCACTTACTACTTGATTCTTTGTACATTCTCCATATAAGTTTAGCCCCGAGGGCTTGGTTTTGCCACAGTAGATTTTTGATGCCTAGACCTCCTTTTGATATTAGTTTGCATAGAGTATCCCATTTAATAAGGGCAAGTTTTTTGTCTTCGGAGGGACCTTGCCAATAGAATTCTCAGAGCATTTTATCTAATTCCTTTTTAATGCAAATTGAAAGGGGTAGAACTGACAAATGATATGTGGGTATGGCTAAAAGGACAGATTTGATCATTGTTGACCTGCCTACTTTAGTTAACCACTTTCCTTTCCATGAACTCTTCTTGTTTTGTACTTTGGATATGACTTGTTGCCATAGTTTGGAAGATAAGAGACCTATATCCAGGTCAATTCCTAAGTGTTTGCATGGAAATTTGCTGATTTTGTATCCCATCATACGACAAATATCCTTTTCTTTTTTTGGGAAAGTATTAATAAAGAAAATTTCTGACTTTGTAGGGTTAACATGTTGACCTGAGGCTTTCATGTAAAGGTTTAAAATTCTTTTGAAAGCTCTCGCTTCCTGTCTATTAGCAGAGCCAGGTAAAATCGTATCATCCACAAACTGCTGGTGGGTAATATTAGGAACATTTTCTGAGGCCTTTAATCCCAAGATTTTCCCTTCCAATTGTTGCTTTGTAATCGATCTTCCTAATGCTTCTACCATAATGACATAGAGAAAATAGGATAATGGATCTCCTTGCCTAATGCCCTTGGATATACTGAAGAAGCCTTCCGAGGTACCATTGATAAGAATAGAAATTTTGGGAGTTGAAATGCAGTTAAAGATAAGGTTAATCCATTGTTTAGAAAAGTCGAACGCTTCCATACATTTGCACAGGAATCTCCAATCTACTTTATCGTATGCTTTTTGGATGTCAATTTTCATTAGCATACTAGGTTTCTTTGTTATTTGAGCGGTATGGACTATTTCTTGTGCTATAATAATTCCATCCAAAATCGATCTATTTGCTACAAAACCCGTTTGCTCTTCCGAGATAATAGTTGGAAGGAAAGTTTTGAGTCTATTTGCTAAGCATTTTGAAAGGATCTTATATATGGTATTACATAGGGAGATAGGTCTGAAATCCCCTGGTTTCGTACTATCATTTTTCTTCGGAATTAAAGTGAAAAAGGTGTTGTTAATTTCACTTAATAGAGATCCTGAATTTCTAGTAGCTTCACCTGCTTTCCATACCTCTTCTCCAACAAAATGCCAACATTTTTGGAAAAAGCAGGCTTGGAAACCATATGGGCTTGGAGCTTTATCCGGATGGAGTTGAAACACTGTTGCTTTGACCTCTTCTAATGATAGCTTATTATTCATTATTTTGCTGTCCAAATCCGTAATCAACTTAGGAATGGCTTTAAGCATTTCATTTTGGGCACTGAGGTCAGTTGCTTATAGAGTATTGAGAAGGGTATTATAAAAATTTGTAAGAACATTTGAGATCTGCATAGGGTCCTCAGTAGTAAGTCCCTCGGCTGTCTTAATTTTGGCTATTTTGTTAATGCTCCTTTTATAATTAGTTGTATTATGAAAGAATTTAGTGTTACTATCGCCCTCCTTAAGCCAAGACTCCCTGGATTTTTGCTTCCAGAAGATTTCTTCTTTGAGGAGGATATCCTTGTATTTAGCCATTAGCTCTTTTTCCTTGTGGTAACTAAGATCATTCATACCTTGTAATATTACTATATTGTTAAGATCAGTTATTTCTTGTTCTACCTGGGTTTTCTCTTTGAATATGTTATTGAAGTGATTCTTATTCCATTCTAACGCTTTATTTTTGATAATTTTTAATTTTGCTATTAAGCAAAACATTTTCAATCCTTTGATCGAGATTTGTTTCGACCACTCCTCTAGAAGGTTTATGAATTCCAAATTTTGGAACCATATAAATTCAAACTTAAACGGGCTTCTCGAGGGTTTAGAATTTTCTGTTATGGTAAGCCTGACAGGGAAGTGATCTGATCCTGCTTCTGGTAGTATCTCTGCATTGACTATTTGATTAAAGTTTTCAGGGTTTGTTCTAGTAAAGAATCTATCTAATTTTTCAGCTATGTAACTGAAACCAGCTCTTCTGTTATTCCATGTATAAACTCCATTAATTGTATTTATGCTTATTAGATGATTATCCGTAGCCCACTTGCTAAAGTCTTTATGGGCTTGCGATATATATTGAGAGCCTCCATATTTTTCCTCTAGATTTAAGATAGCATTGAAATATCCTCCAATGATAAAAGGATGTTCTCATTTTTCAATTAGAAGGGCTTGTATTTGCAGCCAAACTCTTCTTTTTTCCTCATTAGAGATTGGCCCATATACATTGATCAAGTTAAATTTTAAATCGGATTTTAGGCTTTTAATTGTTAGTGTCATCCAGTTATCGTTAGTGAGTGTGAGTAGAGCCATTACTTTATGGGGGTCCCATAGGACTGCCAATCCACCTGAGAGGCCTACTGATGAAACATATTCTGATTTCCAAATACCTAGTCTTTTGCTAAACTTAGTACTTTCCTCTCTATTAAGCCTAGTTTCCTATAATAAAATGATTTCAGAATCGAAGTTTCTTAAGTATCTTCTAATTAATCGCTATTTGTTAGGGGCATTTAGACCCCTAACATTCCAAGTAGTGACTTTCATTGTTCTTTGGGAAGGAACTTCCCCTTCCCTGTGATCAGAATATCTGCTATCTTTTTTTGGTTGCCTGCATTACCATCCAAAGCTCTTAGCTCAACGGTTGACTTCCTACCTCTTTTCTTTTTGAGTTTATTAATATTAGGTGTGCGTAGACTACCTCTATTCAAGGCTATGCCCAATTCTCTATTTTCGTTAGTTATCCCGAAAAGGCCTTCAATTGCATCTTTAACCAAAGTTGCTTCTCCACCATACCCTATTATTGAATTGGCCCAGTTATCCTAGTTTTTTTTCTCATTTATGGTGTGATCTAAGGGTTCAGCTCTATCTATGATCTCCTTGCCATAAATCTCTATTAAATCTTTAGCTTTCCCTGATAAATCTAGATTTAAAGATTCTAACTCTAGAGGGATTGAAACAGCTTGTTCCCTCCCTTTAACGATGGTTGGTTAATTTATAGTTATATTTTCTTTATCATTTATATCATCCTCTTTTGCACTAAGCCTATCTTTAGCTTCTTTTATGATTTTTGTTTGTCTGATTGGTTTGAATATTTTCCTGGATTATTCGAAAAGGCAGTTTCTGAAGCTTCCTTTTCCGGGGGAGAAGGAAGGAAAGGCTGATTAGGACTATTTTCCTGATCCCTATTTTCTTCTAAAATGCATTCCTAAATTTTCTTAATTAGGATTTCCTTTTGGAGTTTTAATTCATCAAAATAGCAGATCTCATCCAATAACATGTCCTTTAGATCATTCGTTAATGATTCTCCCAAGTAGTTAATGATTTGATTTACCTCTTCTTCTATTTTGTTTACCTGATCAACTAGTTCTACTACATCAGCACATTCAGGTTTCAGAATCAAATTTTTTTGAATATCAATCCTATTTCCTTCATCTTGTAGACAGGTTTTATTATTATTATTTTCAGGCTCTGTTTGTTCTGATTTATTCTCCCTACTTAACTCTTCATAGGGTTCTTGCCTGATAATGTTTAATGAGTTGTTCTTTAATGGAGATAATGTTTCACTTGTTTGGTGAGTTGCTAAATTAACACTAGGTATATTAATCGGTTTTTTCCTTATTATATTGTCTTCCTGATCATTTGCTGCATTGTTCAACAGCATTGGATAGGGTGAGAGATTAGCTAAACCTTGATCCCTTAGAGGTCTACATACAAAACCTCCTCTATCATTACAAAGATGAATCTCTATATCTTTATTAGTTTGGGATTAAAAAATTACGTTTTTGTGTGATTTTGATGTATCTTTGTTTACCTCAATAAAGTTTTCTGTAATTGTTGGATTAATTATGATAGAATTATTATTAAAACATAATTGAATGGGGTGAATATATTTTTGATGGTAATTCATCTCTACAATGATTATTTTATCAGCCTGTTTAAGTGCTGACTCAACAACTCTTTTAAAATTGCCTATTTTATTACCTATCAAACAGAGTATTTCTTTACTAGAAAATTCCAAAGGCAAGTTTTTAAGAGTGATAGCTTTTTCTATAATGAAATCCTTTAAACGCATTGGATTGAATAAAGGCATCCAATCAAATAAAGAGAGGGGAATATTCCTGAACTTCAAAACATTCTTATTCATAATGCTTTCCTTTAAGATTTTGTTATGACAGTTTATGTAAATGAAATTATCTCTTAAGGGTATTATACTTACCTCCCCAGGAAGTTGTGCCAATATTCCTTTTATCACATCATTAATTGATACTCCAGCTCCATTCTAGCAGAAAATCAAACCTGTTTCTGCTAAATGCTTTTGTCGTTGCACAATATTATCATTATCTAATATGATTGTATCATATTGCAAATCCCAGGGAACCTTACCATTTTTTTGATTATTGAAATGCCTATGAGGAGGCGTGTAAGCTGCATTGTTAGTGCCATTATGAGATTTGCCTACTTTAATGTCATGATTAATCACATTCTTTGTTGCTTTAATAGATAAGGGCCTCTCCAACCTTCTCCAGTGAGGAGGGCTATATTTATTAATAATGTTCAAATCATCACAATCAGCAGAGCTAGCATTATTACTTTGCTTATTATTTCCCTCATAAAAGGGTAGGGTTTTAGTGAGATAAGGACATGTATCTTTGTCTGATGGATGGGAGCCATCCTTCTTGATGTGTCAATACCTATAGCCCTATTCCCCCAAAACCCTATCCCTTTTATCGAGGGGGGTATAAGATTTGTCACTTTTATCAACCTCCCTAAGCACTTCAAAGGAGTTATTCAGAGAAATGTTGAAAGAACTAAGAGATGAAGAAGACCTTAATACCTTTTTCTTGCCATTTACCATCTTCCATGCAGAATTTTGCTTTGGCATGCTAACAAGAGGTTCCTTTTTCTTGCTCTTTATCATATGCCATGAAAGATCTTGCTTAATTGAGCTAATGGGAGTTGCTTGGGTAGGTAAGATCCTACCTTCCCCCTTGGCAGATAGGGGATCATTGGTTCAACATTTTAAAAAATGCTCAGGCTTTCCTAGCTCAGCGGTCCCATAGCCAAAGACCTGCTTTGCATATTTGGTCTTTGAAAAAACATTTAATTATCTGTCCAAAGTTTGGACTGTAAAAATTTTTGGCCTTGTTTCCTTATTCCATAGAGGGATTTTATTATTTGGCCGTGATTCTAAACAAAGATTCAGAGCCCTAGCCATGTCCCTCTTTAATTCTACCTGAGATCCTTCCTTCTTCTTGTTAGATGATGAAGATTTATTAGTAGTTTCCTTACAATGCTTGGTCTGGGCAGAATCAAGGAGGGAGGGCTTAGCTTATATTTGACTAAAAATCATGAGCAGATCCAAATCCACATTTTGATTCGCTTTTTCCTTCTACTTGGCTATGAATTCATCCAAGTGATCATAAGAAGGATGCGATTGCTCTAATTTCTGGCATTCCTTCTTTTTGTGGCCGTAAAGCCAACAATTGTAGCAAGAGCTAGAAAATTCTATGTTTTTGCTTAGCTCCTTTACATCCTCTGCAACCAGATTGTGATTTTCTGCCAAAGATTTAACATTGCTAAGCTTGTTTGCCTCCTTTGACAAACTTAGGTTAGAGTGAATAAAACCTAAATTAATTTGCCTTTGATGAAAAGAAACCTTCCTTTTCAGATGTTTTTTTTGCATTTTCGTTGGTAGCAGAGCAATTTTTCAACTTCATATGTAATATATTTTTTATATATTAATATGTATTGTATATAACAAGTATCTCTTCTCTGACAATGTGTTTCTCAAAGATTTTTAGGTAGGGTAGGAGCTTGGTTTGTAATTCAGTGACCTGATCACTGGTCCTTTCTTCTTGTTTTCTGAGATCTGCTATCAACCGCCTGAGTTCTTGAACTCTTAATATATGCTTTACAAAAGCTTGTGGCTCAGTTATAGTTGCTTGTGCACTAGTTTTGATTTCATTTTCCATCTCTTTAATCTTTTCACTGATCTTGGTGGTGAAGGTTTCCACAGTGCATAGCTTAAACAAGATTTGACAAATTAATTTATTAATAGCCTGAATTTTAGTTATTACCTCGGATAGCTTAACCTTGTTAATTGCCACTTCTTGGCTGATTCTTTCTGCAAGTTTATCTTGTATCATTGATTCTGCTCTTTCCTCAATTCTCTTTTCAGCATCGACATTTGGGGCATTGATTCCTTTAGCAAGTGTAGCAAGTTGGTCCATAATCAGAGTGTCCTCATCTACATGTACCTCTGGTATGACTTGTTGTAAGATATATCTTACATTTTCTAATATTTCCTTGCTTTTACTCTCTTGTTTCAATTTCTCATGTGCTACCTTTCTTGTACATAAATCCCCATATTTTCTTAGTTCCTTGGGGCTAAGGGTCCTTGGGTCACACTCGGGTATCACAATGATTTCATCTAATGTGACTGACCCTTTTCCTTTCTTTTTCTTCTTCTTCTCTGGTTCTGGAGGTGAACTCTTTGCAATCAAAATAATATCTCTTACCTCAGAACTTGGTGTAACCTGCCCAATTGACACTGTCTCTACCTTTTGCTTCTCCTCAATAATCTTGGTGTCAGTTGACTATGTTTGAGCCTCTAATGTAGTGTCTAGTGGAGTGGCCTCGATTACTATAGGATTCTCTTGATCCTTTGTGTCTGCCTTAGGTGCCTCTTTCTCTTCAGGCTTATGTGTTTCTATAGGAGGTTTGATGCTTTTTTCCCTTGTTATATCTTGTGGTTGCTTGGGGTTTGAGCCATCAGGTTGTTCCTATGATAATATTTCAACTACTTCAACAAGAACATGAAGCTCGCCTGGAAATGATGTAAATGCACACTCGATGACTTGCCCCTCATCCTGTATATTATTTGGTGCAATGGTTACATCATCATCATCATTCTTATCATTAGGATCACTATTTTTGATGTCCTTAATGAGTACATCATCATCATTTCTCTCTTTAACTCAGATCTCTACTGGATACGGTGAATCCTGTGAAATATTTGTTGTTTCTTTTTCAATAGTTGTATCAATCACCTCGGTAAATGATACACTTGTTTATTTAGCCTTCTTTCCTACATTATCATCAATATAAATACCTTTACCTTTTTCCTTTTGTCTCTTCTTAGATAGATTCATATATGCATTTTTCTCATCTTGCTCTCTAGCTTTAAAATTTGAAGTCCACAAGAGATGACTAGTCTCATCAACATCTGCCATATTTTCATCTAAAATTTGCATAGCCCTATTTTTCACTTTGAATCTTTTATAGTACTTGGTCATATGTTCATCAATTTTTGCAAGGCTTAAATGTGGGGCTGCCTGAACTAGGGATCGTTCACTCATTTTCTTCTCAATATCCAAGGCATAGGACCACTTCTGATTAATTCTTTCTTCTAATGCCTTGGGTAGTGATAGTTCAAACTCTAATGGAACTCATTTGAAGCGTATCATCATCTGAATGACTACTTCCTCAATTTTGTTCTGGTCCTTGGTAGACATTTTATCAAACTGACTGAGTTCTGGATCTGCAAGATCTCCATTCTCAATTATATTCACAACAATCTCATCAACTGACCTGTCCTTATTACTAACAACCATAAACTGATTGTTGTCTTCTTCTTCATCCTCAAGGTCTTCCTTATTTCTTATCAATTTCTCCTTTCTTCAGTGGCTCAGCTACAACCTTGGTATTTTTTTTTTCATAGGTTCTAGTCAGTGTAGTTACCCTTATTTTTATTGTTTTCTTAGTGCCCTTTTTCTATGGTGAAGCTTCGATTGCTGACCTTGTTCGTGCACCTATCTGCACTGGCAACTGCTTCCTTTTTGAAAATGGTGTGGAGTCTTTGTCATTTTTGGACTCAATTTCTTCACTGTCATGTGCATTGTCAGTTAGCAGTAACAGACCTTTGGTTGGGGGTTCAACTAGTGACTCCTCAAATGAGTCAGATATATCTCCAAACTACTCAGTTAAAGCTTTCTTCATTTTCTTTGCTTTCCTTGTGATTCACCCAATGACAAGACCTATTTTGATTCTTGATTTCCCCTCTTCATAGGTACCAAACCTTTTGGCCTTCTTTTCCTTCGATAGTGCCAGAAATGCCTTGATTGATTTCAAACCAAAATCATGATCCATTTCATAGCCCATAGGTGCTAGCCATTTAGTTCTTGATTCAACAGCTTTAATCATTGTGTGGTTGGTGTCTACTAGGAAATAAATATCCATCTCATACTTCTCAACCAATGAACTTGGAATCCTACTTCTAAGATTCATCTTAACCTTAAAGTCTTCAAAAATTTCATCTAGAACTCCATTCATGTTATCTCCCAAACTTTTCAATTTATCAGAAATCTGTCTTGTAATCAGTTTGTCGGTTGACCAATTCATTTTACCGACTTCAAGATAATACTTTTCAAGATAGAAAAACAAACATACTAGGAGTGAACCAAACTTACAAGTATTCATCTTTTGTGACCATATTGTCTTCATGTTCTCCTTTACTTGATTCAACAATAACTTGGCAAGGTCCAATCTGGTGATCTTTCTTAATCATCTTGTATGCCATATCCACAACACTATAAGGTACGTTTTTTAATTTTCTCAACTAAAAAATCTTGTAGCCAATCACATGTGAAGCATACTTAACTTCTGGGTCTTTGATTGAAGCAATTTTAAGTGCACGACCATCCCATGCCGCTCCGGTGTTCTTCTCAACATCATCTCGAGATGAGCTTTGGAATGCTTTGGTCTTGTCGGTGGTAGGGTAACATGTAACCCTATTGATCACTTTCTTTGTAACCGTAACTATTTTATCCAACCAGAACTTTCCATTGTGACACCGACTCAACATGACCATAATCCATTCAGTTTTAAATTTCTGCAAAAAATATATGGCATTTGTTAAACCTGTCTTTTCAACCTTATTAAACTCTGGTTTTAACTTACCATCCTCACCACAAATTTGTTGAAATGCCACAATCATCTCAAAGTCCCCAACTTCCCCAATTTTGCAATGAATGTATGATCTGACATCCTCAACTACTAAAACCCTAGGTGGGATGCTTGAAAAAGCACCCGCTAAATCTGTTTTAGATGCTACTTCAAGGTGTAACTTGTACTTTGGTTCGTCAAAGTTTGTTAAAACTATTAGATGTACTTCCTCTTCAACATCTGTTGATTTACTTGCAGTAGACAAAGATTCCACTGTGCTTAATTTAGGGTTTTGGTGAAAGTAAGTAATAAATATGTTCAGTAGGGTTTCAATTTACTCAGAATATGTCGAAGAATATGCTTGGTTCAATCTGCAATAGCTTTGAATAATCTTGAAAGATTCTTTTCTTGAACACACTCTGTGAAATTATAGTTCTCAAAAATCGCAATGTGAAAATGAACTTTGACTTCCCTGTATTTATAGAATTTTCATATTCCCACTCCAAAATTTATCTAATAAATACTTGACCTACTTTTCGGTTCATGACAACTGTCAGCTCGGTGATAACTATAAAGAAATTCATTAGCTAGGTTAACACATGATTTCCTTTCTTGGTTGATGCTAATACTTGTTTAACCTTGAATAGTGATTACCAATAGGTAACCAATGCTTGGTCTAACTTTTACTGACTATATGACTTTGTTAGCTCAAAACATATAAAGCACAATGCATCTTTATTCATGTAGATTTGGTATGTGCTCATCATATATAAGGAATTGTATGTAAAATATGATCATTTTAAATGTCAGCCCCATACATACCTATATCACCTTAGGTGGAGGTATCGATGTCACCTAATCCAGTGGATGAGGTTTCACCGAAAACATTATTTGACTCAGCAATCTCATTAGATGTCTTTCTCCACATAGTGTTCCTAATTCTCATGATATATACAATAGTGTTTCCACTCTCAAATACATGTCATTTTGATGCTCGGTCTCTACAGTCCTTTCTAAGATGACCAACCTTATGACAATGCAAACATGTCATTCCAGTGCTTGTCCAGCTTTGTGATCATCCAACCCATATTTTCTTATTACAGTTTGCTGCAATGTGACCATATCTACCACATGCAATATAATTAGCCCATGTGTTGTAATCCAAAACATAAGAGTTACCTTGTCTCTTTGGCTGATAAGGTTTGTGTTTTGTCTTTTTCTTAGGAGTCCATACTTGCTTCATTTTTGCCTAACACTCTCGTGTAGTGTGTCCATGTTCATTACAAGTATAACATAACTTCTCCATAGTAGCAGTGTTACCATTCTTATTCAGCTTAGCTCTACAATCATAAGCTTGATGACCAAATTTTCCACAATAGTAACAATATCCATTAAACTTAGGTGTGACAGGAGGTTTACCTTGTGCTTTTCTTCTACAAACATTGGAATTATGTCTCAGTTTGCCACAGTGATAACATGTCAATACTTTAGGTCTGTGATTTTGATTTTTTTTGACTTGTTCAGCTTGTTGTGATGATTCTCCTTCGCCTGTATAGCCTAATCTAACTTTGCCTCCAAATCTTATTTGAGTAACTAGAAATTCATCAATCTTCTTAGAACTTTCTTCAACCAATTTCATCATTTCATTGTGCTACTATTGATTTTTCACTTCATTTCTTAGCCTCTCATTATCTTCTCTGGGTATTGCTACATCTTCAAGTCTTCTTGACAATTATCCATTTACTCGATTGATTTCTTGATTTACATTTATCATCTGATTGGAAATTTTGAAATGGTGCTCGGTGAGTCTTTGTATCTCACTTTCTTTTGCTTGAAGTTTTTCAGTTATCTATCTTCGGTCTTCAATAGCTAGATTCCTTTCTTGTTCAGCCTGTCTAGCATTTTTTATTACTTCTACCATTCTCACCATCTATGATTCTTGACCGATTTGCAGTGCTTTCACTTGTTCACTTTCAGCCTGTCTAGCATTTTTTATTACTTCTACCATTCTCACCATCTATGATTCTTGACCGATTTGCAGTGCTTTCACTTGTTCACTTAAGTGAAGGTTCTTTTCAAAAAAATCAGAGATTATACTTTCAAATCCATCAGAAATAATCCCTGAACTAGATCCAATGTGATCAAATAAATCATCAATCTCTTCTTCCTGGTAACCAATCTCATTTTGCAGAATAGCTAAGTTCTTCCTTTCAACCAATAATTTCTTCAGTCCATCCTTAGTGTGCTTATATTGCTCAAAAAAAATCTGCATTTGAATCTTTTGATTCTCTATGGTTTTATCCATTTTATACCTCTCCATGACTAGATCTTTACCCTTCAATGGTTAAAATTTCCAATAAGAGAACTGTGCTCTGATACCAATTGTTGGATTGGAGAGATAGGGTACTGAGAGGGGAGGGGTGAATCAGTGCCCACAAAAGCTTTCCATTCATAAACCTTTCTAACCTTAAATAGAAAACAATAGTAACCTTAAAATATAACTTGTATCCATTGCATGCATCATTCATTCATTTAACTATCAAAGGTAAATAGCATGAAATCAACAAGATAATCAACTCATAACACAAGTATTTTGGTAAAGCAGAAACCCTTGTTAGAAGGTAAAAACTGCGGTGGGGATGACACCCACAAATTCTTCACTACTACAAATAGAAAAGGTTTTCCAAATAGGGCTACAATGATGATCACTTCTGATGGTCTTACCCTATTAGGAGTAACATGTTAGATCAATTAAATCTACCTAGTGATAGGATTTTAACAACACTACTTGAGTGTGAACTCGGTTAAGAGATTTACAAAAAGATTGTTAGGTCTACTATTGTATCATCTTAAAATGGAAGCACTTCCATGTTAAGAGTGTTTAGCCCTTTGAGTAAGTGGTTTGCAGTCATGTCAAATGCCTTGAATGGATATTCGACTTGGATGTGGTTTTTCCCCCTGTTCTACCCCATTTTCCACTTCTTCCTAGCATTTTCTTCCATCCTGAACTGTGAACCTGAGATTCTTGACCATAAGGTCAAGGTCAACCTTTTTAGGTCAAGGTCAACCTCGACCCTGACCTACTTAGGGTCAGCCTCAACCTTGACCCTAGGGTTTGGGATCTTCAATGTTAGCTTTCAGTTTCAGGATCTCATCAAAATCTTGCACTTTCCCTCTTTGGGGCCACTATTTCTCGGATTAAGTGTCGAATTCTCAAATTAATAATTGAGGTGGACCTTTCTTGATATTTGTATAAGAATCCTAATTTATTATTGGAGATTATCCTTTCTCAAGTTTTGTGCCTAATACTCAAATTAATTTTTGGGTTGGCCTTACCTTGAATTTTGTAACAAGGCTCTTAAATAATTATTTTATTTATTTATTAAGGGTGGTCCCCTCCTAGAGTTTTGTGTGAAAATGTTAATTTAATTTCCTTTCCATGTGCACATCTTTAGAGTTTTTGTGCCATGGGCCCTTAATTATTATTTTCTATGAGGCCCCTCTTGTGCCCTAGATCACTATAAAAGGGAGCCTTCCTCTCTCATTTTCTCCATCAAGTTTTGCAATCCATCTCTCAAGATCTCAAGCAAGAAGATCAAGCATTCAAGCCTTCAAGCATTCAAGCATCCAATTCATTAAGGAGATCCATTAGTAGCCATTGAAGGATTCAAGCTCTATGTAGCTCTCTTGTTGAAGATTCCTCCATTTCCATTCAAGCCTCTTCCAAGTTCAAGATACATTCAAGATTGGTGTTGAAGATCTAAAGACAATTGATTGGAGATATCCTACATTTGATTCTACATTTATCCATTCTTGTGGATTCAAGGATTCGAATCCTCCCAAAGGGTTTCAACTCAAGCAAGGTGAATTGTTCCATTTACTTTGTTTATTCCAGCAATTTCAATTCAATTTCAAGGTTAATTCCTAAATTGGGGTTTGACCGAGGCAAACCCCCCCAAACAAACAACCAAAAACTCTCTTTTTCTCATAGGTAAAGGTGCGGAACTTCAGATCTGAGAGTAGATTTGGATACCCTTTTCACCGAACTTCTGAGATCCATGAACAAAGTCAAAGTTGACCTTCATTTTCCTGAGGTCATCCTTGACCTTTTAAAAGGTCAAACTTGACCTGATCAAATCTAGGAAAAAGATTTATGGGTTTTGTAGATCTCGAAGTTTCAGTTTAGGAATGCGAGAATCAACAGTTTTTATTCTTACATGCTAAATCTTGGAAGGTAACACACATAAGTTTCTAAATCCTGAAAAGACACGCATTCATATGCTAAATCTTCTGAAGGTAACACACATAAGTTTCTAAATCCCGAGGAGACACGTATTTTAAAAAAAAATTCAATAGGCTAAATCCTCTGAAGGTAATGCACATAAGTTGCTAAATCCTAAAGGGACACACATTTCCAATTTCAAACATGCTAAATCTTGGAAAGTAACACACATAACTTGCTAAATCCTAAAAAGACATGCACCTATATGCTAAATCTTCCAAAGGTAACGCACATAAGTTGCTAAATCCTGGGAAGACACACATTTCATATTCATAGTGATACAAGAAGGTGGATCTATGGGTATTCCAGAAGCCATCAAAAGATGCATTACAATTGCAAGAATAGTTTATGGGTGAACCTATTGGGCTCTCCCTCCAAGGTGATTCACAGTAAGGTAGGCATCTTACCAGGTGAGGTAATCACTTTCTCTTTTTTCTCTTTTCGCTTTCATGCTAGTAGGATTGGATCATGAAGCTATGTTGTCTATAGTGTTGCTCTTGTTTTTCTTATGTAATCATTTATGCTTTTATGATAGCTTTTCAAATATGATATTAGTATGAGGAATATTTCTTAGTGAGGATTCTTATGCTAATTGATTTGGGTTGTTTAGTGATAACCCTTGTTCTTGTGGTTTTATTGTTTCACACTCTCATGCATGTATGTTGAGTTAGAATCCTTATTTTGGGGGCTTGTGCCCTTAGTTAAGTGTTATTTTATCTCTTTGTGAATCCACTTGGATCTCCTCTTTCTTCTCCTTTACCAAGAGTTTGCATCAAGTCCATACTCTTGCTAAAGTGGGGGCTTAATGTATCGTCTTAAAATGGAAGCACTTCCATGTTAAGAGTGTTTATCCCTTTGAGTAAGTGGTTTGGGGTCATGTCGAATGCCTTGAATGGATATTCAACTTGGATCTGGCTTTTCCCCCTGTTCTACCCCATTTTCCACTTCTTCCTAGCATTTTCTTCCATCCTGAACTGTGAACCTCAGATTCTTGACCATAAGGTCAAGGTTGACCTTTTTAGGTCAAGGTTGACCTCGACCCTGACCTAGTCAGGTTCGACCTTGATCTTGACCCTAGGGTTTGGGATCTTCAGTGTTAGCTTCCAGTTTCGAGATCTCATCAAAATCTTGTCTTTTCCCTCTTCGGGGCCACTATTTCTCAGATTAAGTGTCAAATTCTCAAATTAATATTTGAGGTGGACCTTTCTCGATATTTGTATAAGAATCCTAATTTATTATTGGAGATTAGCCTTTCTCGAGTTTTGTGCCTAATACTCAAATTAACTTTGGGGTTGGCCTTACCTCAAATTTTGTGACAAGGCTCTTAAATAATTATTTTATTTATATATTAAAGGTGGTCCCCTCCTAGAGTTTTGTGTCAAGACTTTAATTTAATTTCCTTTCCATGTGCACCTCTCTAGAGTTTTGTGCCATGGGCCCTTAATTATTGTTTTCTATGAGGCCCCTCTTGTGCCCTAGATCACTATAAAAAGGAGCCTTCCTCTCTCATTTTCACATCTCATCTTAAGAAATTTCATAATCAAGGAGCTCTCAAGCAAGATCAAGCATCCATTCAAGCATTCAAGTCCTCTTCTCCATTCAAGTTCTCCATTGAAGATCAAGGATTCAAGCATTCAAACCCTAGATCTAGCCATCATGGTGGTGTGATCTTCCTTCAAGATCTTTTGTTCATCTTCAAGATCCATTTCATTCTTCCCTCAAGGTGGATTCCAAGCATACAATCATGGAGGTTTGATTTACATTTATTATTTTGTTCAAGCTTTCATATCAACATACTTGATTACATTCCAAATACATTAGCATATCTATTGAATTGCATAGCTTCATTGTTAGATTCATTTCTACTACTTGCTAGCATTCTCCTATTTCAATTTCAATATTAAGGTTGATTCCAAACCGGGGTTTGACCAAGGCAAACCCCCCAAAAAAACAACAAAACCATTTTTCTTGCAAGTACAGGTGCAGAATCTCAGATCTAAGAGCGAATTTGGATACCCTTTTCGGCAATCTTTCAGGATCTGCAAATAGAATCAGAATTGGACTTCAAATAAATAATGTGGTCTTTGACCTTTTAAAAGGTCAAAGTTGACCTATGTGAATTTGGAGATAATATTTTTGGGTTTTGTAGATCTCGCAGTTTCAGTTCAAAATTAAGAAAATCGACAGTTTTTGAGATTGTTTGACAGGGTTTTCAGCTAATTCTTTTTTGGAGGTAAGTACCTTTATTTCTTAATTTCAATATTAGTCATCTACATTTACTTTCTATATCAATAAAATTCAAATGTAAGAGTAAAATATTGGTTTTGGGGTCTCTCTTATGTGCAAACCATTGTTCTAGGACCCCATCCATATTTTATCCTCTACATTTTGGTGAACCCGCGATAGACAACTCTTTCATTTTGGTGTTAGATCATTTGTTTTCTTGCATTAAGATTAGGTTTCTTTTATGCTGTTGCATTTATATTTCAAAAATCTAAAAAAATTGCAAAATTTCTTTAAAAATACAAAAACATTTACATTTTCATGCTTTTAGTATTCAACATGTATGACTCTTGTTTTGAGTACTTTGATGAGGCTTTTGTTGTTCAAGATAATAGATACCTTAATGAGGTACATGGAAGTGAGGATGAAAATTGTGTGAATGAGATCTTTATTGATTCTATTCCTATTTCAGCTTCCTCTACAACTTCTTCAATTGACCTTTACAAAGATGAGTTAGGGATTGATGATTATTCTTCTCCTAATATATGTCTTTTCTATGAGCCTACTTTCCCCTTTAGGGATCAAGCTTTAATGACTTATGACACTCCTACAATGCACTTTATGGATAGGGATGATAATCCTCCAATTTGGGATGAACCTTTGGATTTCAATGTTGATTACTCCCTTCCTCATGAAACCATTAAGGATAATCCTCCTATTTGGGATGAACCTTTATATTTCGATATTGATTACTCTTTTCCTTATGAACCCATTGTGGATAATCCTCCTATTTGGGATGAACCTTTGGATTTTGATGTTGATTACTCTCTTCCTCATGAAGCCATTGTGGATAGTTCTACTTTTTGGGATGAACCCTTGGATAAATACATTGATTTATCTCCTCCTTGTGAAGAATTCTTAATACAAAAGGATGACATATTCTCTAAAACACACTCCCCTTCTATGAAAGCAGATGACATTATAGATCTTTCATCCCCATTTAGGGTTCCTTCTAGTGATGAGGCATTAGCAAAGAAAGATATGAATTCCATTAATGCTCTTCCCCTTAGTGATGACCTTATGGAAAATCAAGATCCTACCTCACATCATTCTTACCATAATATTACTTATCTCTATTCTAACCCTTTTCAAACTATGGTTCCAAGTGTTCCTCTGGTTGTTTCTTCCATTCATATCACTTCCTACACTTTTATTAGTGTTCCTAATCTTCCTAATCCTAGTCCTATATTTCCTAATCCGATTCCTAATTCTCCATCTACTATTCCTAGTTCTTCCCCACTTATGTTGAGGTTCAAACTATGGTTCATAATGTAGATGTGAAAATATTCTTCAAAGTACCTTCTCCTTATTATTCAATCCATAAATATAAGAGAAAATAAACTTCTCCTTTGAGATTTATTCATAATTTTACCCCTCATTCATATATAACATAGACCTTTTCTCCTCTAGAGTAGGGGGAAAGAGGTATATTTCTGCTTTGAGCTTAATTGGTTATGTTAGCTTTTCATCCATTTCTCTCTTCTATTATTCCAAATATCTTTTATATGACATGTGTTTTGCAAAGGTATCCCTTGCCTTTTTTCCTTGGGGGGCAAGGTTCTTCCTTCTTTCTCTTTGTCTAGGGGAACTCCTTTCCTTAGCTTAGTGGTATTTGCTTATATTACAATATTATTTCATCATATTGATAGATGTTTTGACTATGGATAACCTTCTTATATGAGAATTTGTTGTCCTAGGTCGATACTTCTTCTCTATGTTGCAAATTATGTTTGATATAATCTTTTACCCTTGCTTTGTGTTAGAGTTGTTTTCTTTCATTCCAAAGATTCCTCTTGCTTTTCTTCATGGAAGGCATGATGATTGAATCTTTTTTCCCACCTTTTGGAAGATGATATTATCTAATGCACTCTTCTTTGGTGAGGGTCTTAGTGATAAGATCTCTTTCATTGAGGATCCTTTTCCATAAGCGACATATCCTTATGGTCAATATCTCTCGCTAAGGATATAGTATACATTGTTGCAAATAGGATATCTCCTTGCTTTGTGAAGTGGGTATCCTCTTCCATCTTTGTTCCTACACTTGGGGGGCAAGGATGTCTTCTCCTTCTTTTCTATTTCACACATGAAGTAATAAATTGTGAGTTTGATAGAAGTGCTTTAGCCTCAGGGGTTTGGCATGATTTTCTATCTTAGTCAAATCTATGCATTGTTATTTCATGCACATATTCATGCTATGGTTTTGATCAAGAGGCTCTGATCTTAGCATTATTAGCATGCAGTAATAAATACAGATTGTGAATTTGATAGAAGTTCTTTAGCCTCAGGGGCTTGGTATGATTTTCTATCTTAGTCAAATCTATGCATTGTTATTTCATACTTGTTCATGCTAGGGTTTTGGTATCAAGATTTTGATCTTAGCATTACCAGCTTTTCACACATGGAGTAGCACATACAGATTGTGAATTTGATAGAAGTACTTTAGCCTCAAGGGCTTGGTATTATTTTCTATCTTTTTCAAATCTATGCATTGTTATTTCATGCATATCCTTATGGTATTCTCTTCTTTTCTTTCTAGGGATTCACCTCTTTCCTTGGCTAAGTAGCATTTATCTACTATGTGATATCCAATCATACATGAAAATTATGGTTTGCATTTGAGGACCTATGTCCTTTATACAAACCTTATTTGTTGTTTGACATTGGGTTTCCATGGTTGATATATCTCTCACCTTGGAAACTGAATAGTGTGCTATCCCTCATTAAGGGTTACTTCCTTTTCACTTCTCGCATGATATCTCTATACATTCATCTCTTCCATGGCCTCATAGGAGTTGTGACCTTCTTGGCTTGGACAGGGAGTTGTCTATGGATATTGTCTTGATTCTGAAGAAGGCTTTATCCTTGTTCTTTTTCTTTCCTTAACATGACAAAATAGTATGTTTTTGCCATCTTAAGGAGGGGGGCATATATAGGGTCTCCCTTGCACTATAGTTTTTAATTTTTACATGCTAAATCTTGCAAAGCAATAAACATAAGTTACTAAATCTTGAAAAGACATGCATTCATATGCTAAATCTTCTGAAGGTAACACACATAAGCTGCTAAATCCTGAGGAGACATGCATTTTTAAAAAAATTTCAATATGCTAAATCCTCTTAAGGTAATGCACATAAGTTGCTAAATCGTGAAGGGACACACATTTCCAATTTCAAACATGCTAAATCTTGGAAGGTAATGCACATAAGTTGCTAAATCCTAAAAAGACACACACCTATATGCTAAATCTTCTGAAGGTAACGCACATAAGTTGCTAAATCCTGGGAAGACATGCATTTCATATTCATAGTGATACAAGAACGTGGATCTATGGGTATTTCAGAAGCCATCAGAAGATGCATTACAATTGCAAGCATAGTTTATGGGTGAACCTATTGGGCTCTCCCTCCAGGGTGATTCACAGTAAGGTAGGCATCTTACCGGGTGAGGTAATCACTTTCTCTTTTCTCTCTTTTCACTTTCATGCTAGTAGGACTGGATCATGAAGCTATGTTGTCTATAGTGTTGCTCTTGTCTTTCTTATGTAATCATTTATGCTTTTATGATAGCTTTTAAAATATGATATTAGTATGAGGAATATTTCTCAGTGAGGTTTCTTATGCTAATTGATTTGCGTTGTTTAGTGCTATCCCTTGTTCTTTTGGTTTTATTTTTTCACACTCTCATGCATGTATGTTGAGTTAGAATCCTTTTTGTAGGGGCTTGTGCCCTTACCTAAGTGTTATTTTATCTCTTTGTGAATCCACTTCGATCTCCTCTTTCTTCTCCTTTACCAAGAGTTTGCATCAAGTCCATACTCTTGCTAAAGTGGGGGCTTAATGTATCATCTTAAAATGGAAGCACTTCCATGGTAAGAGAGTTTATCCCTCTGAGTAAGTGGTTTGGGGTCATGTCGAATGCCTTGAATAGATATTTGACTTGGCTCTAGCTTTTCCCCCTTTTCTACCCCATTTTCCACTTCTTCCTAGCATTTTCTTCCATCCTAAATTGTGAACCTGAGATTCTTGACCATAAGGTCAAGGTCAACCTTTTTAGGTCAGGGTTGACCTTGACCCTAACCTAGTCAGGGTCGACCTCGATCCTGACCTAGTTAGGGTTGAGCTCAACCTTGACCCTAGGGTTTGGGATCTTCGGTGTTAGCTTCCAGTTTTTGGATCTCATCAAAATCTTGTCTTTTCCCTCTTCGGGGACACTATTTCTCGGATTAACTGTCAAATTCTCAAATTAATATTTGAGGTGGACCTTTCTCGATATTTTTATAAGAATCCTAATTTATTATTGGAGATTAGCCTTTCTCGAGTTTTGTGCCTAATACTCAAATTAACTTTGGGGTTGGCCTTACCTCAAATTTTGTGACAAGGCTCTTAAATAATTATTTTATTTATATATTAAAGGTGGTCCCCTCCTAGAGTTTTGTGTCAAGACTTTAATTTAATTTCCTTTCCATGTGCACCTCTCTAGAGTTTTGTGCCATGGGCCCTTAATTATTGTTTTCTATGAGGCCCCTCTTGTGCCCTAGATCACTATAAAAAGGAGCCTTCCTCTCTCATTTTCACATCTCATCTTAAGAAATTTCATAATCAAGGAGCTCTCAAGCAAGATCAAGCATCCATTCAAGCATTCAAGTCCTCTTCTCCATTCAAGTTCTCCATTGAAGATCAAGGATTCAAGCATTCAAACCCTAGATCTAGCCATCATGGTGGTGTGATCTTCCTTCAAGATCTTTTGTTCATCTTCAAGATCCATTTCATTCTTCCCTCAAGGTGGATTCCAAGCATACAATCATGGAGGTTTGATTTACATTTATTATTTTGTTCAAGCGTTCATATCAACATACTTGATTACATTCCAAATACATTAGCATATCTATTGAATTGCATAGCTTCATTGTTAGATTCATTTCTACTACTTGCTAGCATTCTCCTATTTCAATTTCAATATTAAGGTTGATTCCAAACTGGGGTTTGACCAAGGCAAACCCCCCAAACAAACAACAAAACCATTTTTCTTATAGGTACAGGTGTGAAATCTCAGATCTGAGAGTGAATTTGGATACCCTTTTCGACAATCTTTCAGGATCTGCAAACAGAATCGAAATCAGACTTCAAATAAATAATGTGGTCTTTGACCTTTTAAAAGGTCAAAGTTGACCGGTGTGAATTTGGAGAAAAGATTTTTGGGTTTTGTAGATCTCGTAGTTTCGGTTCAAAATTGTGAAAAATCAACAGTTTTTGAGATTGTTTGATAGGGTTTTCAGTCGATTCTTTTTTGGAGGTAAGTACCTTTATTTCTTAATTTCAATATTAGTCATCTACATTTACTTTCTATATCAATACAATTCAAATGTAAGTGTAAAATATTGGTTTTGGGGTCTCTCTTATGTGCAAACCATTGTTCTAAGACCCCATCCATATTTTATCCTCTACATTTTATGTGCAAAACATTGTTCTAGGAATCCATACACTATTAATGGTCAAAGTTGACCCTATCAAATCTGGGAAAAAGATTTTTGGGTTTTGTAGATCTCACAGTTTGGGCTGAAGAGTTCAGGAATCAACAATTTTTTAGATCGTTTGACAAGGTTTTCAGCTGATTCTTTTTGGGAGGTAAGTACCTTTATTTCTTAATTTCAATATTAGTCATCTATATTTACTTTCTATATCAATACAATTTCATGTAAGTGTAAAATATTGGCTTTGGGGTCTCTTTTATGTGCAAAACATTGTTCTAGGACCCCATAAACTATTTTATCTATTACATTTCGGTGAACCCGACACACTTACCACCTCTCTTTTGTGGATTTAGATGCCCTATTGTGTTTGTTGTATCTTGTGTGTTCACCTTTATCTATTACATTTTGGTGAACCCATTTTACAAATCCTCTTTCTATTTTGGAATTAGATGCCCTATTGTGTGTTTGATTTCCTTTTTCATGCTTATAGATCTCATTTGAATGCATTTGGATTTATCTGGATCAATTTATTATCATGTTGCATAAGTTGTTTCAAATGTTGCATGGTGTTACACCTAGAAAGACTTCATTTATTACATGTGATCTTTGTCATATTTCTCTTTATGAAGAGAAGTTGAGGATTGATGTTAATTCTTCTCCTACTAGATGTCCTTCTCCCCCCTCTAGGGATCAAGCTTTAGTGAATTATGGTAACCCTACAATGTGCTTTATTGGTAGAGATGATAATCCTCCTATTTGGAATGAACCTTTGGATTTGGATGTTGATTACTCTATTCCTTATGACACCATTGTGAATGAACCCTTCGATGAAGACATTGATTTATCCCATCCTTAGGAAGAAGCCTTAATACAAGAGGGTGATTTATTACATGATGAAAACTCTTTTCCTAAAACAAACTCCCCTTATGCGGACATTTTAGTGAAAGAAGATGATATTATAGATCTTTACCTCCATTTGAGATTCCTTCTAGTGATGAGGCATTAGTGGAGAATGATATGAATTCCCTTAATGCTCTCCCTTTTAGTGGTGATCCTATGGAGAATCAAGCTCTTACCTCATCTCCTCCTAGGATGTCCTCTTTGCTTCCTTTATATGAATCTATTTGTAGTGTTGAGATGACTAATATGGTTTATCCTAAACCCTTGTTGATTGTCAAAGGTTGTCCTCACATTACTGTCAAAGGTAAACCTATGGAGTCTTTCAATGATCAAGATTCTATAGCTCACACATATCGTACAAGGAATAACCCTCAACCTAATCTGGTGGTTTCTACTTCTTTTCCACCTTCTCAACCTATTCTTCCTCCTCCACCTCATCTTCCTAGCAAGGAGTATGATTTGATAACTCAATTGAAAAATACTCCTCCCAAGATTTCTTTATGGGAGCTTCTTCAAACTTCACCTCCCTACCATGAAGCCTTGAAAAAAGATCTAGCAACTCTTCCTACTCCACCTCCTAATCAAGAGAACATCAATAACTTCTTACAATGCATGCATGCTACCCAAGGTCCTCCTGAAATTGTATTTACTCAAAAGGATTTACCTTCTAAAGAAGTTCAAAATCAGTATGATGCTCTTATGGTTGCTATTTCTATCAATAAAAGTATAATTCGTAGGACCTTGATTGATAATGGATCTGGGCTTAATATTTGTAGCGACATGCTCAAAGTGATTAATGCTAATCTTTCAAATATTCAACTTGATAATCTTCCTATATGTGGCTTTGATAATATTTCTAAGAACACTTTAGGAATCATTACTTTACCTATTCAAGTAGGTCTGGCCATCTTGAATACTCCTTTACATGTTATGCTTGGACCTCTCAATTATAACCTTCTTTTGGGTAGACCTTGGTTGCATAAGATGCATGCCGTCCCTTCCACCCTTCACCATCAAGTCAAGTTTATACATAACAACGTGATCTATACACTTCATGTTGATGATGCACCTAATCCTTGTCTTAATATTCAAACTCACACTACTCCTATTCCTAAAAGCAATCCTTCTTCCTCTAATGTTCTTCCTAGTGATGATTGGGGAACCTTGGATTTTACTCCTACCTTTATTGGAGAGTATAAGATTAATGATCTTGATTTTATGAAGAAACAAAGAGAGTTTGAACAATGAGTCTTTACTTCTAAACCCCTTAGTAATAACTTTTTCGCTACTTCTACCCACACTGAATCTATCAAATCTACTAAGGATGATATTGTGACTACTAAGGTTCCATTGACTCCTTCTGATATGGCTTCTCGTTATGGTCCTGGTTATCATTTCCTAGTTAAACAAGGATTTAATGCTCAAGGATGTGATAAGCATAAACATGGAATTAAAATGCCCTTACAAACTGGGGGGCATGAGCATTCTTATGGATTGGGATTTAATCCTCAACAACAAATCAATGTTAACAACATCTCCAATAACACTTCAAAACATGATGAAACTATGAAGGACTTTGACCGAGATGTTCTTTTGCCTAAACTCCTTCGTGTTAAGATGATTACTAGACCTAAATGAAAAAAGAAACGTAGTTCACACTTGCAGACTCTTCCTTTTTGTTTATATCATAGATTTCATGATCACTCTACTAATGAATGTCAGGCTTTATATTATAAGATTAGGAAGCTCATTGATAGTAATGTTATTTATATTTCATGTGGCAATGAGTTGTATTTCAATCCTATTTTCTCTAAATAACATTTATGTTCCCATTATGGAGCTCCACATTATGTAAACAATGTTAGCCTAATACTTGGGGGCTCGTTGTCTTGCATAGTGTTGCGAGTGATATAATAGGTCTCCTTCCATTCTTGTTCCTATACTTGGGGGGCAAGGATGTCATCTCCTTCTTTTCTATCTTTCTGGGATTCACCTCTTTCCTTGGTTAAGTAGTATCTATCTATGATGTGATATCCAATCATACATGAAAATTTTTGGTTTGCATTGAGGATCTTTGTCCTTGATCACAACCTATTTCATTGTTTGACATTGGGTTTCCATGGTGGATAAATCTCTCACCTTGGAAACTAAAAAGTGTGCTATCCCTCCCAAGGGTTACTTTTTCACTTCTTGCATGATATCTCTTTGCATTCATCCCTTCCATGGCCTCATAGGAGCTGTGACCTTCTTGGCTTGGACTAGGTGTTGTCTATGGATATTGTCTTGATGTTGAAGAAGGCTTTATCCTTGTTCTTTTCTTTCCTTAACATGTCAAAATAGTACATTTTTGCCATCTTAAGGAGGGGGGCATATATACGGCCTCCCTCATTCTATATTATGTATTTTTGTTCTAACCTTTTGTTTTGCAGCATGCTAAATCTCAGAAGGTAACACACATAAGTTGCTAAATCCTGAGGAATTTTTCAAATTTTTCAATATGCTAAATCTTGGAAGGTAACGCACATAAGTTGCTAAATCCTGAAAAGACATGCACCAATATGCTAAATCTTTCGAAGGTAATGCACATAAGTTGCTAAATCCTGAGGAGATGCGCATTTCATATTCATGGTGATACAAGAAGGTGGATCCATGGGTACTTTATAAAATCCATCAGAAGATGCACTACATACATGCACAAAGCCACCAGAAGGCGCACAAATTTATGGGGTGACTATCAAGTGTTTTCTTGGTGGGCCATCCTATCCTTTTGTGGTTCACAGTGAGATATACACATCTTACTAGGCAAGCTAACCACTCCTCTCTCTCCTTTTCTCTCTGTTCTTCAGTGATGTCTCTCTTATTATGATCTTGGAGTTGACAAAGACTTGAGTCCCTAGGGGCTTGAGGATTCCTTTGTCCCTTTGATTTCAATAAGACTATCTTTTTCTTTATGATCTCCTTTACCAAGAGTTTGCATCGAGTCCATACTCTTGCTAAAGTGGGGGCTTAATGTATCATCTTAAAATGGAAGCACTTCCATGTTAAGAGTGTTTAGCCCTCTGAGTAAGTGGTTTGGGGTCATGTTGAATGCCTTGAATGGATATTCGACTTGGATCTAGTTTTTCCCCCTGTTCTACCCCATTTTCCACTTCTTCCTAGCATTTTCTTCCATCCTGAACTGTGAACCTCAGATTCTTGACCATAAGGTCAAGGTTGACCTTTTTAGGTCAAGGTCAACCTCAACCCTAACCTAGTTAGGGTTGACCTTGACCTTGACCCTAGGGTTTGGGATCTTCAATGTTAGCTTCCAGTTTCGAGATCTCATCAAAATCTTGCACTTTCCCTCTTCGGGGCCACAATTTCTCGGATTAAGTGTCAAATTCTCAAATTAATATTTGAGGTTGACCTTTCTTGATATTTGTATAAGAATCCTAATTTATTATTGGAGATTATCCTTTCTCGAGTTTTGTGCCTAATACTCGAATTAACTTTGGGGTTGGCCTTACCTTGAATTTTGTAACAAGGCTCTTAAATAATTATTTTATTTATTTATTAAGGGTGGTCCCCTCCTAGAGTTTTGTGTTAAGACTTTAATTTAATTTCCTTTCCATGTGCACCTCTCTAGAGTTTTTGTTCCATGGGCCCTTAATTATTGTTTTCTATGAGGCCCCTCTTGTGCCCTAGATCACTATAAAAGGGAGCCATCTCATTTTCTCCATCAAGTTTTGCAATCCATCTCTCAAGCTCTCAAGCAAGAAGATCAAGCATTCAATCATCCAATTCATTAAGGAGATCCATTAGTAGCCATTGAAGGATTCAAGCTCTATGGAGCTCTTTTGTTGAAGATTCCTCCATTTCCATTCAAGCCTCTTCCAAGTTCAAGATCCATTCAAGATTGGTGTTGAAGATCTAAAGACAATTGATTGGAGACATCCTACATTTGATTCTACATTTATCCATTCTTGTAGATTCAAGGATTCAAATCCTCCACAAGGGTTTCAACTCAAGCAAGGTGAATTGTTCCATTTACTTTGTTTATTCCAGCAATTTCAATTCAATTTCAAGGTTAATTCCTAAATTGGGGTTTGACTGAGGCAAACCCCCCCAAACAAACAACCAAAAACTCTCTTTTTCTTTCAGGTACAGGTGTGGAACTTCAGATCTGAGAGTAGATTTGGATACCCTTTTCGCTGAACTTTTGAGATCTGTGAACAAAGTCAAAGTCGACCTTCATTTTCCTGAGGTCATCCTTGACCTTTTAAAAGGTCAAAGTCAACCTGATCAAATTTGGGAAAAAGATTTCTAGGTTTTGTAGATCTCGTAGTTTCAATTCAAAATTGCGAGAATCAATGGTTTTTGAGATCGTTTGACAAGGTTTTCAATCGATTCTTTTTCAGAGGTAAGTACCTTTATTTCTTAATTTCAATAGTAGTCATCTATATTTACTTTCTGTATCAATACAATTTCATGTAAGTGTAAAATATTGGCTTTGGGGTCTCTTTTATGTGCAAAACATTGTTCTAGGACCCCATACACTAAATTACAACAATTCATTTTGGTGAACCCAACAAGCTTACTCTCTTTCTTTTTGGTGTTAGATTTTCTTTTATCTTGTTAGTATTAGATTTGTCCTTTGTGATTGATCTTGTATGCTAATTAGATTTCATATTCATGCATTATGTGTTCTTAGTTTAGTTCACTTGCATTATATTGGTTTATGAGCTTTACTACCACTAGTCCTACTTATAACATTCTAGTTAGAAGAAGTCGTAGACTCATGGGTGCCTTTGAGCTTGAATCTTCTCCTTTCCTTAGGATCCCCGATGATAACTTGATTCTTCATGACTCTAATCCTACTATGGAGAAAAAATCTTCTCACTCATCTCATGATGAGGATGATGCTTTAAGGGTTCCTCCTCAACAAGTCCAAAAACTTTCCACTGAACTTGATAAAATGGGTAATTGGCTTCTTCAAGAAAACCATGGTCAAGATTCTATTCAAGCTATAGAGGCTTTAAGAAATTTCTCTATGATAATGATCAAGGTGTTAACCTCTTGCATGGTATTACTCATCTTTTTCATTCCAATGTTAAACCTTTAACTCAAGAGGCTCAAGATTTAGGTTTCACTACTCCTATCACTAGTGTTGAACCTCCTTCTAATCCTTTACCTAGTATTCCTATCTATATTCCTCCTTTGGTGACTGGGATGGTTCCCTCTATTCCTATGAGTGTTCCTCCCATGTCCCTTCCTACATCACAACCTTCATATCATTGTGTTCCTTTCACTTATTCCACTCCGCTTCCAACTATAGTTCCTAGTGTTCCTCCAGTTGTGTCTTCTATTCCTGCAGCTTCTTATACTTTACCTAGTGTGTCTAATGTTGTTACTCCTCCTATTTCCTCTAATGATTCCACCATCATCAATTTGGCTCAAAATGTATCATCCTTACAACAACAACTTGCTTCCTTAACTCAAAACAAGTTTAGTATTCCTACATGTGACATGGGCAGTCCTTTGTCTAGGGATATTATCCAAACTCCTATTCCTCAGCAAGTCGATATGCCTCATCTTGAGAATTATAATGGAAAGGGAGATCTTGTTCATCATCTTAAAACATTCCAAATCCCTTGTAGTGATTATGCTCATGACCATAGGATTTTACCCAAACTGTTTGCTAGAACATTTTGTGACAAGGCCTTACAATGGTTTTGTTCCTTACCTCCTTATTTAATTGATTCCTTTCCACAACTTGCTAATGCCTTTATTCAATAATTTCAAAACAATATTGCCTTGCAAGTGTCTTTGACTAATTTAATGCATTGTAAACAAAGTGCTAAAGAAAATTTAACTGAATTTATTGGTAGATTTAAGCATTTGCATGCTCAGATTTCTTATCCTATTCCTGATATTGATATTCAACGTATGTTTATTTCAAATTTGCAAAAGGATATTAGAGATAAGATTCTGCTTACTAAATTTACCTCTTTTCAACAAATTTGTGCAATGCTTCATCATTATCAATTACAAGTGAGTCAGTTTGAGAGCAACACTCCAATGGCTCCTATTCCCATTGATAAGAGTGATGCTACTCCTAATCCAAACAAGTTTCAAAAATTCAACAATTATGTCAAGATAAACAAACAAGTGAATGCAGTTGCTGATTAGGTTGTTGTTGCATCTCATAATGCCACTTCTGCATCCACTACTTTTTGATTAAATCATATGTTTACTCCTCTTTCTGAAACTTTACATGATGTTATGAATAGGTTGTTAGATACTAATATGATTGCTTTACCTCCTATTTGACCTCTTTTACCTACTACGATTGCATCTAAATCTTTTGATCAAAATGCTTTTTGTCAATATCATCATCAGAATGGTCATGATACTGAGAGATGTTATTCTTTAAAACATAAGGTCCAAGATCTCATTGATGCTAAAGCTTTATCTATTGATAATATGGATAGTAGTGGGAATCAATCTATCTCTCCTCCTAATCATAACCTTCAAATCTATACGAATCCCTTACCTACGCATGATACTAATACTATTGCTCAACCATCTGCTCAAGAACTTGTGTATGATTCCAAGATGGATGATCTTACTCATGTCATTAATCAAGTGGAGCATGTTGCTAAGTCTATATCTCCACCTCAACCTTCACTTCAAGTTCTATCTCAACCTCAAGATAAACCCAAACCTAAAGTAAAACCTCAACCTAAACCTCAACAACAAATTAAGGATAAAAGACCTCAGGAAATTTTGATTACCTTTGATGACTCTGAGATTGTTAAAGCTCCTGATGGTCCCCTTTACATTGCTGCTAGGGTTGCTTAGATACCTACTCGTGGTTGTCTTGTTGATCCTACTTCCTTAGTCAATGTTATCATAGAAGAAAATCTATTTATGAAAAGCTTACAACGCGACTTCTATGATACATCAGATGTGTGGATTCAAACTTGTAATGGTTTTCTTTATCCATCATTTGGTTCTATTACTTTACCGGTTCAACTTTTTGGAAAACTTGTGAACACTACCTTTATTGTGGTTCCTACTTCTGATCAATTTCAAGTTAAGCTAGGTTTGCCTTGGTTGACTACCATGCATGTTGTTGCTTCACCTATACATAAGTGTCTTAAGTTCATTCATGATGGCAAAGTGAAGATGATTAATCATAGTCTATATCGACCTTCTAGGCCTAGAGATTGTGCTGCTCTGGATTTCTTTTGGCCTTCCTTACCTAATTCATGTCCTCCTCACCCTGATAATCTTTTTCAATCGTATCAAGCTTATAAGCATCATAAAATTCTTCAATTAAGATACCTCCTATGGATCTTAATCATGGTCTTTTACCTACACCTTTGATACCTCCTTTAACTATGGCTTCTTGTTCTGTTAATCAAGTTCCTCCTACTAAATCTATCAAAGATCCTGTGATTTCTCCTCCTATGGTTGATACTCCTATTGATATTCCTACAGAACCTGTGAAGGATCCTACGATTGTTCCTCCTAGTTCTCAACCTATTTCAAATAAATCAAAATGTAACTGATCTACTAATGAACATCGTAAAAAGTGTCATGCTCATGCTAAAGCTCAAAGATCTCTACTTTATGTGGATACACCTATGCATAATATTGTTACTAATAATGATGTTCACATGCATGATTATGATGATTCTATTCGTATCTTAGATCCTATTTTGATTAATTTGGATGACGAAGATACTCTTGCTGATACTGATAATGGTACTGATGAATATGAGACTATTGACATTGACATTGATTTTCTGAATATGCTTTCATCTCAATTAACTCTTACACCTAGTATCGAACATAGTGATTCTCAAGAGGGTCCTTGTCTAGAACTGGCTATCATTCCTACTATGTTGGATATATTCTCTCTTGCAAGTTACCCACCTACCCTAAATGATATATAACGAGATGGCTAAAGTAGATGGCATGCTTGATCAACTTGTCCTTTGTGGTAGCTTTGTTGTGTGTTTGTTTTTTGTTTTGTGCTTCTCCTGTAATGTGATTGCTAAATGTTGTTAGATTCTTTTATACGATCCTTGTTACTTAGTTGGTACAAGGTGATGAAGGAATCGAAACTATTGTTCAAATTCCTCTATATGTATCTCTATTCTTCTATGTGTTGTTCAATGTTATGTTGTAACTGTGCTATTCTTCGTAAATGTTTCCTTGAGTAATCCGCTTGGATTCGAGATATGGTAGCACTAAATCTTTTTTGTCTCCATGTCATGGTTCGAAAAGATTCTTCTTTGTATATCTTATGTGATCTTTCCTCCTTTGTGATTGTAGTTCTACTTCCTTTGGGGAATGATGTCAATTCATTTGCAATAATATTATATATATATTATCTTATGATCATACTGACCCCATGGTAGGTAGATCCCTTCTGTGTTCTTTGTATGTTGTCAGTGGAGTTGTTTATGTTTCCGTTAAAGCCATTACTCCTGTTAAAGTGTTAGCAATGACTTTAATGTGGGGGCATATGCTCTACTCAATTATTACATACATGCACTTATGAAAAAAATAAATTCAAAACATGCTAAATCTTCTAAAGGTAACGCACATAAGTTGCTAAATCTTGAGGAAGACACACACTTTAAATTCACTTTTCAATCCTTCTTTTTCGATTAAGAACTAATCCTTAAAGTATGGATTTATATTAGGATCTCTTGATCCCTCCAGTTTTAAATACACATATATTGTGATCCCTTAAGGTCGAAAGTGTCCTTAAGACTGGATCTCTTTTGTTTTTTATTCTTATGGAATAGAATATTCCTAAGGATAAATCCTTGATGGGTTGACTAGTGAGTAGCCACATTCACTGGGCGGTTCAATTCCATCTTTCCAGTTGCACCTTTTTCTTGTGTGGTTCACAATGGGACATAAGTTCTCATTGGGTGAGGTAATCACACTTTTTCTTTTTTAGATATGTCTCTCTTATTTTTGATCTAAGAGTTGATGAAGACTTGAGTCCCTGGGGGCTTGGGATTTCTCTTTGTCCCTTAGATTACGATAATATTATCTTGTTATTTTTATCTCCTTTACCAAGAGTTTACATTGAGTCCATACTCTTGCTAAAGTGGGGGCTTAATGTACCATTGTAAAATGGAAGCACTTCCATGTTAAGAGCATTTATCCCTTTGAGTAAGTGGTTTGGGGTCATGTTAAGCTGATTGGGTCTTTGCATGTATTTGGCTTTCTCCTAGCTTTCCACTTCTTCTCCGCACTTGATTTCTTCATTCTAGGTGAAATTAGGGTTAAGGTCTTAAGGACTTTCCTAATTTTCCCTCTTCCATGGTGCTATTTTCTAGGTAAGGTTCATAAATGAGACCTCCTAGTCCTTCATCACATCATTCTAAGGATTTTCTGTCTGTTCCTGACACTAGGTCCTATTCTCATATCAAACCCTGCATCTTTGGCATCTCCTGGAACCTCTGTTGCAAATCTTGACAAAGTTAGGGTTTGAGGTCAAAGTCGACCTCAACCCTGACTAGGTCAGGGTCGACCTTGACCCTGACTAGGTTAGGGTCAACCTCAACCTTGACCTCTTCCCGCCAGGATTTCAAAATCTCATTTGCTGGTAATTTGGCTTTTGGGAAAGTTATTTCTCTGCTTCCAGGTCAGCTGTTTTGGGCTCCAAAATGGTAAATCCTTTAATGGTATTTAATCAAGGTATATTTTATAAAGGTGAGGACCTAATTGGGATTTAATTCTTCAAGGTGGCCCATCTAGAGGAGTGTGCCCTAGATCACTATAAAAGAAGGCCTTCCTCTCTCATTTTCATATCTAGTTTACATCACATCTCAAGCAATCAAGCTTTCAAGTTCTCAAGTGCAAGCAAGTCTTCAAGCATTCAAGTGTTCAAGTATTCATCCATCAAGGAGTTCCATTGTTAGCTATTGAAGGATTCAATCTCTTTGGATCCCCCTTGAAGATTCATCATTTTCCCATTCATTCAAACCTTCTCATATGCAAAGATCAAATCAAGATTGGTGTTGAAGATCAAAATACCATTGATTGGAGACATCCTACATTCATTGAAGCATTCTTACTTGTGGATTTGAGGATTCAAATCTTCTACAAGGACTTCAACATAAGTGAGGTGATTTGTTTCAATTACTTTGTTTATGCACAATATATTTCAATTCAATTTCAAGGTTAATTCCTAAATTGGGGTTTGACCAAGGCAAACCCCCCATACAACCAAAAACCCCCATTTTCTTCCAAGTACAGGTGCAAAATATCAGATCTGAGAGTGAATTTAGATACCCTTTTCAGCAATCTTTCAGGATCTATGAACAAAATCAGAATCAGACTTCAAATAAATAATGTGGTCTTTGACCTTTTAAAAGGTCAAAGTCGACCTGTGTGAATTTGGAGAAAAGATTTATGGGTTTTTTCCACCTCAACATTTCCAGTCCTAAATAGGTGACGGAATCTTCAGAAAGTTCATACAGAAGCCAGAATTCAGCATTTTCCAGATCTGCCCTAATTCAAGGTTAGTATTTGCACTTCAATTATTTCAGATTTCAAGCTTGATCCAACTATAGGGAAGTATAGGATTTATTCTTCATAGATTGATTCGATTGTGTATTAACCTCTTGGTTGATCAAATTGGATCTCTCCTTTGGGAATTTGGATTTAGGAGTGAATCTTACATTTTCCCCACACACATACACAAATAGTGGTGATTCCAAATTACCACTATTCAACTATGTTAAGAGATTTTACCAAAACTCTATTATAGTGATTAGAAAGTAATAGGTAACTATCTACTAATGACAACTCAACTTGTCTAATACAGATCTATGAAATACTTAATAGATATCACCTTTCTGTGTGAAGATCTCTACTCTGAACTGCTTGGTAGCCTGATCTGATTCTGTTCAATCTGATTATCTCTTAATACCATTCTACTCTGTCTGAGAAATTATAATCTTGAAGTTTGGCTAATGCTTCAAGAACTTCTTTGCTCATACATCAATTACATCAAAATGATTCAAACTACAATTATATAGCATACTATTTTTTGTCGCTTACACAATTAGGTTACAATGTCTTAGAGAAAACCCTAAGATCAACGGTGTACAAAAATAACCTAGATCAAACAATTACATAAGATCTTCATCGCATTTAATGAATATCTCAACAATAAATTATCCTTGATCTCGGTAAAACATTTTGTGATTCTGTTGTAACTATTTGCATAGATAGATGTGCCATTTCTGATTACTATGTCATTTTCTATCTTCCTCAGTAAACACTATATATACTACTTGATAATTACACTGGTGATCAATGTTTATTGTGCTCGGTGTCGATGTTTGATGCTCGGTAAAACTGTTCTGTGCTCAGTGTAGAGATTTCACTGACTAGCTTGTGATGCTTGCTTTTACCGACTAGGTTAACATAAGTAACCGACCGATGTTTTTGATACTAATGACAATCATTAATGCTCAATAGAGATAACACACCTTATGGTTTTAAAGTTAAAGATTACCTTATTGTTGTATGAACATTTTTGTGTTACTTTAATAATTTGTAATGGTGTTAATTAGTCTTAGTTTTTTGGTAGGATTTGAGTAATGAAATGGTTAGTGATTTAAAATTACATAGTTGATATTTGTCTTTGATCCCTAACCTTAGTGTTTGTTCTTGTGATTAATGTATATCCTCTAATATTTCTCTAATTCAGCTTGATACGACATCTTGTGATGATATTCATTTTCTAAACTTTGTATCTTATGTAAGATGAGATGTTAAAGGTTTATGTTGATCTTTTAGTTGAAATACTAGAGGCTATGGTTTTATGTTGAAGTTTATTTCATCTTTTTTCTTGGGTGTTATCATTTGCATGATCTCTTATGATTAATGTATCTCATGTTATTGTAACATGATGATTTAGGACCCAAATGTATGATTGATGTCAAATTAGGGTCTAAATTTGTTAGAATAATTGAGGGGGGGGGGTGAAACAGTTATCCAGTGTCCCAATTCCAAATGTATAAACCAAAACAATTCTACTACTTCTACATGTCGGTAAACATAAAATACTTCCACTATTTGTGTATTTACCAATTTTTAGTTAAAACTTTATAGTAATTACCGATCAAATCTAACATGTAATATGCAAAGTATGATAACAAACAAATATCACAATCAACACATAACACAAGAGATTTAACGTGGAAACCCTATGAAGGGAAAAACCACCTGGGACCAACAACCCAAAATTGTTCACTCTTCTGAAGTGAGGTCAGTGAAGACCCAACCCTGTTAAAGGTTTACAAACACACTGTTAGGTGTGACCTTGTTAGAGGATTTTAGACCAGAAGTTATCATCCAACCACCAATCACTCTAGGGTTGACAGGATAACAATGTTCACTCTATGAATGAAACATCAAAATACTTTCATAGTCCACTCGGTTAAGAGATTTAACTGTGTACAGTGGTTAAATGTGTAATAGTAGATGATCTGCCTAAATACAACTTCAATTTGTAGTTTACAGATCAATGTTCAGCTCATTAAATACTTTTGACCAATATAACACTTCAGATTCAATACTGTATCAACTTACTATCCATTGGTAATAGCTCTTTGTAGCTCGGTAACTATTCTGCCACTTGGTTCTTATTAACTAGTATGATCAGAAAAACTTCTCCACGCGATTATTCTACAGTTTCTTCTTCTTTCGGCATGTGTTTCATAATGAAACCAATGTCTCTTATATAGACGAGTAAATCATTTTATTTTCTCCATTAGATTTTGTCGCTTAATCATATTCATAGATTTTGTTTCTTTGAGCTCCCTCGGCTAATGTGTCAGTAACACGTTTCAGTCTGCTCCATTAGATCCCTTTTTTATTTATGTTAGTCATCGATCTTTATAACAAACATTATCTGTTACCTCAATTTTATGCACTTTACAGCTCATCAATTTATCAGCTAAGCTAGATCATTTAATTCCTTTCTATTTTTCTTGATTAACAAAGAAATGTGTCGGTGAACACTGCTCGGTTAATACTGTGCTTGATATACACTACACTTTGTCAGTGTATACTATAATTGCTTCATTTACCGACAACACTGCTTTGTGTCTTTCAACTCTATTCTTCAACATAGATGAATGCAACATAATAAAGTCAATTCCATCAAGTCATAGACTCATCAACAAGTTACTCAGTGTATTCCTTATCCTCATCTATCATATACATTTTCCTCATGTAGATATTTATGTTCTTCATCTCTTTGACCTTCCTTCAGATGTGTTGGTATAGTAACTTACAAGATAAGTACTGTCAAGCTAGTTGACATCAATGACAACATAATACTGATTTAATCATCTTGCATTATCTAATCATCAACTCCTTAGTAATCTTGAATTATAGATTCTTCATTCTGATTCTAAATCAGTTGTAGTTCATCAATCTCTCCCTTTAGCATTGATGGCAACTCAAGTAATATGAAATGTACCATACACATACCAAACATGTCTTCTACAACTTTGTGATCAAATGCTATGTAGTGTAAGCTCTCCCTAGCTTAATATGTTTAATCACTATGTTACTCAAACATCATTATAAAATACAACTTTTTCATTCTATAGATATAACCTTTTTAGTTCTCAAGTTCCTTTCAGATTAACTCTCCCTTAGATAGTTCTCATCGGTGTATGTCTCCTTTCCTTTTCATCATATTATTTATCTCTCCCTTTGACAAAAATTCCAAAGAAACAAATAAATAATCAGTTCTTGTAGTAGCTAAGTAACTCTCCATTGTCCATTACTTCCTCTATATCTAAGTATACTGATATCCCAATCTATTTTAGTTCTTCAAACTTAATCACAGCCTTGAACAAAAAGTCAAAGTGTGAACTATGTTGCATCA
This sequence comes from Chamaecyparis obtusa, assembly GCA_027943335.1. Lineage (NCBI taxonomy): Eukaryota > Viridiplantae > Streptophyta > Pinopsida > Cupressales > Cupressaceae > Chamaecyparis > Chamaecyparis obtusa. The sequence continues at coordinate 900,978 of BSBK01006261.1, read as the reverse complement.
ACATGGATGATATTCTGATAAGATTAGGTTGATGCAACATCCAAATCACATTAGTGACTGATAGACAGGGGACAGACCCCAAGTCTAGTCCTCAAATATTCAAATGTGTCCTTCGATAGAGGCTTTGTAAAAATATCTACAAGTTGTTCTTTAGATGTAACAAATTCTAACTTTACTTGCTTCTCTTGCACTTGTTCTCTTAAGTAGTGATACTTAATTGATATATGCTTTGTCTTTGAGTGCATCACATGATTCTTTGAAATATTAATTGCACTTGTGTTCTCACAGTATATGATCACTGGGTCAGTGATTATCTCATTCATTCCTTCCAACACTTGCTTGATATATGCAATGTTTGAGCAATTAGCAGTAGCAACAACATACTCTGCTTCAGCTGTCGACTGAGAAATACAAGCCTTCTTTTTACTTGTCCAAGTTACAAGTCTTTCACCAAAGAAAAATGCTCCTCCGGTGGTACTTTTTCTATCATCTACATTTCTAGCCCAATCAGCATCTGTGTAAACTTTCAGCTCAAACTTACCTTCCTTCGGATACCATAATCCATAATCCTCTATCTTTTTCAGATATCTTAAGATTCTTTTAGTAGCAATCATGTGTGATTCTCTAGGATTAGCAGAATATCTAGCAACAATTCCCACAACATGTGCTATATCTAGTCTACTATGAACTACATACATAAGCTTACCAATCATAGATCAGTAAAGTGTCTAGTTTACCTCTATAGTTTCATCTTCCTTTGTCAATTTACTTCCAGTAGCTATTGGTGTTCCCACAGGTTTAGCATCTTCCATGCCAAATGTCTTCAAAACTTCCTTTATGTACTTGGATTGTGTGATGAATATCCCATCACTCTGTTGTATCACTTGTAATCCGAGAAATAATTTAATCTCTCCGAACATAGACATTTCAAACTCATTCCTCATGTCATCAGCAAAAGATTTACATACATGATCTTGACCTCCAAAAATAATATCATAAAAAAACATTTCAGCAATAATAATAGTGTCATCAGTATCACCTTTCATGTACAAATTGTTGTTCTCACTAGTTCTTACAAATCCAATACTTAACAAGTAAGTATGCAGTCTTTCATACCATGCTCTTAGTGCTTGCTTCAAACCATATAAATCTTTATGTAATCTACATACCATATTTATGTTGTCTGGATCAAAAAATCCTTTAGGTTGTTCTATGTAGACCTCTTCTTCAAGTATACCATTTAGAAATGATGATTTCACATCCATTTGATAAACCTTAAATTTCTTGTGTGCAACATATGCAAGTAACATTCTAACTCCTTCCAATCTAGCAACAGGTGCAAATATTTCACCATAGTCAATGCCTTCTTCTTGTGCATATCCCTTGCATACCAATCGAGCTTTATTTCTTGTCACTTCACCATTTTCATTCATTTTGTTTTTGAATATCCATTTAGTACTGATAACATTCTTATCTTTAGGTCGGGGTACTAAGGACCAAGTTTTGTTTTTCTCTATTTCTTCTATTTCCTCTTTCATTTCATTAACCCATTCTTCATTTTCCAATGCAACTTTCACATTATTTGGTTCAAATTCACAAACTAAGCATGACACAAGAGATTTAACATGGAAACCCTGTGAAGGGAAAAACCACTTGGGACCGGCAACCCAAAATTGTTCACTCTTTTGAAGTGAGGTCAGTGAAGACCCAACCCTATTAAAGATTTACAAACACACTATTAGGTGTGACCTTGTTAGAGGATTTTAGACTAGAAGTTATCATCCAACCAGCAGTCACTTTGGGGTTAATAGGATAACAATGTTCACTCTATGAATGAAACATCAAAAGACTTTCATAGTCCACTCGGTTAAGAGATTTAACTATGTACAATGGTTAAATGTGTAACATTAGATGATCTACCTAAATACAACTTCAATTTGCAGTTTACAGATCAATGTTCAGCTCATTAAATACTTTTGACCAATATAACACTTTAGATTCAATACTGTATCAACTTACTGTTCGTCAGTAATAGCTCTTTGTAGCTTGGTAACTATTCTGCAGCTTGATTCTTATTAACTAGTATGATCAGAAAAACTTCTCCATGTGATTATTCTATAGTTTCTTCTTCTTTCGGCATGTGTTTCATAATGAAACCAATGTCTCTTATATAGATGAGTAAATCATTTTCTTTTCTCCATCAGATTTTGCTGCTTAATCATATTCATAGATTTTTCCACTTTGAGCTCCCTCGGCTGATGTGTCAGTAACATGTTTCAATCTGCTCCATTAGATCCCTTTTTTATTTATGTTATTCATCGATCTTTATAACAAAAATTATCTGTTACCTCGATTTTATGCACTTTACAGCTCATCACTTTATCAGCTAAACTAGATCATTTAATTCCTTTCTATTTTGCTCGGTTAACAAAGAAATGCATCGATGAACACTACTTGGTTAATACTGTGCTTGTATACACTACACTTCATCGATGTATACTAGAATTGCTTCATTTACCAACAACACTGCTTTGTATCTTTCAGCTCTATTCTTCAACATAGATGAATGCAACATAATAAAGTCAATTCCATCAAGTCATAGACTCATCAACAAGTTACTCAGTGTATTCCTTATCCTCATCTGTCATATACATCTTCCTCATGTAGATATTTTTGTTCTTCATCTCTTTCACCTTCCTTCAGATGTGTCGGTATAGTAACTTACAAGATAAGTACTGTCAAGCTAGTTGACATCAATGACAACATAATACTAATTTAATCATCTTGCATTATCTAATCATCAACTCCTTAGTAATCTTGAATTATAGATTCTTCATTCTGATTCTAAATCAGTTGTAGTTCATCAAAATTATGTCTTGGATATATTATAGTTGAATCTATTAAATTTGATTTGATGATTGAATCCAAGGGTACATGTGCATGATTTATTTGATAGCTGGTTAAGGTTTATGACTTGGAATATGGAGAGGGTCCATGAGACTCTTAGTATGAGGCATTCATGATTTGTATTTGTTTTCCCTATTGTTATAATGATATATATGGATCCTATTGAAGATTTCATGTATTAATGCTCCAAACTATGCTTTTGAGATTTCATTGGAAATGGTATATTTATGACAATCATTTATATAATTATTGGGTTTATGTTAATTCCTTTTGGGTTTTAAATTTAGAGCACAGGAAAGGTTTTCTACGATCATGGTCAGAGGAGTGGCTCACAATGGGTTTAGGGCCCTAAGTGGCTTCTTGGGTAACCCATTGCAAGTATGTAATTCAGTGATAATTAAAATTTTGGGTTGGGATAAAACAATAAATAAGATAATTATGATACCTACCCCATGGTCTTAAGTTATCAGATATAATAAGGATGGGTTGGATAAGGCCTCATTACCTATAGGGTATAAGACTAGTAAATTATATCCTTACTCTCATGAAAAGGTTTTTGGTTCCACATGGGTCCTCACTTGGGGTCTGGGGTCTAGTGAGAGACTACTAGGATAACCAAGGATAGTACGGGACTATGTGATGAAACTCTCATACATTTTTCCTAGGTACCTCTCTATTTAACCTTCTATTTATCTCTGGTATTCGATGAATAACCCTTGTTCCCTAGTTTTTTTTTTATCTTGGATCTCTCTTGATGTCACCCTTGGAATTCAATATTGATGCTTGTGTCCTTTTCTAACCTTATTTTTTGAACCTGTATAAAATAGTTCAAGATCCAAGAGTCACACTATGAAGTCTTTGTGAGTGATGTAGGCAAGGCCATCATATATGAGCCCCTGAGACTTTAGGTCTGGCCCTTAGGACTATTTATATTGTTTTCTATGAATTTTCTAGGTAAGTTAAAAAAATGTTATTTTAGAATCACATATTTTATGTTAGTAACTCTAGTGATGTTATTGATCTATGCATCATATTATGTACTCCCAAATTGATGTAATAATGTAGCACTTATACTCCCATAATGGAGAAGGTTGTATTTGGATTTTACTCCAATGTCATCATGATTAATGTTTTTTAATTGTAACAAGTAAACGATATGGTCTAGGATATCAATACCTTGTATCTTTCCCATGGGCTTATTGATGCATATGAAGTATTTAATTGTTATGTGTTGCAAGTAGTGATGCTAGGACACCTAAATAAATTTATACTTTGTTCTTATGATCATCAATTATGTCGCATTAACATGCATTGTGTTCTTTGGATAATTTTATTTCTTAGTATGTCTAGTTTTGTGAATAATCTCTCTTGTTAAAAAAACATATTTGCATAATTTTTCTCTTATGTTGTGTTATTATCTTGGTTCCCTAGAGGGGCCTTACATAGGAGCTGGCTAATCACAAGGAACAAATATCTCATATAAAACATTATAATATTATGAATCTCTATATGCATAGGCTATCTATTGTATGGTATCACTAGTTTCACCCTATTTAGTTATCTTTTTCTAATCTCTATATCTTTGAATCAAGAGGAAAGGTCTTATTGGTTTAAGTGTTGGTAAAAAGAGCACATATATCATATTTACTTATTTTCTTTTAACCTCATCATATGACAACCTAGTAGAATATAATGCATGAAATTTATCCCTATATATACCCCATTTCGTAACTTTTTTGGATACTTCCTTAGTATTATTGGTCATTGATTCTAGGGTTGTGACAAGGGATGAATGATGCTCATACTCAAAGGTCCTTAACCTATTCACTATCTGAGAAATTTGGGTTGAATTTTATGATAATCTATTTAAGAGATCCTCTTACGTAGTTTGTACAAGGTCTATTGGAGGAGTTGGACAGTTTTGAGCCTCTTGTTGTTGTTAAGGGTAGCATTTTGAGGGTCTTGTTGTTGTTGAGGGAAAGTAATTTGTTGTTGTTGATCTTGTTTGAGGACTTTTTGTTGTGTATTTTGTTGGGGGGCAGTGTTTTGAGAATCTTCCATGAATTTAATTTTTTTTAAAAGTCAATCAAACAACTTTATATTATAATTCAATTTCATACAAAAACAAAAAGTGCAATACTTACATGTGTGATGACGCGACATGGTGGAGATTTGTTGGAAATGCTACAAATTTTCTATATTGAACAAAATATGATTAGGATATGTCAATTTTGTGCTCTCTCTCCTATTCTCAGTCTGCAACCAATGATTTCTAATTTTAGCTATAAAAATGGTTTTATGTTTTATAAAACTTAATCATCTTTTTTTATAATAATAACTCGATTGGGTTTTTATTATAATAAAAACCTAATTAGTTTTTTTTGTGATAGAAAACTAATCAAGTTATTTACATTTAAGCTTGGTATTTACCAAGCCATAACCCAATTGGGTTATTTAATATTTAAAAATATTGATTGGTTTATAAGTTATTTGGACTTTTTTCCCTAGGGTGGCCACTATTTTGCACACCATCTTGGTACATTCACCCTTCTCGAAAACCCTCTCATGCAATTCAAATTTTTCTTGTGGAGGAGATTTGGGTGAAGATCATTTTTTGGGTGTTCACTCAATGGATTCCTTACATTGAATAATCTCTTCCCTCAAAATTTTGTTTTGATTGGTGAAGGATTTTCCAACTTATTCTCATTTCATAGTATTGAGCTTGTTGCGGTAAGTTCTTTGGTTTTCTTCCTAATTCTTTGTTGGAGTTTGAATTAATGGTTAGAAATTAGTTGAATAAGAATTCTTTGATAAATTTATCTTATTGAAAATTTGTTTGAATAGATTTGAAGAAGATTTTAATGCTTTTCTTAATTTATGAGAGTACATTCTTTGATAGATTTATCTTATTGCTAATTTGTTTGAATAGATTTGAAGACATTTTTAATGCTTTCCTTAATTTATGAGAGTACTAGGGTTTTTTGTTTTTCTTATACTTCTTGGACTCATTTGGACAAATGAATGGATGTAAGTGGTTGTATTTTTTGATTGAGAATCAATTGATGATTGATGGTTTTTCCCATATTTTTTATTGGATGGGTTTTATTTTTTGGTGAATTTGGTCTGGATGACTTCCATGTACTTGGATATGAGAAATTTCCCAATTGTAATGATGTTGCATGGAAAGGAAATATGAATTTGTGTTGTAAAACAATTTATATGATATTTTGATGGATTTGTGTTAATCTTGTAGTGGATTAATCTTGAGAATTTCATTTTAATAAAAAGGGAATATGATGGTTTTCATATATGTGGTTTTTATTCAAATGGATTTAGGTATTTCATCTAGTTGTGTGTTGGAATGAGTTGATTTTGAACTTTGTATGGTAGTTATTGGTCTTTTTGCCTTATGTAGTGTATGCTAAACTTTAAATATATTGCTATGATTTATGAAATATTGTGTGTCTTTTGTGAAGATCTTGTTATGGTGTCAATGGTGCTCATATTAGAGACAATTACAGAAAGTGTGTTTGTGTTGTGAGTTCAAGGCTTGGCTATGTGAGAATGGATATTTTGATGTTTATGTGCATAATGTATTGTTCTTTGTTTTATAATTAGATGTATTTGGTATGAGAATTGAGCCCGAATAGGAGAGTGAATTGTATGGAATGGTGATCATATATATATATATATATATATATATATATATATATATATATATACATAAAGGGGATTTTTTAGCTCAGTGAAAAGTCCCTTTTATCCTATGTGCTATTACTCTCGTGACCATATTCTTTCCATCCATACCTCTAAGAAGATGATATAATGTCTTTAAGGTTATGATTGTATCTTGCTGGCCGAAATTGTGTGTCCATGATGTCTTTGTGTTAGGTGGTTACCATGTTTTATGTATTTCATGGCCTTGGATACTTGTGTACCTTTATACCCCTTTCTTGAGAGGTTCTCTTAGTCCTTTATGTTGATTGTAATCATCATTCTTTTATTTATATTGGTGTCTTTTATGTTTTTGTAATCCTTATTGCATGTTTGATTGTAGATTAATTGGTCCATATGCTTATCTTCGTGAGCATGGTAGGGAGGTCCTTGAGGTAATATGTGGTTAGGTGGTGTGACCATTTACCATTAGGGTCTAGAGAATAAGTATCCAAAAATACTAGATATTTCATGCCTTCTTCATGCAGTCATAATGTAACTTAGACAATCTACCTATTCTATGTAATGTACTTTTAAATTATGTAACCCATTCTAATATTAAAAATGTAATTGTTAATGTAATTAGACTTGTATTATAACTAATTCTCTTATTTGAGTATGGATTCCCCTTTTGACAAGATTCCAATTATTTTAGGTGTAGCTCAAACCTTTATTTTACCTTCCCTTGTACTTGGAGTGTGTTTTAAGATATATTTTCATGTCTAGATTGCTTCTACGCAAATGACCTTTCCTCTTGCATATTCATTTTATTTCTACACACATACCTCTTATTTATGCACATTTTTCTACTACCCTTGCTCATTTACCCCCTATTACCATGCATTTATACCATGTTTGTGCACAATCAATCCTATACATTCACAATAATTTTATGTTATTGAAGGTTTGGGAAGACAATGAAAAAATCATTGGATACCCTTTTTCCCATAGTTCCTTTGTGCATATTCACTATCACGCTTCTCCGTCATTGTAACTCATTTTTGGATGATCACTTGTGTATATATTTGTTGGTCTAGGAACACTTGGCAGATGCATGTTTTCCTTTTGTCTATAGCATGGATGTTGTGTTGTATTTTGCGTACACTTGGTATTTTCATGGGATAAACATCAATGTTAGTAATGTATGATAGTATGTTATTATTTATTTTTTAAATTATTTTGTCTAAGATAGTGTGTGTTATGTCTTTATTCCAAGGGTTCCTTTGAAAGGCATTACATTTGGCATCAAAGAACATGTTCATACACTAGGAAATCTTGTTTACATGTGTTCACAATGTTGTTGTGCATAGTAATTAATGGTGTATTGTGTTTTTGAAGTGGTTTACCCACCCTTCTATTTTTTAAGCATGTTGATTGATATTGATGTGGTCATAATTACCTTATCTTGCATGATATAGCATGATAGCTAATAGTTTTTTTATGTCCTTTCTTTGGAGGATGCTTGCAATACAAGCCCTTGAATATCCCTATGGATTTTTTATTTTAGGTTATGATGTACATAATAGTTGACCTATATTCATGTTTTGTCACAAAGCTATGTGGATTGACTCATGATGAAACATGTGTTGTGTATACTCTATGATTACCACCTTTATATGCTTAAAATTGAATTGAACCATATAATTATTTTTTACCTTTTTTATGGATGTATTTAAAATTTGATTACATTTAGGAATTATTAATATGACATTGTTGTATGTATATTATGTGAAAGTTATCATGTATAAAAAGGAATCTTATTGTATATGTTGAGTCATTCAGAGTGAATGATATAAGCCCTATAATTCATGATATCATATGGAACCATATGTTTTATCATTAATGACACCATTTGGAAGTTAATAAGACCATTTGTATCATCCACTAGTTCAAATGACACTACATCTATTTTTTCATGGTTAGTATGAGAATTTCCTTCCATTTTATTTCTACCTTATGTTTTAATTAAATAATAATGATATAATATTATATATAGTGATAGATTGATAGAAAATTTAGTTATAGAAATTATCATGTTGATATAACCTAGTACCTTGTACATGGTAAGGAAAAGAGTTTTGATATGCATATAAAATGTACTTGATTGATGTATTTCTTATGTCTTATTGAATCTACCCTACTAATAAAGGTATCATTCCATGCTTCGTGAAGAGACCTAAGTTAAGGTAATTCAACCATATTCTTGTTGAAGTGTAGATTTGAATGTTGTTAATATGAAAATCCCTTATGATGTAGATGAAGATATGAATTTATTCTTTCTCTTACTCTTTTTCTTGATAAATATTTGGAAAAATATTGTTAGTGATGTAAGTTGTATCGTTAGAGTTATTGAGCATAGGTGACATGCATGCTCTATTTGAGGAACTATTGGATGAGGAACTGAGTGTTCAAATTGCATAGTGGTTGGAAAATTTTTAATGTATAGTATTGATATAGGAGCATTTTGGGTTCCTGAACATCTTTCTTAGTCTTGGAGGAATTCCCTGGCAGAGGGATGCAGTACTTTGTTTTTGGCAGCTTTATGAGTTTCTATGTTGTGATGATCTATGGAGATCTTTTTCATGTGCGCTGAAAGGAGGTTGTTCCTTGATGTATGTGGAGGCTATGCCTAATATTTCATCTCTTGAGGTGGCATGGTTTGGGAGATCTTGGATGATCTATTTCAAAGTTGGAGTTGTTTTCCTTGCCGTTAGAACTGTATTTTCATGCAGTTTTTGTGCTGATTGCGCAGAGTGTAGCCATTTATCCTTAATGAATAAGACTTTTCAGTCTTAGGGCATGAAAGAGGACCTAAAATTATATCTTTTCCCAAGAGCACAAGTCATAATTCATTATGAGTAAAACATTATGACCATTTTTCTCGGGTACCTATTTTCTACCAGTTTCACGCGAAACGTGGAGTGTTTCTTCTTGCGCATTTTTGTGTGATGAAATGGGGCCTTGAAAAGTTAAGGACATGTTATTGGGTCATGTTTGGACCTAAATGTAAAGTTTCATTAAGTTTTGATCATTCTTTATTTATTTTTTGTATCTCTCTTTGGGTTGGACCTATATTGTAATTAAAAGCTTGACTGGCCGACTTGTGGCTTAGCTGGCTATATATTGTGAGTTTGGGTTGAAGTAGAAGTAGTATTAGATCATCAGAGGAAATATTTAGAATGTTTAGTGATATGATGGAAGAGTAGATTAGAAGCAGATTTGTGAATTTGGGAGTTTGCAGCAGAACTAGTGGCCTGCGGGCTTAGGACAACAAGGGGTTGCTTGGTGGCTTGCAAGTACAAGTTTAGATCCTGTCTTGGTTGTTCCTAGCATAGGCTTCCTATTGTAGATCTAAACTAGTTGGTGGTTCCTGGACCTTGTGAGATCTTTTTAATACTTTGTAATTTCATTATAATAGGCCAAAACCCGGAAGGCCTTACAGTCAGGCATGTTGAATGAAATTCTATTTTGAAGCATTATCTTGTTGTATTCCATTGTGCTTGTTGTTTTTATAATCAATAGTGTAGGTTTGGACCATCCATTATTGGATCCTCCATCGCTTCCCTGTGCCAAGTATGGAGTTTAAGAAATGCCTTTATGTCCTTGTTCGTAATGGAAAATTTCATGAATTAAGGTAGTAAGTGTTTTGTATGCATCTTGCATGACATATGAATTCCTTATGTAATTAGGTAAAGGGGCAACAAAATCTTATAAGCTTGTCTTACTTGAAACATGAAAATTGTGCAATGTGTGTAGTATGTGTTGGGATTATGGAAAGATATGTAATGAGAGGGGAGGGGTGAGTCAGTACCTTTAAAACTTTTCAAGATTGAAAATTTGTAAGCATAGATAACATTAACCGACTGAATTCTATTACATGTAACATACATTCAAATATAACTAAAAATGTAAATACATGTAACCTAATCAATAAACCATTCATGAAACTTCATACACTTAATACAAATGTTTTGGTATCGCAGAAACCCTTGTTAGAAGGTAAAAACTATGGTGGGGATGACACCCACAAAGCATCACTACTGCAGTAACAAAGTATGTCGATTAAGGCTACATAGATTGTGATCACTTTTGGTGATCTTACCCTATTAGGAGTAATAATAAGATCATCTAGATCTACCTAGTTAGAGGATTTTAGCAACACAATAAAGTGTGCACTTGGTTAGGATATTTACAATAGACCTGTTAAGTTCACTCTATTAAGAGATTTAGAAATTTGATACAATGATTAAAGAGTAACAGTAGCATATATCTTTAAATATAAACTCAAACTTGTCTAATTCATATCTGTGAAATACTATAAAGATGTCACCTTGTAGTGATGTGTAAGTCCTTTTGTACTGCTCGGTAGCCTTATGCCCATTCTGAAAAACTTGAATACTTCTATCAAAATCCTTATATCAAAACCCTGTATGATCCTTTGATGTCCTGAGTGCAGCTACTCCTTGATGATATATTATCAAAATGACATCTTTAAAAATTTTATATCAAACTAACTTGACCTAATTAGGGTTTTATAATATCTTAGAAGACCTAATATCAATGGTGAAAATAAATAACCTAGATCTACAATACATAGGAATCATCAACAATTTAATGATTACATCCATATTAAATAATGTCTCGATCTTGGTAAATCATTTGCCTTGATGTTAGTGCCATTCAAACTATTGGAAACAATAATTGAAGCAATTATTATTTTGTCATTGATGTCAAACCTTAACTAGTAAGACTATTGCTACTTAGGAAAGTACTATATCTATTTGATTGATGAGAAGGGGACAGGAAAGGTTGGTAACAATAGCACCTAAGGAAAGGTTGAGTTATCTTGATACCACAATGAGTACTTGATTATGTTGCACAATGATAAGATAATGTATTGTTTATCTTAGTAAGAATGAAGACTAAATTGGTAGGCTTAATCGAGCAAAAGAGGAGAAATCTAGTTTAAGCCAAGTGATGTTAGTGTCGACCAAGTTAGTGTATCTTGAGAAAATCTAGTGTTAACCGAACATCAGTTAATTGCCAAAGAAGACAGTGTTAGTCGAGGAAACAGTTTTTAGTAGTGGCCGAGCTTTCTAGTATAGACCGTGAAGTTGAACATAGTATTGACTGAGCATTAGTATTTTTATATTTGAAGGGAATTCAGATTTTCAGCTGACATCGTTGAATTCTTGGATTATGTAAAATGTGTTGACTTTATTTATTGATTGTATGGAAGCATTTAATGCACTGTAAAACATTTTATTGTAAATCTTTAAGAGATTTGAGATGTTTCTAGTAAAAGAAGATGAATAACATAAAGCGGGTAGATTCAATGAATCTGACCTAACCCTAAGATCTACGAAGGAGATCAAGCAAAAAAAGATGTATTGACCTAAATAAAGTTGTATTTAGGGAACCTAAGCATAAGGCTGAATGAGACACAGTGGTGTAGAGGATACTAGTGGTGTTATTGACTGTATAAGCAGAGAAGGCTGAAGGAGAAGAGTTATGATTGCTTGAGGAGAATACCGACCAGATCAGTGATGGGGATGGCAAAGGATCACAGTTAGTAAACCAATATATGTGTATGGAATTGGATCTGATATTTGTAAAGTGAGTTGTATGTTTTCAAATCATTACTACTGCTACTTTCTAATCATTGTAACAGTCAAAATCCTTTTAACAAAGGTTGACCTAACAGTCATATGTTAAATCCTTTGAACAAGGTTGCATTCTAATGGAGTGTAGGTAAGTCCTATAACAAGGTGCACTTTTAACAAAGTGGTTTAAATCCTTTAACCAAGTCACACCTGACAGTGTGTTTGTAACCTTTGACAAGGTTGGCTTTTAACCGAGCTCACTTCAAAAGAGTGAAAATAATAGTAGCATGTTACAAAGTGGTTTTTCCCAAATTGGGTTTCCACTATAAATCCTAGTGTCAATACTTGTGTGAATGTTTTGGTTTAAACATTTTTGTGTTTTACAAGTTAGATACAATTGGGTAGTGGACTGCAATGTTATATGTTTCTATTATGCAATCAGTAATGACCGAGTAGCTGTTGGTTGTTAGATCTAATTTGTTGAAGAGTTTTAAAGTTTGTTATATATATTTGGTCCTGAGAACAACTTATTCACGCCCCCTCTTTGTTGTTCTAAATCATATTAACAATTGGTATCAGAGTTGTGGTGCTTACTGTTGGTGATTACAGAAAACAAGTTTGAAGGTACTTGAAGCAAATGATCAAGATGTATAAGAAGGAGGTACCAAAGCTAAATAAGGAGAACTTTCCCGCATGGAAAATTTTGATGAAGTTGCATATGGCCGACATCGGAGATTCTACAAAATATTACATTGAGCATGAGTATACCACACTTGTTGTACCCCTAACTATCAAGGAAATGAAAGCTAAGCAAGAATACAACCAAGCAATGTTGGAGATTGCATCTGCCCTAAGTTACCCAGAATTTGAAGACATCAAAGACTACAGCACTACAAAACAAATGTGGGACACCCTTGCAACCATCTATGGCTATGACATAAATGTGCTGAGAGCAAAATTTGAGAGCCTAAGAGGTAAATTTGATGAAATGAAAATGCAAGAACATGAGAATATTGCACAATATTGTGGTAGAATAAAATAAGTTATAAATGCTATTAGACACTAATACATTTGGGGTGAAATTGCGACGGCCATTTGCGACGGCAGGCAAATGTCATGTGGTTTTGCTCTTTTTTTTTCAAATATAGCCTGACACCGTCGCAATTTGCGACGACAATACATTTGTCACTGTCGCAATTGCGACGTTGTCGGGATATAAGCGCAAAATTTAAAAGGAACGTTGTCATGTGTGTTTTGAACAGCACCGTAACCCTCCGCAAAATCACATCAGGATATAACGGCAAACAAAATAAGAACGTTGTCATTTGTGTTTTCAACAGCGCCGTAACCCTCCGCGAAATCACATCGGGATATAAGGGCAAAAAAAACAAGAACGTTGTCATTTGTGTTTTCAACAGCGCCGTAACCCTCTGCGAAATCACAGCTACAATTTCTGAGTATGTTGGGTTTATTTTTCTTTTGTCATTATTATGTAATCTGGTATTCAGCTGTTAGAGAGCTAAAATACCCAGAAATGAGGACATATCTATGTTGAATTTATTGTTAGCGGCTTTGGTTATTTAGAAGTTTAATTTTATTTGTTCATCTTTCAAGCACAAACGTTTTGTGGACCGTAATGTCTTCATTGTTTCGGGTATGCAGTGAAACAGCCCTAACTTGCAATTGCGATGTTGTTGGGATATAAGGGCAAAAAAAAAAGGAACGTTGTCATTTGTGTTTTCAACAGCACCGTAACCCTCCGCGAAATCACATCAGGATATAAGGGCAAAAAAAACAAGAACGTTGTCATTTGTGTTTTCAACAGCGCCGAGAGAGATTCCCTCCGCGAAATCACAGCTACAATTTCTGAGTACGTTGGGTTTATTTTTCTTTTGTCATTATTATGTAATCTGGTATTCAGCTGTTAGAGAGCTAAAATACCCAGAAATGAGGACATATCTGTGTTGAATTTATTGTTAGCGGCTTTGGTTATTTAGAAGTTTAATTTTATTTGTTCATCTTTCAAGCACAAACGTTTTGTGGACTGTAATGTCTTCATTGTTTCAGGTATGCAATGAAATAGCCCTAACTTGTGACTACCTTCACGGTACTTGTGTACATTATCATGTTGTCTTTACAGTGACTGTCCTCATTCAAGTGGCAATTACACAAGGGACAGTCACTGTGAGATGTCCTCATTTGTGACAAGGACAGTCACACTTAGGACATCTCATAGTGATATTCCCTTGTGTAATTTCCACTTGAATGTATTGCTATTGAACCACATTAATGCTTTTCTTCTTCAACAAATGAGGACAGTCACTGTAAAGACAACATGATAATGTACACAATTACCAAAAAATAATCTTGTTAATTGATGTAACACTTTGTCTTGCTCACTCCCTATCCTTCACTAGGGTCTCTTTAGGCCAATGTTTTGACTTGATAGGGTACTTAACTATCCCTACACTCTTTAGGTATCTCTACCCAAGATCCCACTCCTTCAACTAGTGCACACCAACAAGAAATACAACGAACTCTGCTCAATACCAATCTAGCTACTAGGACACTCCTAGTCTTGTCTTCACAAATTGAAACACATTCAACTAGAACTTTACTCCATGGAGAGGCTGGCCACTAGGACCTCTATTGGTTTCAATATTACTCCTTCACCTATACTTTTCATCAGTACTTCAATCTGGCTCATCAAACCATGCATGCCAATTGCACCCAAAAATAGGCTGCTAGCAATTAGGCCTTTGTCAAGCCTTTTTGTTTATATTAAGCCACCTAAAGGGCTTAGGATTCAGATGCCCTTTATTGAGAACTCCAAGATATCTAAGGTCTTCTCCTCCTAGATTTTTTGTACACCAACTGCTACAGCCATGCCTGAAAACAAGTATTTTGACACAACTTGGACAGTCTGACTAAGAGTTTGTTTTCTTAGCAGCCAAAGAAACTCACCCAATCTTCTAATTTGACTTGGGGCTTCTTTAGATGTGTGTCTACCTCTCCATGAGATTTTAGTTGAAGCAACCAATGCATTCAACTTGTTGTAATCTTCTTGTAATGATTTGTCATCCCTAACTGTGCTCAACTGACTCACCTAGGACATCATTGCAAACATAGAAAATGAGCTTCCCAGGGCCCCTCCTTCCAAACATATAGTACATGGAGTCTCCTCACCCATTCCAAGAGCCCGTACAAAATTGACAATGGAATGATGAGCTAAGACTCCATTTGTTCAACCTGCCTGGTTCAAACCAATGATAGGGTACTTAACAAAAGAATTAACAAACTAGTTGGAATGCTTCAAAACTCAAAAAAAACACAACACAGAATAAAAAAACAACTTGTACTAACTTTTCCATTAGACACTGCGAGCTATCTAATCCATTAATCAACTGAAAACAAAGAAACAAAAAAACTCAAGAATTCACTAAAACCGTGTTACTCTACAAATCTTCTTAATTCCAAATGTTTTTCCCCCCAACCTTTTGCACAGATCGATGGAGGCCTCTTATAGTTGATCTGATGCCTAATTCAATGGTTTCATATAGTTACATAACCATCTTACTCGAAAATGCTCCCTTGCACAAATGTTGTCAATGTTGTGAATGACAACATTGACAACTTGTTACAACCTTTGGGATTTTGGTTCAAAACTTATTGTTCAAACACCATAAGACCCTAACCATGACTTAGTTAGGCTATTTAGACCTCACATAGGCCACTTCTACACTTCTTTGCCCAATTTGACCCCTAAATGCTTCATTCCCACTTTTGCCACAATATTGGTAACTTGGGCACAAATTGGCACTTGCCTTCACAAAGGTCACACATGAGGACATCTCACAGTGATCGATTGTCCCTTGTGTAATTTCCACTTGAATGTATTGCTATTGAACCACATTAATGCTTTTCTTCTTCAACAAATGAGGACAGTCACTCTAAAGACAACATGATAATGTACACTCACTGTAAGGACAGTCACAAATGAGGACATCTCACAGTGACTGTCCCTTGTGTAATTGCCGCTTGAATGTATTGCTATTGAACCACATTAATGCTTTTCTTCTTCAACAAATGAGGATAGTCACTCTAAAGACAACATGATAATGTACACTCACTGTAAGGATAGTCACAAATGAGGACATCTCACAGTGACTGTCCCTTGTGTAATTGCTGCTTGAATTACACAAGGGACAGTCATTGTGAGATGTCCTCATTTGTGACAAGGACAGTCACACATGAGGACATCTCATAGTGATTGTCCCTTGTGTAATTGCCACTTGAATGTATTGCTATTGAACCACATTAATGCTTTTCTTCTTCAACAAATGAGGACAGTCACTCTAAAGACAACATGATAATGTACACTCACTGTAAGGACAGTCACAAATGAGGACATCTCACAGTGACTGTCCCTTGTGTAATTTCCTCTTGAATTACATAAGGGATAGTCATTGTGAGATGTCCTCATTTGTGACAAGGATAGTCACACATGAGGACATCTCACAGTGATTGTCCCTTGTGTAATTGTCACTTGAATGTATTTCTATTGAACCACATTAATGCTTTTCTTCTTCAACAAATGAGGATAGTCACTCTAAAGACAACATGATAATGTACACTCACTGTAAGGATAGTCACAAATGAGGACATGTCACAGTGACTGTCCCTTGTGTAATTGCCACTTGAATTACACAAGGGACAGTCATTGTGAGATGTCCTCATTTGTGACAAGGACAGTCACACATGAGGACATCTCACAGTGATTGTCTGTAATGTCCCCTTTTTGGCTAACTTGGAAAACAGGAACAATTACTCCACTTCTCAGACTTACTCTATCAGATACTTACAATTAAACTAAGTAATGGAGGTTACTTAAGATATCAACCGCTATTTCAGATTCAATCACAATATGTGTGCAAGATGATATTGATACCAATATGTTTAATAGCACTGTCGGATATAATGATATGAAATATGCTATGAGTATGATGTTTCCTATCACTTATAGTGATAGTATAATGATGGTATGTCTGATATAAACAATATCGATATACAATCAATAAGTATTGCTTACAGCAATGTATTTGCTGTGTCTGATATGATGATGTAATTATGCAAATGTGTAATATCGCTATGAGTGATATGTTGCTATTTCAGATTCTGAATTATATGCTTGCAACTTCAAATATTGATGCTGTTTCTGACTATCCTTTCTATCTGTGCAATCATGGTGTTGTCTCTGATCTGCAATGATAAACTTGAAACCAAACTGCCAAAGGCAGATGCTCTATTGAGTATATCCAAATATGGATAAGTAAATAAAGTTCTAATGATGCCTTGAGTGACTGACGAGAATGCATTCTTATATTGTCTTTAACAAATGAAGAGATGCTATGAATGAGACGTGTCTTGTTTCTTCCTCCATGTCCCTTTGTTAAGCACACCTTTCCATAATCCGACAGTTCACATAATATTATTTCATTATTTTCTGATCATAGATAACTCCCAGATTGACTCAATATCAAATCTTTTTATGAAGGTAATCTTCCCTAATTGGTAGTGCAACCAGTAGTTAACATCCATTGTGTTTGTATCAGTTTGGTCTAACTATCATTAGTATTTAGTCAATCGATATTAACTCTTGCCTTATCCCATATTGTTATGATGATATCCAATCTTTCTACTCTGATATAAGTCGATATCATTTTCTGATAATTGTCCATTTATTGGTTGATTGCTGGTAATGGAGTTTGATCTTCAAATTGACTTCCATTCCTGTTAATACTTAAGGATACATTGTACTTATTATCCATGACTGATGCCTCATTCATCAATAGCTTGTGATATAATCACTGATGCTTTTGTGTTTCTACAAGATGTGGTTTATCTCAGACAATCGATAATCTTTCAATCCTTTAGTCGATATCCTCCTATGTGGTGTCTATTGATATAGATAGTAGAATTCAATCTAGTTTATGTTATTGTCATGATAACATAGGAAGTGATGGTGCATATTTGCTAGCGGGTCTTCATGTTTGATATTGCTTTATCGGATATGTCATTGTCTAAACTTGTGCAATTAATGATTATTTATAATATATGAATGGTTATCCTTCTTGCTTATCAATACATCTTCTGAAACACATAGCGACCTATCCCTTATTCATATCATGTTGATCTTGACTTCATAGTATTTGGTTCATTAATCATCCTCTCATGGTATCGATGTGTAATGACTAGTGATTGTTGTATCACTTCTTCGTTCCTCATCATGATAGATAATGCAGATGTTTAATGTAGATGTATATCGATTACAGATATTCGATATTGCTTTAAACGTTATTATTATTATTATTATTATTAATGTTATTGTTATTATTAAATATTATAATTAATGATGTTAGTAATATTAATAATATTATAATAAATATTATTATAGTGATAACATATTGTTTTATATTGAGAGGTTTATTAATATTATTTATATATTAAAATTATTATATCAATAATTGATTTAATATTATTACTTAATATATTATTATAATATAATATATATAATTTATTAATAATTATTTATTATTAATTTATATTATAATTATAATCATAATTATATTATTTATTAATATTTTAATATTATTTAATTAACATATTACTTATTATGCTAACTATATATTATTATTATCTTTTGATAATAATTATATATTATTATTATATACCGTTAATAATATATTATTATATATCATCTAATCATTTTATTATTATACTAAGTTCAATATGTCACGGCTCATGACATTGTCCCTTGTGTAATTGCCACTTGAATGTATTGCTATTGAACCACATTAATGCTTTTCTTCTTCAACAAATGAGGACAGTCACTCTAAAGACAACATGATAATGTACACTCACTGTAAGGACACTCACAAATGAGGACATCTCACAGTGACTGTCCCTTGTGTAATTGCCACTTGAATTACACAAGGGACAGTCATTGTGAGATGTCCTCATTTGTGACAAGGACAGTCACACATGAGGACATCTCACAGTGATTGTCCCTTGTGTAATTGCCACTTGAATGTATTGCTATTCAACCACATTAATGCTTTTCTTCTTCAACAAATGAGGACAGTCACTCTAAAGACACCATGATAATGTACACTCACTATAAGGACAGTCACAAATGAGGACATCTCATAGTGACTGTCCCTTGTGTAATTGCCACTTGAATGTATTGCTATTCAGCCACATTAATGCTTTTCTTCTTCAACAAATGAGGATAGTCACTCTAAGGACAACATGATAATGTACACTCACTGTAAGTGTACATTATCATGTTGTATTACAAATGGACCTTATGTTGGTCGGGATATAAGTGCAAAAAAAAAAAGGAACGTTGTCATTTGTGTTTTCAACAGCGCCGAGAGAGATTCCCTCCGCGAAATCAAGCGGGTTATCATTTGTGTTTTGAACAAAGCGGGTTGTCATTTGTGTTTTGAACAGCACCGAGAGAGATTCCCTCCGCGAAATCAAGCGGGTTGTCATTTGTGTTTTCAACAGCGCCGAGAGAGATTCCCTCCGCAAAATCACAGCTACAATTTCTGAGTACGTTGGGTTTATTTTTCTTTTGTCATTATTATTTAATCTAGTATTCAGCTGTTAGAGAGCTAAAATACCCAGAAATGAGGACATATCTGTGTTGAATTTATTGTTAGCGGCTTTGGTTATTTAGAATGCTTCCCCACAATACTTAATTACACAAGGGACAGTCACTGTGAGATGTCCTCATTTGTGACAAGGACAGTCACACATGAGGACATCTCACAGTGACTGTCCCTTGTGTAATTGCCACTTGAATGTATTGCTATTCAACCACATTTATGGGCCCGTTTGGACCACGACACACAGTAGCATCTACAGAGAAGAATATCCCAGGTGTAACAAGTTGTAAGAATATACCAACAGTTCTAAGAAGTTCCCTAGCACGTAGTAGCATCTACAGAGAAGAATATACAACATGAGGGCAGCCACTGTAAAGACAACATGATAATGTACACTCATTGTATGTGTACATTATCATGTTGTCTTTACAGTGATTGACCTCATTCAAGTGGCAATTACACAAGGGACAGTCACTGTGAGATGTCCTCATTTGTGACAAGGACAGTCACACATGAGGATATCTCACAGTGACTGTCCCTTGTGTAAGCCACTTGAATGTATTGCTATTCAACCACATTTATGGGCCCGTTTGGACCACGGCACACAGTAGCATCTACAGAGAAGAATATCCCAGGTGTAACAAGTTGTAAGAATATACCAACAGTTCTAAGAAGTTCCCTAGCACATAGTAGCATCTTCTAATTGTCTATACCACTTCACAAGGTATTGTTTGCACACATTGTTTTTGGTTCTTTTGATGACCCTTGTTTTGAAATTGCTATTAGGCCTTGTAGCTTATATGTTTTGATTGCTGGAGAGCTTCTAAAGCTAAGCAAGAAGACCATTGCACGAGTTATAGCCGCGTGCTCAGGTTTGAAAATTGTATATTTTTTAATCTAATGTATATTTTAATCCTTTTGCCATGTCATGTAATATGTCTTGCCTTGTAGCTTATATGTTTTGAAATTGCTGTTAGGCCTTGTAGCTTATATGTTTTGATTGCTAGAGAGCTTCTAGAGCTAAGCAAGAAGGCCTTGTAGCTTATATGTTTTGTGTACTTTTGACAATTTTGCTTAGTCACTGAAAGTTGTAGACCGAAGTTTTCATAGCCCAATTTTTGCTTCCTGCGAAGAATGATCATGTCAGATAATATAAGTGAAGAACAAAATAGGGAGACAATCGCTAGATTGTGGTCTAACTTGAAAAGAAAAGGTGATGGAAAATGTTATTGTCCCTGCAAAATTTGTAAGGGCTTAAACCGTAGAAGATTGCTAATCAAAACAGTTAAGAGACATTGTAGGGAGAATGGTCACATTGAAGGGGGGCATGACTATCATCCACTGGTAAGTTGTTCATTATATCATTTTAACAATTTATATACATATGAAATCACTTGATGATGAGTTGAAGATAATGGTTTATTTATGTTAATCAATTTTATATAGGTTGATCTCCCCAGGGAAGTACATGATATGGAGGAACATGGGGGTGCGAATATCCAAGGTGAAGATAATGATCCCATGGAAGATGACGATCATGCACCAGAAAACACAATTGAAGATGATGGTATAAATACATTGATCCATGACACATTTAGTCCAAGCGGATCTGATCATGATGATGATGATAGCCTTGATGTACCTCTACTTGAGAAGGCATACGAGCCCCTATACAAAGACTCCCAAACAACTCTTCTCTCTGCTGTATTGTTGTTGTTGAACTTGAAGGTTATGAATGGTTTATCCAACATAACAATGTCACGTATGTTAAGGTATGTCATATATGTCTTTATAGTTAACAAAGGGTGAATAATGTACCACTAATATTGTTTATATTAACAACTTATATTTTTTGCTGTAGATTGATAGGCGAGTTTTTGTTACCACCATCAAATATTCTACCTCACTCATATCGAGAATTATCTGCTATTATGAAAGATATTGGAATGGAGTATCAAGCAATACATGCTTGTCCCAATGATCATATTATATATTATAAAGAACATGAATTTGCAACACAATGCCCTGTATGTCATACGAGTAGATATCGAACAGATCGAATAACAAAAAAGGTGCCTCACAAGGTTCTTCGTTACATCCCCATTATTCCACGGATGCGACAATTATTCAGGTGTACTAGCTTGGCACAATTTATGGATTACCATGCACACAATAGAAGTCGAGATGACATTATTCGAATCCCTGCGGATGGTTCAGCATTTATGCACATAGAGGAAAAGTGGCAACACTTCAAAGAAGAACCTCGTAATCTCAGGCTTTCATTGGCAGCGGATGGTGTCAATCCATTTGGAGAGATGAGATCTGTTTGCTCGGTGTGGCCTGTTTTTGTTATCAACAATAACATTCCTCCATGGATGTCAATAAAGAGGGAGCACATTATGTTGGCAATGATTGTTCCAGGTATTTTATCATTTGATAGTTATTAATTTACATGTACTTACAAATCTTACAGTAAAATGGTCACAATAATTATGTAATGTTACTGTTCATTCAAGTAGGTAAATATCAAGTTAAAGATATGAATGTATATATTGAGCCTCTTATTGACGAGTTGGTGGAGTTATGGAACGGTGTCACTATGTATGACGTGTCTAGACCAATAGGACAAAGACAATTTCAATTCCATGCAATACTTGTATGGACAATACATGATGCCCCAGGGCTAACACATTTTTGTGGTATGTTATAGTGAATTCAAGTTGCGCATGATAATTCTAATTATAAAAATCAACATATTTAATAATCCAATTATATCATTATCTTGTAGGTCTTCAAACAAAGGGAAAATTTGCATGTCCAGTTTGTGGTCCAAAGATGAAATCTCGTCATTCAAAAAGTTTAGGAAAGCATGTGTTTGATGAGTACAGACACTTCCTCCACAGGAATCATAAGTATCAAAGTATGGAAAAACATCTTTTCAATGGGAAAGAAGAGACTGCATCAAAGCCACGAAGAATGACACCTCGCCTATGGAAGTTGGAATATAATAGAATTAATCGTCGAGGTAATGTCGTTCCACTTAATGGTTTATGTTTGTAATTTATATATTTCTATTGTGATTTTTGTTTACTAATTATGTAATTGATGATCGTGAAGGTCGTCAAGGCACTACTGACAACCTTCCAAAGGGACTAAAAAGCTATCCCAGACAATTTAGTAGGTTGCCCTACTACGAGGACCTACAAATTGTGCATTTGTTTGATCTTATGCATGTTGGAAAGAATATAACAGAGACATTGTGGAAAATACTGGATGGAAGGCGTGACAAAGAAAAAATTGTCAAAATTTGTAATGACATTCATGAATCCAATCATGCACTGAAGAATTTCATTCACTCAAATAGCAATAGAGATCAGATTAATATAAGTGCCCTTCCTTGGTTATTAACGGAGCAGCAAAGTGATGCCATAAAAGAAGTCATACGAAAAATTTGATTTCCCACAGGATTTGCTGGGAACATAAGCAATCTCATATCAAAGAAAAGTGAATTTGGGCCAGGGCTCAAAATGCATGATTGGCATACTTTCATCAAGGTAAGTTATGTTCTTCTATATTTACAATATATTCATAAACTACGTGTACTATTCATTATGTTATGTTAGAAAATAATGAAATGATTGGTTTATAATTACTGCAGTACGTGCTACCTCTATCTCTCCCAGAGCACTTCAACAATAACATCAAACAAGTGATATATGATCTTGGAAAATACATGAGGTAAGCAGTAATATCTATTCAATTTGTTGTATATATTTATTATATTCGCGATTTGTTTTTCTTGCTATGTAATCTATTGTATATTATTTTGTAAAGTCTCGTATTTATATATTTTTTGTGACTTGAATCTCTTAATGTAGGTGGTTGTCATCTAAAGAAATCCATAAAGAAGATATAAACTATTGGAAGAGAAGAATTCCTCATTTATTGTGTGAAATGCAAAAGTGTCTACCTCCAACTTTTTTCAATGCAGAAGAACACTACCTCATACACCAAGTTGAGGAGATTGAATTGTGTGGACCTGCACACACTAGGTCAATGTGGATGGTTGAGAGGCACTTGAAATCTTTGAAGGCTTTGGTTCGACAAAGAGCACATCCTGAGGGTTCTATGGTAGAGGGATACATGGTATACCAGACTATGGTGTACATTACTGAATATCTTCCTAAGTTTGCTTCAAATATCCATGTAGATCGCATTTGGGATCTCGACCCTTTTAAAAAATTCAAAGGGGAGTACTTGATGGGGAAAGGTAGATTGAGGAAAGTGACAGGTAATAAATTATAAGATGTTATTGTAATAAATTATTTCTTAATCTTCAAAATAAATCGGTTGTAAGTCGTCTATTTTTTTTTTTGTACAGTTGCTCGAGAGTGGGATGCACTACATTTGTATATTGCAAACAATCTTG
This sequence comes from Chamaecyparis obtusa, assembly GCA_027943335.1. Lineage (NCBI taxonomy): Eukaryota > Viridiplantae > Streptophyta > Pinopsida > Cupressales > Cupressaceae > Chamaecyparis > Chamaecyparis obtusa. The sequence goes on along the minus strand of BSBK01006261.1, from coordinate 876,655 downwards.
ATTGGATGATGGTATGGATTGAACGATGTCAACATTCTGGTCACACATTAACATGGGAAGGTGTATCTTCATTGGTTAAAGAAGCTCATCGTAATGGAGATTCTAATGTTACGCAAAGGGAAATAGATTTAGCATATGGTTTAAGAGATTTCCAGGTACGTACAAAATTATTAATCACCCATATGTTTATCAACTCACGATATAATAATTTTGACATGTTTCACATATTATTGCAGGTTAAACACCACAAGGGTATGTTCTGTAATGGTCAAAAATTTTGCGTCAAAGTGTTGGATGACACGAAGAAAACTTGTGATTCTGGAATAACTGCAGTCTTTCAAGTGACTAATATTTCATCTAGAAATGACTTAGATCCTCAAGAGTCTAAAAATCAATACTATGGCATTTTGGATGATATACTTGAGTGCGACTTTAGTTCCTTCAAATTAGTACTCTTCGTTGTCAAATGGTACAGGCTACGACTTAATCCAAATGATCCTAATAGAACTGTTATTGAACATGATAATGGATTTACAATGGTTAATACAAGGTCGTTTGAGCCAGTTGGGGATGAGCCCTATGTTCTTCCAAGCCAATGTGAACAGGTATTTTACTCAGAGGTTTCACATAAACCGGGTTGGTCATTTGTTGTTAGACATGAACCGAGAGGAAGGCCAATAAAGTATAATGCGATGGAAGAAGAAGATACCGAAGAAGTAGAAGATGATGTAGATGATGATCACGATCGACAATTATTGGATGATGTTCCTGAGACAAATTTTCATGAAGAAGAAGAAGAAGATGATGCTGCTACTGATGATGATGATGAAGATGATGTTGATGTTGATGATGATGATGTTGATGATGACGACAACGACGACGACGACGACGACGATGATGATGACGACGATGACGAGGATGATGATGATGATGATGATGATGATGATGATGATGAGGATGATGATGATGAAATTTAAAGGTATGCCATCAATCCTTAATGTATTTAATATTCATTTCTTGATAGAAATATATTTGTCTTAAATGGTTACATAGTTTATTCATTATCTATTTAAAAGCTATAAGTGTTATAATGTGTACGTTTTAATGTTTTTAATTTTTATGTGATGCTTATGATGGATGTGATTATGATTATGATGTGATTATGCTCACGATAATTGAATTACATTTGCAGGAAATTGAACCCCTTTCAAGAGCATCCCGCACAGTCTCATGGATCGACAGGTATAAGTCAATACACCTTATAGAAAGTCTATTTAATACACTTATCAATAGTAAGATTGATGTCTTCTAAGATCTCTCCCATTTGCAGGTACCAGCAAATAGGTATTTGTCAGAAGTGTCTTCCTCGAGTGAGGGAAATATAGGAATAGAAGAGGAAAGTGAGACATGCAGTTTATCTAGAATAGGGAGATTAACTAGAGGTCAAAGGACTAGAAGGAAATTCAATAAACACATGAAATTTTTCCTTGCTCAAGGGGGGTCATGTTCTTATGATGATGAGACGAAAGGCGACATCAAGGTGCCCTTGAGGTACCAACATCTACAGAAACATTGGGTACCCAAGGAACTTCCTCCAATAAACATTGATTTTTGTGTTAATGAGAGGATATATTGCATAGCACCATCATCATTACATGGTTTGGGCCTATTTTCTATGGATGGCATAAAGGTGTCTTACAACAAAGTTTCTGAATTGATGGAGTATGTTGGACCATGTTACAATTACAAAAGTTGGATGCATATTGTTCAATATAAAAAAAGTATGCGTAGGTATGCACTCTCGGCAAATTATATACAACAGCAAGACAATAATCAAAGTAAAAGTGTGGCTATATACATTGATGGAAGGCCAAAAGCAACAGGGAATATTGCGGGTTTTATAAATAGTACACGACCTGGGTCAACTATAAAGCAACCCAATTGCATATTTGAGGCGCGCGAGGGAAATCATGTATTCATCTGTGCGATAAAATCAATACGTGCAGGGGAAGAGCTGCTTATTGATTACAATTTGAACCGCATAGATACAAACGAGGCTACTATCATGGGGGTGGTACATACTATTAAACCAACTTCTAATCAATGACTCCAACATACCATTTAGTTATTAAATTTTTGGCTAACATTTTTATACTTGATCTTTGACACAGGGGCACAATATGGAGCAACCGCCCGAAGGTGATGGTGACGATATTCCTAGCTCATCTACACATGAGCAGGTAAAATTCATTGTAATTGTGCAAACTAGATAGAAGCAAAATGTTATTTTTTTTAATGTTATTTTCTTCATTGTTTTGGAGTAATTTTGATAATACTAATACTATTGTTGTCACAGAGGGCCGGTGGTCGGAGAGAGGGAAAGCAACCTGCAGTCCCTCAGGAGTCCCCCCTTGTGGACCCTTTTTTTATTGATTTAGCAGAGACCGATGACCCGATCGGTTCCATTAAAAAGCTGCTAAAGAAAATTGGGAAAGAACTTCTACGTTTGGTATCCATACATCCTCAGACTCAGGAAATAAAAGACAGGGCAGCTGAGTTGTTGCGCACTTCTGAAAACTTTAAAGTAAGTATTAATGAAATTTTTAATTATTACAAGAGTTCAATAATGGTTTTTATGTTATGCTCTTTTATGACATTAATTAAAATATGGATGCATTGTCTTTACAGAGTTATTTGCGTAATTTTGAACCCCATTCCCATGATGAGGCCGGTATTACAAGTGGTTCAGGTAGATCACATGTTCCATTCCCCACTTGTGTTTTCCACTGAATATATATAGGAATGATCATAATCATTGACAATACATGCTCGAACAATCTTTTTTTTTAATGCTCTAACAATCTTGTCCATGCTAGTCCACGCGTTCTATATTTATGCATGCTCTAACAATTTTATTCTTCAGCTCCTTTCCATGATGATATGACAACGCCGCCTCCATCCAGGACAGCCACAAATGTCTTGCCGACTGCCATGTCAACAACACACTTCACCAAATGTCTATCCATTCCATAAGTTCTTCACCATTCAAACTTCCTCCATAACAAGGAATGTGCTCTAGGTTAGTCATGAAGCCTAGCATGGACTCTCTGTAAGATAGAGCCACTATTTCAGAGCCTTTTTTGTGCATTTCCTTCAAGCACTGTACAGTGTACGGATGTGAAAGGGAGGGCAGACCAGTGTGGAAGTTAGAGTATTTATATCTTATGCTTTGAGAGTTTATTTGGTAGATTCAAGACACCTTATATCAAAGTTATTCCTTTTTCTTATCTGTTGTTCTGTCAAACCCTCATTTTTTGGGTTATTGCATTCAAATGGCCTTAACTTGCAAATAAACCATAGGATATCCTCTGTTCTTTGTAAAATGCAAGTTAAGGGGGTTTATTTTCATATTTTAAAAGCTTTGGAATAGGATACTAAGCCAGAGAATTTCAAGAGCAAGCCCTAGGTCAAGAATCTCAATGTTCTTGACTAGGAGTTGATGGATTATGCAAGATCAGAGGGTAGCGGCAAGTAAAGGACCTCAAACCTTGTTGAATCTAGATCTTTAGAGCATGGTGGACATCTTCAAACTCTGATCTTGGTTTCATGCACCCATTTTCAATGCCTTGTTTTGGAACCCACACCCAAAGGCATGCATTAGGTCTGCGGACTCAATAAGGACATTGATATGCTGGAGTGGAGTCAAGGTCTGGGAGTTGGAGGATTGTTAGAACATCAAAAAGGGTACTCAAAAAACATATAAGTTCATAAGGTCCTTTGTCAAATTGAAGAGTTATTGCTGCAGAACAGGTTTTGGAGACCTACTAGAGTCACTAGGTCTATTTGGACCCGTTTGGACCACGACACACAGTAGCATCTACAGAGAAGAAGTTTGGTATGCAATGGTCTTGAAACCTCCTGAGAAATTCTTGGTATGCATTTGTGTGGTGCAAAAGCTTCGTTGAAAGAGAAAAAGAAGAAAAGAATAGAAATGATTTTTTTTCTTTTTATGTCATATACTGTAACCAGCTACTTATAACTTGCAAAAATTATTATAACCATTTGAAATTGAAACTTAGTTTAATGTGAAACTGAGAACTGCTTTATTAGAGCTTTCTGTGATTTAGATTCAGACATCAAGAACATTGTTTGCCTAATATTGTGATTAATGTTTATTTATTAATATCTCATACTGACAAACAATTGATAATTGTAGGGAAAACGTCATTGGGGGTCTTTGAGGATCCACCAGAAGCCAAGGAGAAAATGTATTCAAATGCTAAAGATGGTGTAACAGTCCTTACAGCTGTTGAACCTTGCTGTGTAGATCATCTCCGATTCTCCAAGTTCAACAGTACTGTGGTATTCCTTTGGATACTTCTAATGGTAAATTTCAGACATCAAGTTCTTTTCGTATGAAACTACTACATTTGTAATCTGTAGTTTTAAACTTTTAGTTTATAAATGTTCATCAGCTTTAGTTCGTATGCTGCCATTTCAAGTATGATTAATGAAGTTACCTTTATCACAGGATGAAAGTGAGCAGTCAGCATACTGGTACGGAGCTGGCAGCATTGATACGGTGACTAGGGCATCGTTTAATGGTGGTATTGTGTTTTCCCGTATTTAGGGCATCGGCCTTTTGAAGCATTGCCTTCATCTTTCTTAAGTCTGAGTTTTAAGTTTGTTTATCTCTCTCGGCGTTGTTGAAAATACAAATGACAACGTTCTTGTTTGTTTTGCCCTTATATCCCGATGTGATTTCGCGGAGGGTTACGGCGCTGTTGAAAACACAAATGAAAACACAAATCCCTTGTGTAATTGCCACTTGAAGGAGGACAGTCACTGTAAAGACAACATGATAATGTACACTTACAGCCCATGTACATTATCATTGTGTCTTTAGAGTGACTATCCTCATTTGTTGAAGAAGAAAAGCATTAATGTGGCTGAATAGCAATACATTCAAGTGGCAATCACACAAGGGACAGTCACTGTGAGATGTCCTCATTTGTGACTGTCCTTACAGTGAGTGTACATTATCATGTTGTCTTTAGAGTGACTGTCCTCATTTGTTGAAGAAGAAAAGCATTAATGTGGTTCAATAGCAATACATTCAAGTGGCAATTACACAAGGGACAATCGATCACTGTGAGATGTCCTCATGTGTGACTATCCTTGTCACAAATGACTATCCTTGTAAAGACAACATGATAATGTACACATACAATGAGTGTACATTATCATGTTGTCTTTACAGTGGCTGCCCTCATGTTGTATATTCTTCTCTGTAGATGCTACTATTTGCTAGGGAACTTCTTAGAACTGTTGGTATATTCTTACAACTTGTTACACCTGGGATATTCTTCTCTGTAGATGCTATTGTGTGCCGTGGTCCAAACAGGCCCATAAATGTGGTTGAATAGCAATACATTCAAGTGGCAATTACGCAAGGGACAGTCACTGTGAGATGTCCTCATGTGTGACTGTCCTTGTCACAAATGAGGACATCTCACAGTGACTGTCCCTTGTGTAATTTCCACTTGAAGGAAAAAAGCATTAGTGTGGTTCAATAGCAATGTATTCAAGTGGCAATTACACAAGGGATAATCACTCTGAGATTTCCTCATTTGTGACTATCCTTACAGTGAGTGTACATTATCATGTTGTCTTTACAGTGACTGTCCTCATTTGTTGAAGGAAAAAAGCATTAATGTGGTTCAATAGTGATGCAAAGTAGTCAGGGCTTTTAGAATATACAAATATACATCCTTAACTCTCATTCCACCAAGGAAGAAGGAATTCCAATGGTTGAAACGTGAGTTAAGGTCTTTACATCAGTCAAACCCTGAAAATGAGGGTTTGTAAACAATGCACAGAAAATTTGAAATAACTTAGATATAAAACAAAGAGAATCAATCAAACCAACTTCCAAAGCATCAGATGTCACTATTACAACTTCCAGGAAAATTTTATCATCCAACCACCATCCGTACAGCCGTACAGAGTTCGTTTTTCACCAGAAATGCACTAAAACAGGGTTATTTTTATTTTTTATGAATGCAAAATGATTACAATACTGGTTCTCTGTCTATCTTCGACCATTTGAAGCCTAAAATAGGCTCTCCAAACGTTGGTTCAACCATCTAGGTGGTTAGAACAGTTTATCCAACAAATGTCAACTTTGCTAAGCAACTTTTAAAGTTGCATTACAACTTTGCAAACAACTTTGCCGAGAAGGTTAAAAATATGTTGTGAAACTTTAGGAACCTTATTAAAGTTATTTTGGACCTTCAAACTTCTTAACAACATCTAAAAGACACCTAATAAACACTTACTATGCTCATTTCATCCAAGGACTCAAAAGATGCCCAAGGTTTATAAGTCACCAAGGGGTCTTGTGTCCAACAAGTGGATGTTTATAAGGAGATAAAATCAATCCTTAATATTTATTACAAACCAAGAAAACATCTAAAACTCCTATTCTAATTTATTGTCATTCAAAAAGACTCTGATTTGTCATTCAAAAGGACCTTTCACCAGTCAATCCTTCAAAGCTCCAAGGTGAAAATCTTATGTTCCAATTGATAGGATTTGACTCCTTGGCTTCATGGCAACTTCCTTCAATCATGGTGTCTTTGGCTTGCATTAGGGATGCCCCTGCATCAAATAGCAATGCATTCAAGTGGCAATTACACAAGGGACAGTACATGCCCATTAAAGTTGGTGTTTTGTTATCCAGCATGACAATGGAGACAACATACTCTGTGTCAATTTTACTGATCAAATTTCCCTCCGCCAGGCAAAGCAACAATCTGGGTATGATAAGGTGAAATTTTGTAGTCCTTTTGGGTATGATAACAGTTCCAGTTTCCAATAAGATGGTTCATTTTTATAATCTAGCTTCAATTTCTCTTGTGAAAATCTTTTTTTCATTTTATGGGTGGTAAAATATAATTATTATGCTAGAGGTGTGTACTTATGGATGATAATGAAACAAAATGATAAGATTTAAGACTCTTGTTTTTTTTTTAAATAGCAATTTAAGTTTCCTTCTATTATAAATTACTATTTTTCTATTTTTTAATGTATCTTTCCAAATCTTTTATATCAATTTTATTTATGAAATATAAATATATTAATAATGTTTTAGTGTTTTTAGGATTAGTTTATATCAATTCTATGTATCATCATTCGTCATTCAATTGTCAGTATTATTAATTTAGACTGTGCAATTGTAGAACTACTCGAATATGGGTTGGATGGATACTCAAGCAGGGGAACCCTCCTCAAATATCTCAAGCAGTGAACTTGGAAAAATGTGTCCTGAAGGAACCCTTTCCATCAGAGAGATAAAAGTACAAACAAGTAAAAGAAGCAGGCTCTGCAAATATGTTTTTGAGAAGAAAAATGATAGATTATTCGAGTATGGTTCATGAGGTATATCTAAAAAGACATTTTTTTTCTTATTATAATAAAAGAGGAAGTTGTGAATGTCAAAGTTGAGTGAAACAAAAATTATTTTCATCAAATTTTATTAGGATTGCTTTTGGGAATAGTTTCTTACAATATTGCTATTAAGATTTTTATTGTGTAGTTTTTAGATTAGGTTTATAAAATTATATTTCATGAGTAGTGATTCATATTAATCAATTAACGATACTTTTGGAAGGTATTTTCAATGTGTCAAATTTTGATATTTTTACAAGAATTAGATTGTGTAATTTTTTTAATTAAAGTCATTGACTCATATTTCATAAATAATAGTTCTCATGAATCCATCTCTTATAAGATTGAATAGTCTATTTAGGAAGTATTTCTGATAGTATGTCAAATTATGATATTACTATTACCATTAGATTGCATGGCTTTGAAGTCAACATCGTTGACCCATATTCTTCTCTGTAGATGCTACTATGTGCTAGGGAACTTCTTAGAACTGTTGGTATATTCTTACAACTTGTTACACCTGGGATATTCTTCTCTGTAGATGCTACTATGTGCCGCGGTCCAAACGGGCCCATAAATGTGGTTGAATAGCAATACATTCAAGTGGCAATTACACAAGGGACAGTCACTGTGAGATGTCCTCATGTGTGACTGTCCTTGTCACAAATGAGGACATCTCACAGTGACTGTCCCTTGTGTAATTTCCACTTGAATGAGGACAGTCACTGTAAAGACAACATGATAATGTACACTTACAGCCCGTGTACATTATCATGTTGTCTTTAGAGTGACTATCCTCATTTGTTGAAGAAGAAAAGCATTAATGTGGCTGAATAGCAATACATTCAAGTGGCAATCACACAAGGGACAGTCACTGTGAGATGTCCTCATTTGTGACTGTCCTTACAGTGAGTGTACATTATCATGTTGTCTTTAGAGTGACTGTCCTCATTTGTTGAAGAAGAAAAGCATTAATGTGGTTCAATAGCAATACATTCAAGTGGCAATTACACAAGGGACAATAGATCACTGTGAGATGTCCTCATGTGTGACTATCCTTGTCACAAATGAGGACATCTCACAATGACTGTCCCTTGTGTAATTCAAGTGGCAATTACACAAGGGACAGTCACTGTGAGATGTCCTCATTTGTGACTGTCCTTACAATTAGTGTACATTATCATGTTGTCTTTAGAGTGACTGTCCTCATTTGTTGAAGAAGAAAAGCATTAATGTGGTTCAATAGCAATACATTCAAGTGGCAATTACACAAGGGACAATCGATCACTGTGAGATGTCCTCATGTGTGACTATCCTTGTCACAAATGAGGACATCTCACAATGACTGTCCCTTCTGTAATTGCCACTTGAATGAGGACAGTCACTGTAAAGACAACATGATAATGTACACATACAATGAGTGTACATTATCATGTTGTCTTTACAGTGGCTGCCCTCATGTTGTATATTCTTCTGTGTAGATGGTACTATGTGCTAGGGAACTTCTTAGAACTGTTGGTATATTCTTACAACTTGTTACACCTGGGATATTCTTCTCTGTAGATGCTACTGTGTGCTGGGGTCCAAACGGGCCCATAAATGTGGTTGAATAGCAATACATTCAAGTGGCAATTACACAAGGGACAGTCACTGTGAGATGTCCTCATGTGTGACTGTCCTTGTCACAAATGAGGACATCTCACAGTGACTGTCCCTTGTGTAATTGCCACTTGAATGAGGACAGTCACTGTAAAGACAACATGATAATGTACACAAGTACCGTGAAGGTAGTTGCAAGTTACGGCTGTTTCATTGCATACCCGAAACAATGAAGATGTTACGGTCCATAAAACGTTTGTGCTTGAAAGATGAACAAATAAAATTAAACTTCTAAATAACCAGAGCCGCTAACAATAAATTCAACATAGATATGTCCTCATTTCTGGGTATTTTAGCTCTGTAACAGCTAAATACCAGATTACATAATAATGGCAAAAGAAAAATAAACCCAACGTACTCAGAAATTGTAGCTATGATTTCGCGGAGGGAATCTCTCTCGGCACTATTGAAAATACAAATGACAACGTTTCTCTACATTATCATGTTGCCTTTACAGTGACTGTCCCTTGTGTAATTGCCACTTGAAGGAGGACAGTCACTGTAAAGACAACATGATAATGTACACTTACAGCCCGTGTACATTATCATGTTGTCTTTAGAGTGACTATCCTCATTTGTTGAAGAAGAAAAGCATTAATGTGGCTGAATAGCAATACATTCAAGTGGCAATTACACAAGGGACAGTCACTGTGAGATGTCGTCATTTGTGAGTATCCTTACAGTGAGTGTACATTATCATGTTGTCTTTAAAGTGACTATCCTCATTTGTTGAAGGAAAAAAGCATTAATGTGGTTCATTAGCAATGTATTCCCAGCATCTGTACCTGCATCTCTCTTATATACTACAAGTTACTTGCCATCAGAAATTGCAGTTCCCTCACGTGACATTGATGGTGAAGTGTTCTTTTCAAAACCATCATCTGTGGTTACCAATGCTCCTGTTTTAGGCAATAAGTTTGTTGCATTCCATGAGCCATTGGTCAAGTTTCTTCTACAAGCTTCTGATGCCTCAAAATCTAAGCAGCGCCTACGCATGCCTCGTTGTGGTTGATTATCATTCTGTACATGAATTATAATGAGTAATCAGTTTTGGGCCTTGGAATCTTGTATGTAACATGCACAGGCATTTCATGGCTAAATGAATCTATTTAAAAGCATCAACTTTTCTTACATGATGTTGGATACATAAGTAGAACAAGCGTATATCAAATTGGAAGCAATCAGAACTCCACAATGACATATTATTTAGAGTACTCTTCAGTTTAAGTAATAATGCATATATTGACACTGTAAAGACAGCATGATAATGTACACTCATTGTAAAGACAACATGATAATGTACACTCACTGTAAGGACAGTCACAAATGAGGACATCTCACAGTGACTGTCCCTAGTGTAATTGCCACTTGAATGTATTGCTATTCAGCCACATTAATGCTTTTCTTCTTCAACAAATGAGGATAGTCACTGTAAAGACAACATGATAATGTACACTCACAGTGAGTGTACATTATCATGTTGTCTTTACAGTGACTATCCTCATTTGTTGAAGAAGAAAAGCATTAATGTGGCTGAATAGCAATACATTCAAGTGGCAATTACACTAGGGACAGTCACTGTGAGATGTCCTCATTTGTGACTGTCCTTACAGTGAGTGTACATTATCATGTTGTCTTTACAGTGGTTGTCCTCATTTGTTGAAAGAAAAAAGCATTAATGTGGTTCATTAGCAATGTATTAAATTAATTTTTTTTTTTTATCCACCCACGGGCGTCGCAATTGCGACGGACACCTGTCGCAATGCGATGCAGGCGCCCGTCGCAATTGCTTGGGAGGTCCGTCATGATTGCGATGGCCCTCCGAAGCCATGCGATGGGGGGGCGACGGCCATGCCGCTTCTTAAATCTTAGTCGCATTGCGACGGATATGTGTCGCAATTGCGACGGCTTCCCATAGACATCGCAATTTGCGACTAAAAAATAGTGACGTCTATGGGTGTTTCTGTTGCGACACATAGCTGTCGCAATTGCGACACATAGCCGTCGCAAAATGACCCCAAATGTATTAGTGAGAGGAGCAAATGGAACTATTAATGATGAAACTATAATTGGAAAAGTATTGAGAACTTTGTGTCCTATTTATGCTATCAAAATATCAAGAATTCAGGAATCTAGATGTATCCCTAACTACAATCTTACTTTGGAAAGTTTGGTCAGCAAGCTTACTGCTTTTGAACTTTCTAACTATGATAACTTCACTGTTAGTAGTATTAGTAATGTTGAATCTGCTTTTAAGTCACAAATGGTCCTGAACAAGTCAAAGAAGGAGAAAGAGAAATGCATAAGTGAAAGTGACAGTGAAACATCTAATGAAGAACTTGAGGATCTAAAAGCTCTTATGGCTAGAAGACTGAGAAGGGGAAAAGGAAAATACAAAGGTAAACTCCCTATTATATGTTTTTCATGTAATAAAGTTGGTCATATAGTTGCTAGATGTCCTGATAGGAATGATAAGGATGAAGAAAGAGATAAAAAGCACAAAGACATAAGGGATGATAGAAGCTACCGAAGGTACAAGGACTACAAAGGAAAAGGTAAGAAATCTTGCTACATTGCTGAAGAAGAAATTGACACTGAAAGTGATGATTTTGAAATTGATTTTGTCTATGTTGCAATGAAAGATGAGTCTGATGAGGATGAGAAACTCACATTGATTTCCTATGTGAACAGGAATGATAAATGGATTATTGACAATGGTTGTTCACATCACATGACTGGTGACAAGAGTAAGTTTGATACCTTACATCATTATAAAGGTAAAAGTGTAAAATTTGGTAATGATGCACCATGTCCTATTGGAGGAAAAGGATTGATTAAGCTGACTGATCAAATCTCTTGTGAAAATGCATATTGGGTAGAGGGTCTTAACTATAATCTACTAAGTGTTTCACATCTTAATAGTACTGGTTACCGAGTGGAATTTTGTCACAAAAAGCCTAAAATATTTAATGCCACTGGTGAATTGATCGAAAGTGGAGAAAAGACTAGAGGTAATTTGTTCTATCTTGACCTATCTGAAGAAACTTGTATGATTACACAACTTGATGATATTTGGTTATGGCATAAGAGGCTATGTCATGTTAACTTTGATAATTTGGTAGAGATTAGTAAGAAAAAGAAAGTGAGAGGTCTACCTAGATTGAAGAAACCTAAGAATGTGATGTGCAAAGAATGTCAGTTACGAAAGATGACTAAGTCAAGTTTCAAGAGCAAAACCTTTACTTCTGAGAATACTTTAGATTTGGTTCATACTGACCTTTGTGGACCCATGGGTGTACAAAGTTATTGTGGTGCTAGATATTTTATTTTGTTTGTTGATGATCATACTAGGATGATGCATGTAATGTTCTTAAAAGAAAAATTTGATGCTTTTCAATTCTTTAAGTGGTATTTGGCTAAGGTTGAAAAGGATACAGGAAGAAACCTAAAGTGTTTGAGATCTGACCAAGGTGGAGAATTTATATCCAATGAATTTAATCTATTTTTCAATGATAGAGGAATCAAAAGATAGATGTCTGTACTGAGGACTCCTCCATAGAACGACATAGTAGAAAGGAGGAACATATCTATCTTGGATTGTGCAAGGACATTGTTGATTGAAAAGAATGTGGTGCAAAAGTACTGGAAGGAAGCTGTAAGTACATTTGTTTACACTCTTAACTAAGTTTAGATAAAGAAAGGTACAAATTTGATACCTTATGAGTTATGGCATGGGTATGCACCAAATGCAAAATACTTTAGAATCTTTGAAAGAAAATGTTACATACTAAAGGACAATAGGAATGGAACATTTGATGCTAAAAGTGATGAAGGTATATTCCTAGGCTATTCCACAAAAAGTAAAGCTTATAAGTGTTTGAAATCTAACACTAACAAAATTGTGGAAAGTGTGAATGTCAAGATTGATGAGTATGCAGAAAGAAATGAAGCTGATAGTAAAAGAGAACCAAAAGATTATAGATCTTTTGTGTATGTAGAGGAAGAAGAGGCAAGTGACAAACTTGCACCTGATACCGAGTCTTGGGTAAGAAATGTTGAGCATCAGAGACACACTACCGACCATCAAGAAAACAGTGCCAAGAGAGAGAAGAAGAACCTACCAAGTGACACGAAGATGTTGTTGAGTATCAGGAAGAGATTGCCAAGCATTCAGAAGCTGAATCTGACAATCTTATTGGGGAACCTGATGAATTAGAGGAAAGGAGAGCCAAACCTATTTTGGAAAAATATGTAAGGAGACATCACAAGCCTGAACATATAATTGGAGACAAAGGATCCAACATGTTTACTATGTGAATTTGAGCCTAAAACAACAAAGGAGGCATTGAAGAATGAAGACTAGATACAAGCACTTAATGAAGAGATAGACTAGATAGAGAAGAATGATACCTGGACTCTGGTACTGAGACCTGAAAATAAAAATGTCATTGGGATAAAGTGGGTATTCTGAAATAATTTGAATGAGCATGGTGAAATCATAAGAAACAAAGCTAGGCTGGTATGCAAAGGATACACACAAGAAGAAGGAATAGATTATGGGGAGACATTTTCCCCCGTAGAAGGACTGAGGACTCTACTTGCATATGCTGCTTATAAAGATTTCAAGGTATACCAAATGGATGTAAAGTCTGCATTTTTAAATAGTATATTAGAAGAAGAAGTGTACATTGAACAACCAGAAGGTTTTGTTGATCCAAACAGAAGACACATGGTTTGCAAATTGAACAAAGCACTATATAGATTAAAGAAAGCTCCCAGAGTATGGTATGAGAGATTGCATAACTACTTAATATAGATTGGATTCTCAAGAAAAAATGATACAAGCAATTTGTACATGAAGGATGAAGAAGGTAAAGGAATCTTGTTGGCAAAGATATTTGTTGATGATATTATTTTTGGTGGACAAGATGCCTTGTGTAACAGATTTTTACATGAAATGCAAACAAAATTTGAAATGAGCATGTTTGGTGAGATCAATTTTTTTGTTGGTTTACAAGTATATTAGATAGAAAAAAGAATTTCATTACACAGTCTAAATATATTCATGAGAGACTGAAAACTTTTGGAATGGAAGATTCTAGACCAAGGAGTACTCCTATGGCTACTGGATAAAAGTTGTCTAAGAATGATGAAGCTGCAGAAGTGAACCAGACTTTGTATAGATCTATGATTGGAAAACTACAGTATGTTGTACATAGTAGACTAGATATTGCATTAGCTATTGGGATTGTGGCGAGATTCTCTACCAATCCTAAGGAAACACACATGATGGCTGTGAAGAGAACAATGAGATACTTGAAAGGAAATGTTGATTATGGGCTATATTACAAGAAGGATGATAGATTTGAACTGAGAGTTTATACAAATGTTGATTGGGTAGGAAATATAGATGATAGAAAGAGTACTAGTGGTGGATCTTTCTTTCTTGGATAGAGATTAGTTTCCTGGACAAGCAGGAAACAAAATTGCATTTCCCAATCTACTACTGAAGCTGAGTATGTTGTTGTTGCTATTAACTGTTCAAATCTAATATGGATAAAGCAATTGTTGATGGGTATGAAAGAAGAAATCACTGAACCAGTTGTTATCTTTTGTGATAACATAAGTGATATCAACATCTCTAAGAATCTAGTGATGCACACAAAGACCAAACACATTGCAATCAAGTATCACTACTTGAGAGAGCTGGTACAGGATAAAGAGGTCTGAATGGAATATGTGAATACAAAGGAGCAATTAGCAGACATATTCACTAAGGCTTTACCTAAAGAAGCGGATGAATATCTGAGAAGTCAATTAGGGGTCCTTCGCATAATTGAGGCTGCCTAGTCAAGCTAGGAGCACTACATCAAATGTACTACAAAGAATATCTGACAATTTGATGGAGAAGAAGGTCACAGTTTAGGACTAGCCTAGAGTTGTGAAAAGAAGAGAAAAGACAAGAATTAGTCATAAGCAAGATGATAGAGGGAGAAACACTAAACTGCAAAGATGATATCTACATCTGAAGGATGTATGTTTTAGTTGCTGCTTTAGCATTTTTGTCAAAGAAGGAGATGAACAAATATGACAATTACATGACACTAAAAAGGAAAGTAACCTAAGGAAGATGAACAAAGATGAAGGATCAGGATAGAGGGAGAATTGGATTTTCTAGATGGTCACAGAAGCATGGCTAATAGATTCTGAATTAAAATGAAGCTAAGGATATTAAAAATATTTATGATTGACAGATAAGTTTTTGGATTGGTTGGTAATTGGTGTAGGAGCACCTCTATGAGGGCCCTCACCTTCTTATTTTGGTGTGTTAATGCTTTCATTTGGAATAAGAGTCATCATGATGTTTGACTCAATTTTGGTTGTGTCTAGTCTTTATGTTAGTCCTAGAGGTCTGCTAGCCCATTAACTCAAGAAAAGTTTCATCTTGAGATATTTGGGATTCTTCTTGAATAATGGTATAGGAGTTAGTAGTTAGGGATAATTTGATGCACATGAGTGCTTTGGAAGACCAGAAAAGGTCTATTAAGATGAATGAGCAAAAGCTGCTCAAGCAACTAAAAGTTGCTCCAAAGTTGCTAGCAACTTTTAAAAGTTGCTAAGCAACTTTTTGCTTTGTAAAGGTTACCTATGCTAAGAGGCTTCATACGCCCTGAAAACCTAACACTCACTCCAAGACAAGGATATTTAATGATTTTGTAACCCTAATGTACGGGTTGGTTGCTAGAATTGAAAAGCTACAGTACGGAAAGGCAGACTGGTGTGAAGAATTTATGTGTTACAGTCACTGTTAATGACTAAATCTATGTGAATACAATAAGAGTTGTGTGAATCCATTTTTTCATTTTTTTTTAAGTGTTTCTACTATTCTTGTGTGCTTACAGTTGCATTTTCATTAGGGTTTTAATAGTTTTCTTTGTGTTCTTTGAGTTAATCAATATTCTGCCCGTTTTGGGAAGTGTATGAAAATGGGCCTGTATCTTTAGTTTCCACCATGGACAAGCCATGAAACCATGGATACCTAAATTATAGACCCATACCTATAGGAAAATGGAAGTAGGGCCCAGGAGCAAGTGTGCAAGCATATGCTTGACAAAGCCCTAGGCGAGCTAAGGCTTAGCCCGGTTAGGAGCAATCAGCCAACAAAGGCTTCCCAAGAGAGCAGGGATAGATTTCAAGACCTATCCTCTTAGAGAAGTGTAGAGGGGTGTTGGAAGGTGTGATGATGTGAAGGAGAGAGTTGGAGGAGCCCTAGAGAGGTGCTGTTGCATCCATTCTTTGCACTATGCATTCAGGGAACTAAAATAGCTCTAAAACCCTCATATTCAGTATGTGCATTGTATGGTCTCTTGGGTACCTGAGACCCCAAAAATCACTTAGAGGGGATCAATATAAGGAGATGTTATTTAGACTAGAGGTGCTGAATCTTTGATTGAAAGGCATAAAATTCCCTATAAATCTGGGTGGAGGGCTAATTAGGCCTATTCTTGTAGCCCTAGTTTACAAAGGAACCCCTAAATTGGGTGATTCCAAAACCTTGTTAATGCTTTGAGAAGGTGTTATCAGTCATAAAAAGACCTTGGAACTCCTCACTTACACTATTGGAGCTTAGGAAGAAGTGGAAAGCCAAAAAGACCCTTTATAGCCTATGGAGGCTATAGTTTCTAGAATGCAAAGCAAGAAGGTGGATGAATTGGAGTGTTAAAATTGGTGGGAAGGCTAGGTAGGTTAGGGGAAGGATAAGCTAGGATAGACAAGCTTTTCTATGCTCCTAGCTTATCCCATCAGTAATCCATGCGTTATTCATGTGATATCATATGGTGTTGCCATCAATGCCAAAGAGGGAGATTGTTGGAAACTGCAATTGAAGCAATTGTTGTTTTGTCATTGATGTCAAACCTTAACTAGTAAGACTGTTGCTACTTAGGAAAGTACTATATCTATTTGATTGATGAGAAGGGGACATGCAAGGTTGGTAACAATAGCACCCAAGGAAAGGTTGAGTTATCTTGATACTATAATGAGTACTTGATTATGTTGCATAATGATAAGATAATGTATTATTAATCTTAGTAAGAATGAAGACTAAATTGGTAGGCTTAACCGAGCCAAAGAGGAGAAATCTAGTTTAAGCCAAGTGATGTTAGTGTCATCTAAGTTATTGTATGCTGAGCAAATCTAGTGTTGACCGAACATCAATTAATTACCAAAGAAGATATTGTTAGCTAAGGAAACAGTTTTTAGTATTGACTGAGCTTTCTAGTATAGACCAAGAAGTTGAACATAGTATTGACCGAGCATCAGTATTTTTATATTTGAAGGGAATTCAAATTTCCAATCAATATCGTTGAATTCTTGGATTATGTAAAATGTGCTAACTTTATTTATTGATTGTATGGAAGCATTTAATGCACTGTAAAATGTTTTATTGTAAATCTTTAAGAGATTTGAGATGTTTCTAGTAAAAGAAAATGAAGAACATAAAGCGGGTAGATTCAATGAATTTGACCTAACCCTAAGATCTACGAAGGAGATCAAGCAACAAAAGATGTATTGACCTAAATAAAGTTGTATTTAGGGAACCTAAGCATAAGGCTGAATGAGACACAGTGGTGTAGAGGATACTGGTGGTGTTATTGACTGTATAAGTAGAGAAGGCTGAAGGAGAAGAGTTATGATTGCTTGAGGAGAATACCGAGCAGATCAGTGATGGGGATGGCAAAGGATCATAGTTAGTAAACCAGTATGTGTATGAAATTGGATCTAATATTTGCAAAGTGAGTTGTATGTTTTCAGATCATTACTATACTGCAAGTTCTAATCATTGTAACAATCAAAATCCTTTTGACAGAGGT
Organism: Chamaecyparis obtusa; assembly: GCA_027943335.1. NCBI lineage: Eukaryota > Viridiplantae > Streptophyta > Pinopsida > Cupressales > Cupressaceae > Chamaecyparis > Chamaecyparis obtusa. The sequence continues at coordinate 858,674 of BSBK01006261.1, read as the reverse complement.
TGACCTAATAGTCATATGTTAAATCCTTTGAACAAGGTTGTATTCTAATGCAGTGTATGTAAGTCCTATAACAAGGTGCACTTTTAACAGAGTGGTTTAAATCCTTTAACCAGGTCACACCTGACAGTGTGTTTGTAACCTTTGACAGGGTTGGCTTTTAACCGAGCTCACTTCAGAAGAGTGAAAATAATAGTAGCATGTTACAAAGTGGTTTTTCCCAAATTGGGTTTCCACTATAAATCCTAGTGTCAATACTTGTGTGAATGTTTTGGTTTAAACATTTTTGTGTTTTATAAGTTAGATACAGCTGGGTAGTGGACAGCAATGTTATATGTTTCTATTATGCAATCATTAATGACCGAGTAGCTGTTGGTTGTTAGATCTAATTTGTCGAAGAGTTTTAAAGTTTGTTTTATACATCTGGACCTGAGAACAATTGATTCACCCCCCCTCTCTATTGTTCTAAATCATATTAACAATTGGTATCAGAGTTGTGGTGCTTACGGTTGGTGATTATAGAAAACAAGTTTGAAGGTACTTGAAGCAAATGATCAAGATGTATAAGAAGGAGGTACCAAAGATGAATAAGGAGAACTTTCCTGCATGGCAAAGTTTGATGAAGTTGCATCTAGCCGGCATCGGAGATTCTACAAAATATTACATTGAGCATGAGTATACCACACCTGTTGCACCCCTGACTGCTGAGGAAATGAAAGCTAAGTAAGAAAACAAAAAAGCAATGTTGGAGATTGCATCTTCCCTAAGATACCCAAAATTTGAAGACATCAAAGACTGCAGCACTGCAAAGAAAATGTGGGACACCCTTGCAACCATCTATGGCACTGACATAAATGTGCTGAGAGAAAAAGCCGAGAGCCTAAGAGGTAAATTTGATGAAATAAAAATGCAAGAAGATGAGAATAGATCAGATCTATGTTTGTTGGAAATATTCAAGACTTGAAAAGTTACTGAGAGGGGAGGGGTGAATCAGTAACTTCAAAACTTTTATATCAATTTCAGATCTTAACCATATTCCAAATAACATTTAGATCAATAAGCTAACTGCATGCATGAGTAACAGAAAGAATAAAACATTCATAACACTTTGAACACACAGATTTGGTGACCCAGAAACCTTCCAAATAGAAAGTAAAACTGGGGTGGGGATGATACCCACAAAACTTCAATACTACAATATAAAGTTGGCCGGTTAAGGCTTACAATGATCACTTCTGATGGTCTGCCCTGTTAGGAGCAATTAGGACTGCTAGGTCCACCTTGTTAGAGGATTTACAAACATACAATGAAGTATGCACTCGGTTAAGAGATTTTACAAAAGACTATTAAGTCTACCTTGTTAAAGGATTTCAAGCTGATTCACCTGTTAGGATGAAACAGTAGATCTCTTACTTGCAACTGTACTTGCTGATTGAGATTCTTTGATGTACTGATCACCTTCTATGATAGATATGTCTCTGCTACTCCTTATACTGTTGTAGCCCTTTGTAATTCACCTATCTCTGCCTTTTTCTCTTTTTCAAACATTACTATTACTTTTGGTATGATAGAAAACATTGCTTATATATCAATCCAAAATAATTACAAAGTCGGCTGCTAAAATACAAGTCAACACAAGTATTACTGAGTCAGCCCAAATATAGTTACAAAGTTCCTGCAAACTAACTCGGTGACTTTCTGATACGCGGAATCCACTACAATACTCGGCATCGTCATGCTCTTGGTAGGAGTGGAGAATCGGTCCATACTAACCACTCGGTTGTAGTTTCAAACTCGGTATATACTGGAGACTCGGTAGATACAGTGTCACTTGGTAGAAACTGAATTCCCTATTTACTATGCTGGCACTCGGTAAACACTGCTCATCTCATCACTCAGTAATGATAACTCGGTAAGCACTGCGAAGCTTGGTCTGCTCGGTAAGCACTGTTCTGCTCAGATTGCTCGGTAAGCACATAGAGTCTGAATAAGTGTTGTCACTAATGACAAACATACTTAATGCCAACAATCTCCCCCTTTGGCATTAGTGACAAAAACACTTATTGCCCAAAACTTATATACAAAAATCATGCTGAATCTATTTTTGATTTTTCCAAATTTGTCTTTGTCAATCTATTGTATATACATTTCATGACTCCCCCATACAGTATACATATATACAAATTTCTCTCATATATTTTCTCCCCCTTTCATATCTCTCATATCTTTCCATATATCTCCCCCTATCTTATATACTTTCTCCCCCTTTTTGACAATAATGCCAAAGGTGTATATACAAATATTTTACATGGAGATGCCAAAATGTGAGAGAAAATTAGAATAAACCTTGCCAATTAGTGCCAGAGTTCTATCCCAATTCTCTTACAGAATCTTGCATGTATGGAGTGCAACTTGGATTTCTACAGAGAGTTCAATCATGTGATCTGCAATTGAAAATTGATTGTCATGGATCAATATTTTTGAGTGTGTAATATACTTCTACATTGTATCCATGATGGGAAGGATTATGTTCTGAATATCTATTAATGTTGACCTAATCCTTGCATCCTCTTTCAGTAACTCTGACTGCTTATCAGATAGGAATCTGATTGTCATATGATGTGCAGAGCTTGAACTAGGTTCAAGTTGCAACTTTTGTGTACTGACTTTCAGATCCTCATCAATCTTATTTATTTTTTCCTTAATCTCCTTTGAGAACTCAGCAACATTACATACTTTGACAAAAAATGATGTTACCTTGGAATAGGAGGACTCAATGTTAGTCAAAACTGAAGATAACCCTGCCTGATTGATAGCTATTCGCTGAGCAATACACTCAAGCACTTTATTATCAAACTTCTTCTCAGCCTTCTCAAGCAACTTGTCTAATCCAGAAGAATCCTCATTGAACTTGTTTACTGCCTCTGCCAACTACAACAAAATGTGTTGAGAAGAATCAACCTCAACACCTATTGCTTCTATCAAAATATTCTTGACATCCTCAATGACCTTATATTCCTTATCTCTTTCTTCTTTTAGTTTCTTCTGCTTTGCTTTCTTCTGGAGGAGTTCACCAACCAATTGCATTTGATCTGCAGAAAGATTTGCAAAATCTAATTGTGGAATTTCTATCTGCTCATCCAAATCTATATCTTCTTCTATGTCTTTACTCCTTCTCAAAAATCTTGTACTCAGTTGAGCCTTAGGTTCAACTATCATTGTACTTAATGCCTTTGTAGTAGAAATTATTGTAGACACAGTAGGACTTGCAGTGAAAAATGATAAACTTCCAACTGATGGAATGCTAACTGGAATACTTGATAAACCCAAAATTGAAGTATTTACAACTGTAGAATCTGAAGTACTTACTGAGGTATCCAAAACTGAAGTACTTGCTACTGAAAAACTCAAAAATGAAGAAGGTACTGAAGATGATGCTGGAGTCTACAACTCGGTGGAAGAGGGAGGCTCAAGCTACCATAGAAGTGGTAGCCACTTCTATCATTGATACATTGAGCTGTGCTAGTGATGTTTGGACATTTGATGCATATGTAGGTGTTGTCACAATCACACTTGAAGCTATTTCTGGGCTAGATGTAGCAACTTTTTCTGGAGAGTGAGGAAGTGAGGCAATTACCTCTGTAGCTATCTGAACTGGATCATATTCCTCATCATTTTTCTTTCCTTCCTCGGTAGCTTCTTCCTCTACTTCTTCTACCTCAACATTATCTATCTGAACTGCTTCTTCTTCTTCTTCATCACTGTCATCTTCAATATCTTTTATTATCACAGTTTCAACACTCGGTTTGTGAAGATGATAGATGTTTTTCCAAGTAGAATTTGCACTCTTCACAATCAACTCTATATCCTTGATCAAAATAAAACAAATGTTGAATTTTAGTGTCATCTTGCACTCCTTTTCTATCAATGCCTTATTGATTTTAGCATTTTTCAAACTTGGCATCAATTGTCTTAAGGTTTGAGCATATATGTCCTTGATAGTTTTCCTTGCATTGGACCATCTCATCTTAAATTTATCCAATAGAACACCTAGAATTTGAGAAGCCATATCATTAGGTGAGTACTTCCATTTTCCTATTTTCTCAATAACAGCATCTTCAATTTCCCATTGCTCTGCCTCTGATCTAATTTCATATTTGAGAGATTTGAAATTTGAAATTCCAGATGCTTCTCTCAAATCCTTAATCTTTTCTTCTAATGAGGGAGGAGGCCTTTTGAGTACTATATCATCACTGACTTTACCTGCCTTGCCCCTTGTTTTTCTTGTGAAGACTGCAGTAGATTGTTTTGGTGCCTTAGTGATGGTCGCCTTCCCTTTCTTCTTCACAGGTACTTGTTCTTCTTCACTCTCATTCTTTTCTTCTTCTTCTTCAATGTCCTCTCCTTTTACCTCAGTTAACATTAGAGGTGTGCTAGATTACATCTTGGCCATCCTCTTTCTACCTTTGTTAACCGCCTGTGGAAGCTTTATGCTTAGTTCTATTCTTATCTTTGCTTCATCATATGTTCCAAAGTATGGAGCCTTTGGATCAACAGGTTGATTTATTAGGGCTTAAATTATATCCTTTTTCTCATCAATGTTTATCTCATAAGGAAGAGGTTTCACCCATACAATCCTAGGCCTTACTGCCTGAATGTATACTCTATCACAATCAACCATGAAACAAATATCATCTTTATAATCTTCCACCAACTTTTGTGGAATCTGAAATTTGTTATTCATCTTTTCCTTAAAAGATTCAAAATAGTTATCCATTATGCTTACAAAATTCTCACCCATTTCTACAATGTACTCATTTATCTGATAAAGAACAGGCACATCTTTTCTCCATTTTACCGTGCCTTTTGATGGGAAAAACTTTTGAGCATAGAAAAACAAACAAACCAATAGCGAGCCAAACTTACATGGATTATTCTTTGAAGTTTGAATGCTCTCCATATTCTTGTTGAACTGCTTCAACAACAAATCTGCTAGGTCAAATGACAAGTTGTTCTTCACAATTTTGTATGCTAGGTCAACTACTTCACACGGAACACTATTCTGCCGACTTGAACTGTATATCTTGTGGGCTGTGACATATGTTCCAAATTTCAATTTTGCATCGGTTATACTGCTTATCTTCATACCTCTACCATCCCATTCAGCTAGGGTTTTCTTTTCCAGCTCTCCCCGACCTAGGGTTTTTGTAGATTTTGCCTTGGCAAGCATGGGAAGACCAGTGATCCGATGAATCATCTTCTTAGTTATTTCCACTGGTTGCTCAAGCCAAATTTTACCTTCATGCACTCGGCTTAGGATGTATCTAATCCATTTTATTTGGAAACTCCAAGGCAAGTGGGTGATATGTGTCAAACCCTTATCTTCCAAATGTTTATACTCTGGTTTGAGAACACCATCATCACACAGTTCATTTTGGGAAACATCTATCTCTAGGGTTCCAAGCTCTTGAATTGTACCTTTAAAATGACTGCGAATGTCATTTACAAGAAGTACCTATGGAGGAATATGTGATTGAGCTCCACTTGGGTCTAGGGATTCTGCAATCGCGGGCATGAGTTTGAAATCCGGCACCTTCCATTCTCCTTGAACTAACATTTTCGAACCTTTCTTTACTTTAGTGTTGGATGATGCCATGGTAGCTCGGTAGAAAATTCTTCAAAAAATTTCTGCTGCAAATTTTGCTTCGAATCGCTTCATCGCATTAGAAAATCTCTCTGTTCTCAATATGCTAAAATTTGCGGTGAAGAATGAACTCAATTTCATGCTTTTTGTTAAAATTTTGTCATTAATGCTCCGTAGGAATTAGGGCATTGAACTAGACAGACTATCATCCACTATGCATTAATTGCTCGGTGAAGATTCCGTAACTCGGTGAACATATGAATTCATACTACTCCAACCTTACTCGGTAACCATATGAAATTAGGTTACTCCCAACCTTTCTCGGTGGTAACTGATACCGACCTTCCTGTGATCCTGTTGTATCTTGCATACTGATTTGGATCTTTCTTCCTTTCAATTTTGGAACTATTTTGGAATATGTCTATGAAGATACAGTTCCAGTGCTTTCTTGGAGACTTAGTTAGAATTGATAGAGTCACCCACTTCATGAGTGACTTCATTACTTGGACTGATTTGCTCAATAGGTTTAGGAATCCACTGTTGTCTCATCTTCCTCCTGATGCTATCTACTTTTGCTTTCTTTTCATCTGCAACTCTGCCTGTATTCATGCAAATTTTAGCTATATGACCAAGTTCAATGCATGTATAACATCTTATGGTAGTATCCCTTTTTCTCAAGTGATGCCTTACACAATTTATGCCAATGTGTCCATATTCACCACAGTAATGACACCTACACCAAGTGTTGTAATCCCAACCAAATATTGCTTTTACAATTTGTTCTGTTGGGTTGGATGTTTTAGATCTACATTATGATGCCTTGTGACCTTGTTTGTTACATTTGTGACATTTGCCTTCAAATCTTGGTTTCTCCTTGCATTCATTTGTTTTATGACCATGCTGATTGCAATTATAGCATTTTCCATTGAATTTTGCTTTTCCATTGCTCCAACATTTGTTTGAAGTATGACCTAATTTGCCACAGTGATTACAAGTGGGTTTCTAATTCTTTTGAGTACCTTGATTGGAGGATTCACCTTCCTCTTTGTATCCAAGTCTTGATTTTCCTTTTTTCTTATGAAGGTTTTGTTCATACATTTGATTCATATCTTCTTGAGATTTCAACATTCTCTCATTGATTTTCCGTTCAGTGTCTAGGTCATTCACCAATCTTAAATATATTTGCTTTTTAGATCTCAGCTCCTCTCTTATATTTTCATTTTCTGATCTTAGAGTCAAGATTTCTTCATTTGCATTGGAGACTTGATCAATAAGGTTTTCTAGCTAAAGAGTTTGATTCTAGATTTCATTGTTCTTTCCTTCTATTTCATCTTTCATCTTGTTTCTTTGTTCCAAGATTTCACAAAATCTTGTTGACTAAATTTTTTTTTCTCTTTTCAATTTTCTTACTTCTTCTTGCAGAGATCCATTCTTTTCTAGGAGTTTTTTGATTGCATTGTTTGCTTCATCTGAGCTGCTTGAAGGGAAAAAATCTTCAATCTTTTCTTCAACATACTAGTGGTCATTCATCTGGTTTGCAAGTTCCTTCCTTCTTTTTAGGGATTGGGAAAGATGCTCTTTTGCTTCCTTGAGTTGAGCTATGGCCATTTCCAGATCTAGCTTTTCATTTTCAATTACTTTGTTAAGTCTGAATATCTCCATTGTCCTGGATCTTTGCTCAAGCTGTCAAACTTTATCCTGAGAACCACATAGCTCTGATACCAATTGTTGGAAATATTCAAGACTTGCCAAGTTACTGAGAGGGGAGGGGTGAATCAGTAACTTCAAAACTTTTATATCAATTTCAGATCTTAACCATATTCCAAATAACATTTAGATCAATAAGCTAACTGCATGCATGAGTAACAAAAAGAATAAAACATTCATAACACTTTGAACACACAGATTTGGTGACCCAGAAACCTTCCAAATAGAAAGTAAAACTGGGGTGGGGATGATACCCACAAAACTTCAATACTACAGTATAAAGTTGGCCAGTCAAGGCTTACAATGATCACTTCTGATGATCTGCCCTGTTAGGAGCAATTAGGACTGCTAGGTCCACCTTGTTAGAGGATTTACAAAGATACAATGAAGTATGCACTCGGTTAATAGATTTTACAAAAGACTGTTAAGTCTACCCTATTAAAGGATTTCAAGTTGATTCACCTATTAGGATGAAACAGTAGATCTCTTACTTGCAACTGTACTTGCTGATTGAGATTCTTTGATGTACTGATCACCTTCTGTGATAGATATGTCTCTACTGCTCCTTATACTACTGTAGCCCTTTGTAATTCACCTATCTCTGCCTTTTTCTCTTTTTCACACATTACTATTACTTTTGGTATGATAGAAAACATTGCTTATATATCAATCCAAAATAATTACAAAGTCGGCTGCTAAAATACAAGTCAACACAAGTATTACTGAGTCAGCCCAAATATAGTTACAAAGTTCTTGCAAACTAACTCGGTGACTTTCTGATACTCGGCATCCACTGCAATACTCGGCATCGTCATGCTCTCAGTAGGAGTGAAGACTCGGTCCATACTAACCACTCGGTTGTAGTTTCAAACTTGTTATATACTGGAGACTCGGTAGATACAGTGTCACTCGGTAGAAACTAAATTCCCTGTTTACTATGCTAGCACTCGGTAAACACTGCTCATCTCATCACTCGGTAAGCACTACGAAGCTGGGTCTGCTCAGTAAGCACTGTTCTGCTCAGATTGCTCGGTAAGCACACAGAGTCTGAATAAGTGTTGTCACTAATGACAAACATACTTAATGCCAACATATGTTATGCTCATTAAAATCGTTTGATCAATATATCAATTCTGTTTCATCAATATTCAACAACTTACTATCTCTCGGTTATAGATTTCTGACGCTCGGTAATCTCTGCAGTTTGGTTCGCATTAACCAGTCTGATCAGGTATGCATGAAGCTTGTTCACGTGATATATTTGCAGTCTTCTTCTTCCAGCATTTTTTTCATCATGAAACCCTAGTCTCTTAAGTAGACAAGTAAACCATTTTAATTCCATCCATCAGATTTTACCACTTAATCTCCTTCATTGATTTTTTTGCTTTAATCTTCCTCAGTTGATGTGTCAGTAACATGTTTTGTTTCCATTCCTTAGATCTTCCTCAAATTATGTCAGCCATAGATCTTCATAACAAACATTATCTCTTGCCTCGATGTCATACAATTTCTAGCTCATCAATCCTTATCAGCTAAACTAATCATTTAGTTCTTTTCTTCATGCTCGGTTAACAAAGAAATGCGTCGATGAACACAAGCTCAATTTATACTATGCTCAGTATACACTACACTGCTCGGTGTATATTGAAATGCTTCATTAACCGATCACACTGCTTTGTGCATTTTTCTCTATCCTTCATCATAGATGAATGCAACATAATCAAGTCAATAATATAAGGTCATAGACTCATCCATAAGTTACCCAATGTATTCCTTATCCTTATATGTCATCTCCATCTACCTCATATAGATATATCTATTCTTCATCTCTTTTTCTTCTTCTACTTTCTACAAATATTTGGGTATAGTAACTTACAAGATAAGTATTGTCAAAACTAGTTGACATCAATGACAACATATTACGGATTTAATCATCTTACATATCTAATCAGCAACTCAGTGATCTCAAATCATAGATCTTCAAGTCATACAGTTTATTCAAATCAGTTGTAGTTCATCAATCATCTTATTATACATTGTTGAAAGAAACAGTTACATGAAGATGTATTCTGTGAGGTCAACTGCAACTGCTAATCTAAGCCTCCCATACAATTTTAACTCTAGTCATCTTATACTATATTAGTTTCTGGATTTGATTTTGTAGAGTTTTTTAACCATCAACGTTTCAGATTATACTACATGATCCATCGTCAGGATGCCAGAGAGCAAGAAAAATAAAGGATGGGAGATTTTAGATCTAGAAGACAATAAAAGGAGGGAGAAGAGAAGAGGAGAGAGAAAAGAGAGGTAAAACTAAAAACTAAAAAATACATAAAAAGGCTATACAAAAAGAAGAAGACCTATCAAACCAAGTAAATTAGAGAGAAGTAAAAATGAAGAACAAAAAAGAATAAACCCACCATAAAAAGAAGAAAACATAAAGGGATATCTAAAAAGGGGGGGATAAATTAAAAGATAAAAGAATAATAAATAGGAAAAAATAAAAAGAAATATCTATATATATACATGTGTGTATAAATATACATGTATATATATATATATATATATATATATATAAATATATATATACCTATATACATATATATACCTGTAACTATATGTGTGCCTGTGTATATATGAAAATGTATACATGTATATCTAAATGAAAATAAGTAAGCTTGTATGTATATATATATGTGTGTGTGTGTGTGTGTGTGAGAACAAAAACAAAAGGACAAGAAAAAAAAAGGAAACACAAGGGGAAGGGAGAAAAAAATTAGAACCCTAAAAAATGGAAAACAATAAAGAAAATAAGAGAAACTCTAGAAGTTAGAACATCACCAAAGGAGCGAGAGTGAATACACTAAAAGTAAGCAACGATAAAAATAAAGAGTGCACAAGGCAATTAAAAGATGCCACGAACCAAGAAACACAAGGAAAGAAGAAAACTCAAGAAACTAAAAAATCACTTCAAGGGCTAGAATATATATAAAGGAGCAAACAAAAGAGAGGAGAAATAAAAAGAAGAGAAGAAAACAAATGAATCAATAAAACAAGAGAGGGCGCCAATAAAAGCAACAGGAGTGAACAAAAAGAAACCAAAGAATATAAAATGAAACCAAATAATAGCAAAGAGTCAATATATACACATACAGACAGACAAATATGTATGCATGTGTATATGCACAAAAAATAAAAGAGAACAAAAATAAAAGCAAAAAAGAAAAAGAAGAAGGTAGCTCAGTGTGTACAAGAATTCACACGAGACAAAGAGGAGAAATTAAAAATGAAAAAGGGGGGCAAGTGCAAAAGAACAAAAGAGGGGGAGGGGGAAGGCGAGAAGCACCACCTATTGTGGAGGGGGGTTAGGGCAGGAGGGTGAGGGATAGGGGGGGTTGGGGTGTGGGTGGTTGACTAACAAAAGGCCAAGGAAGATCCCCAAGCGGGATGGGAGAAGAGGGGGATGGAGGGAGGGAGGGGGGGGAGGAGAAGGGGGAGCGCAATGAAAGGGAAAAAATGACAAGACTAGGAAGGAGGGTCGAGATGGTGGGGGGGGGGGTGTTTAGGGAAGATAAAAAAGGATGCCAAGAAATTCTTAAGCTCCAACCATCATCTCGATTGAGGTTGCAAGGGTGGTTGTTGATTTCAATGGCTTCCTTGAGCTTCCTTTTGAAGAAGTTGTCCTCCTTGAAAACAACTTGACTATCCTCTAAACAAATGTGGTGTTTAGTGGAGGAAGAATGCTCGGCTAACATAGACTTAAGAACATGCTCGTGCTTGATATCAACAACATGGTCTTTGATTATGGTGTTGAAGGAATGACTGGTTTCACCTATGTAGGGAGTACCACAGTTACATGTGATCTTATAGACCCCTGACTCTGAAAAGACATCTCTAGAGTCTTTAGTAGGGGGAACACAATTCCTTAAGGTGGACAAGGGCTTGAAGGCCACCCGCAAACCTTTTTTACCCAAAATCTTGGAGATTTTGTGGGAGATACCTCCTACATAGGGAATGGAAATGAACGGGGAGGCCTCGGGGGGAGATGACAGAGGGTTGGAGGAGGAAAGAAAGAAGGCTTTGGCCAAGAAGAAAGCTTTGGAGATTTGTTTGTTCGAATAACCGTTCCACTTGAAAATTTGACAGAGATGCGTGAGCTCTTGGTCTAAATTATCCTTATTGCAAATCTAGTAGGCTCTTAAAGCAAGGGTTTTAAGGATGCCAGCCTTTTGGCTGGGGTGGTGGTGAAAGGAAGCATGAAGATAAAGGTTCGTGTGGGTGGCTTTGCGATAAACCCGACGACCAAGGGAGCCGTCTAGTTTTTTAAGGATAGAAACATCAAGGAAAGGCAAGTGGTTATTGGATTCAATCTCCTTGGTGAAAGATATGCAAGGAACTAAATTGTTGAGGTGAGCATGAAACTTTTCTAACTTGTCTAGACCATGAGGCCAACAGAAATTGGTATCATCTACGTATCGTTTCCACCACTTAGGTTTAAAGGGGAAAGAACGTAGAGCAATTTGTTATCATTAAGCTTTATTTTCAAAACTTTTAATACCATATGATGTGATCAAATCATTTTCACTGATCTGGTCGAACTCCAATTGTTTCCCACCCCACTTTACGTGTACGACCAAGTTATTTCATAGAAGATACATATCGTCTATCTCAGTCTCTACTACTATATATATAGAGAAAATCACTTCTCCCTATGACACCAAAAGTATTTGAAATCAATTTAATGCAAGTGGCTAATTGCAATTGAATTTCGTGTTCTACTTTTTAAATAACCACATATTCTTTGTTAACAACAACAATGCAGACTCTTCTATATTAGTGTGCCTACAGTAGGATACTACTGCATCTGTTAGATGCAATATATTATTTAATCAACCAATCATTTTTAAGTATTTTTAAATTTTAAGTACATTTCCTATAGTTGGTATATATATATATACATATTTAAATGATTTAAATAAAATCATTTATCTACTTTTTTAATTGCTAAAGGTAAAGGTAACAGGAAGGAGAAAAATAAAATTTATTCTTTAAAAATTTAAAAAAAATATGGCTCATTTAGAAGTGCCCATTAGTTGCACTGGTAGACATTGGCAGGTGCATTAAATGGGTGTCGGCTATCCAGTCATATCATTCGATATGGCTGGATGTATGCCATGATGCGGTAATCTGTACGGTTCCCCTAACAGTACCCTAACTGATTCATTAGTCTATAGTTGTACTACTGTACCTATCGACATATTAATTCACTACTTACTATCGGCATATTAATTCGTATATATTATATATTAATTTGCTAATATTTATTATTGATTATATTCATTTTAATTAATCATAATTTAATACAATTTCTTCAGCTTAGAGCTGAGGACTGAGGGGCATCCACGCCGCCAAATTCGCCCAGGGCACGATCCTGGCCTCATCCCTTATGATGTCAGAGCCTTGCACTCAGCAAGACTTGATCCCTAGTGGGCTCTTTGTGAGCTGTTCAACTTCACCAGTAGACCATGGGCCCGTTTTCAAATTATTGAAATTTTCAAATATATTATTTGAAATTTCTCACACATACATATGCATAATTTTATCTACATTATACATATCTATTGGTACAAAAAATAATTTTAAATTAGTCTTTTTAATATTGCACACATTCTTTAAAGCTGCGTGACATTTCTATTTCCCCATAAAGAGTATTGTTTCTCTTCACGAATGCTCATAGTACGGTGTATGCACATACATCAACCATATCGAATGAAATTGACATATTTTTTTAGTTTTAATTTATTTTTTTAAAATTTTATATGAATAAAATAATATATAATATATTAATAATTAATTGTATTGTAATTTTTTATTAATATTTATATGTTTCAATTTTTATTTTAATAATATTTATATTATAACATATAATATATAATTTTAATAATACTATTATTTAACTTTTAAAAGTAAAATACATAGTACATTTTTAATAATTATAATTATTTTTATAATAGAATTAAAATTACTCTAAATTATTAAATCTATTATTATAAAATTTTAATAATATATTACATAATTTTTTTTAATAATAGCTTTATCTTATGAAAATTTTAGTAATGTCACTATGAAAATTTTTAAGGATATTTTCATTGATATAAAATATAATTTTTTCTTGACCAGATCAGTGAAAATGACTCGATCACATCAGATGGTATTAAAAGTTTTGAAAGTGACGCTCAACGATAACAGTGATCAAAATGACTAGAGTTAAATTTGTATGGGAGGCTTAGATTAGCAATTGCAGTTGACCTTCATGTGACTGTTTCTTTCAACAATGTAATAATAAGATGATGTCAAAAAAGTTGTCAGTAGTTGACGTCACCACATCATACAATGTCTTTTTATGACGGTTTGATCATTTTACTGCCTTTCATTTTACGTTTTAAGAAAAATATTGATTGTCAAATTTTTAATTTATGAATAATTTAATAAATTATTTTAAATTTAAATATTTTATCAATATAATTGTTAATACTTATATTAAATATAAAAATTATTTCATTCTTAATAAAGCAGTGCAAATAATCTAATTACTATTTCAAAACACATATTATTATATATAATTGAAACTAACTAATAATATCAAAGGTAAATAACTCATCTTGATTTTGTGTTCTTCCATATCTTAAATACTTCATTGCAATTTACATCATTTGTTTCAGATAGATTTAAGGATACTCTCATTAATGCATTTAGTGTATCCAAACTTAGCTTTGACTTTTTGACATCTTTGATGATATTTTGCTTTGAAAATCCTCTTTCACAATCAAGAGTACTTGCATGAATAGTAAGCACAACCTGTCATAACTTCATCATATGAGGATATCTTCTATGCCAATATTTTGTGTTACGAAAGACTCTCCATGCATCTTTCATTTTGAAACGCTCACAACTCAAATGCAATGAATCAACAAAAGAGTTTATCTCCCTTTTGCAACCATTAACATCAAATGTGGATTCTGAAGAAGACCCAAAATTGATTTACATCTTCATTTAAATCATCATCTGAAGAAGACCACTTGTACATTTCTCCAATAGTTTCTTGTTTCCTTCTCTTTGAAGACATTTTTGAGGTACCTGCAAAAACCAATATAGTCTTAGTAACTATGTGTAAAAAATTATTCTATACAATCATTGGAAAATCACTGAAGTAGTTACCTTCTGTGATTGAATATGATGAAGAAGAAAAACATTGAAGCTACAATAAAATTGAGATGCAATTTTCTTTTGATAAGAAATGAAATTTTTGGTAATATTAATTTTTTTATATAGATACAAAGAATGTAAAATTAGAAAATAAACATAAATTAGTAAGAGATGCAAAAATCTCAAAATTACAGAAGCAAGTTTCTAAATTCACATATTTTATTTGAAAACAATTCTAAATATAATAATAAAATTAATAATTATAAATTAGTCATATATTCAAAAAATCATGCACGTTTCTAAATCAATAATAATATACAATAAAATTTAAATGTTAGAAGTTTTTATTTGTGATATAAAATTAAAAAAATATCAAATTAACTAGGCAAGTTTCTAAGTTCATATATTTTATTTAAAAAGAATGTTAAATTAATATAAATATAAGAAAGTTTCTAAAATCATATGTTTATATAAAAAAGATTCTTTAAAATAATAATAATATATAATCAATTATGTAAAATCTTTATTTGTGATAAAAATAATATAAAATATATATATTACATAATAATAATATTTATTAGTAAAAAACTTTCTAAAACTCATATATTTTGTCTTATAAAAATTCTAAATTAATATTAATATATAAAAATAAATTAGAAACATAATATTCTATTTTAAAAAGATTCTAAATTAATTTTAACATACTTTAATAAAAAAATTAGCCGGTCAATGTGTACGGTCCAATAAATTTTTAGCTTGTCATATACAGTTAAAAAGTAGAAAAACAGTCAATACGGCCATCAAATTCCAGACCTAGCTGGCATTGACAGACATTGGCAGGTACATTAAATGCATATTAGTTTTCTCTCCATTTCTTATCTGTGTCTCTCCGAAATGTACATTGTTGCAATTTGCTTATGGCAGCACTCTAACCACCTTTACACGTAGACCTACTACACAATTACTTCGTAGGTATTTGCGGTGATTTCTAAAGAGAAAATCAGAACTTTAAGGCCACTCCTTCTCCAGTGTGAGAGTTGTTGATAGATTAAGTTTCTACAAATTATCTATTTTTAAGATGTAGTCAAGGGTTTTTTAAATCAGTTGATTCAATTTTTCTTTTTAGTTAATAATAAATTGATTGTTTGAGGAGTTCGGTTTTATAAAGTGCTGCATCTAGCTTTGCGAACACGGGATTGAAGGTGGGCAGAGTAATTTTTGTCAAATAAAATTGTTTCCATATGAACAGGTTTTGGGATTTAAGAAGCTTTCTCTGGTTTCAAGAACATTTTCGTTTTGAACTCATAGTAATCCTAAGCAGGGTTTTGAGTGTGCAGGCACAATGGTTGTGTTATGCACCTTATTCATGGTATTTTTCTTTTTTTCATATGGATTTCATTAAACTTTGTTTTATACTTTTAGATAGAGATTTTTTGTTGGGCTCCCGGGCTTTAGTTTACTCTAATCTATTAGGATTGTTTGTGTTTTAGTAAAGTCTATATTTTTTTGTTGGGCTTCCGAGATTTACGAGTTTACTCCAATCTTTTGGATTTTATTTTTTTTTTGACCTCCTTGTTTATGCTTGCCCTAAAATCTTTAGACCTCTTTGGATTTTTGAAAGAGTCATAGTAACCAAGCCGCTCAGCTTCACAGCTACAAGATTTCTAATTTGTGAGATTTTTCTTAATTACTCTTTTTCTTGCAAGGTTTCTAATTTGTGAGTTTTTTTCATTTTGCTTTGAGTGGTGTTTTGAAATGTGGATTCTGTAGTCAATTTTTGTGCAATTTGACTTCACAAGTTTTTCATGTTTATTGCTTTGCAAGTTTATGGGAGACATGTTTGAGACTTTTTTGGTTGAAATCTCTGTAGCAATGATCAAGCAACAACACTATCAGGAACGATTTGAGGTCATAGGACAATTGTATATTGGAATTGAGGTTGGGGGCAGTCAAAGGCACTTAAGCCACATTGGCAATCAATTAGAGGATGGGCTCAAATCTCCCCATATTTGTTTGGGATTATGATGACGACAATGATGACAATGTTGTGGCCATTTAATCTAGTATGCTACTTAAGCATTTTTTTTTGTAGGTCCAAACTTTATTTGTTTTAAGATAAAACAAAGTCACATAGCATTGGGTGTCTATGTGTATACTTGTTTTTATGTGGGAAGTCTTTCTTTGTTGGATCTACACTGCTTCAAATCTATCATACCTGGTCATGGGAGTTTGCATCTAATTTAGTTTTCTAACTTTGCAACATTCTACAGATATTAGCCGGAGCAAGTTAAATCGGTCTGCATTGACTGAGATTTAATCGTGGATTATCCTAATGCTAGGTAATCATCATTATCTATTATTGAAATTTGTTGATCTATTTGTTTCTGATAATTCTTATGTGCCACGTGACTCTAGCATAAGAATCTTGTATGTTTTAGATTATGCAAAATTCTTTTTGACTTGTATCAATCACAATCTGTTATTCACTCACATTTATTATGGACAGGCAATAGATTCTATTTCTGTGCACAATGTTGATGAACCAGTTATAGGGGAAGAAGATTTGGAGATCCGACTCGGTCTTGCCAGTACTTCTATAAGAACTTTTTTATTACTTGTTTCCATGATGTTCTTGAAGGCTTGTAGGGTGTTGTAGAGTTTCTTGGCTGTTGAGAGGAGTTTAAGTTTTGACCTAAAAAGAATTAATGCTTGTTGATGTACACTGTGTTTGTAGATGTGGGTTCCAGCCTGGCATTTTAATCTTCCCTGTCTACTGCGCACATACCTCACCTTCCAGCCGTACCATTTTGCCTTGTCGCATGATCGCAAGGATTCTCTCTCCTCCCTTGCGATCATGCAACCACGCCCATTTCCGCCTCTCTATTTTTCCTTCCCTTGTGCAGCTTCCTTTTTGTCTTTATGCTTTGTCGCCTGATCACAAGGCTTCATTTTCACTCTTGCGATCATGTGACTGCCTTAAGCTTGCATGGTTTTATTTTTATGTGCGCACCTGCGATCTCAATAAATGTCCAGCTTTTTGTTTACTGTCCGCTTGTTTTTTTCATGGTTTGTCTTTTGTGTGGGGCCATCTCCCTTTACCTTTTCACATGATCGCATAACGCTCATTTGGTTTATGCAATCATGCGACATCCTTAAACTTTTGCTTATGTTTCCAAGCGCGTGGATCCCCTCGGATATGCTCTTGTCACATGATCGCATGAGCATTATTTTATTCATGCGATCATGCGACCACTCTCATGCGACAGCCATTTTTTCCTTTGCCAACCACCATATTAATTGCCATGTATTTTAAATAATTTTTTCACTGACTCTTTGCATTGTTCGGTTATTCTCCAGGCTTATCTAGATGCTTCTGGGTAGAATATTTTGAAAAACTAAAAGGAATGTTTCTCTTAGTTTTGTGTGTCCAGATGATACTCTGTCTCTGCAAGATATGTGTTAGTGTGAGCATTGGCAGCTCTCAGAAATCTCTGTAAATCTGAAAATATTTGGCATTAATATATATAAAGTTTTATTAAATCTCTGTTTACTCTGTTTTACTCTGTTCTCAGCAAATTATGTGTGTATCTTCCTCCATCATAGTGGTATCAGAGCAGGTTGTTATTGAAGGGAAAAGGTCTGCTAGAGATTGAAGCTTAAAAGGATGTGGGTATTGTTTTCTTGGAAGATTTCATTGTGGGCAAAGAGCAAGTCAGAGAAAAGAAAGAAAAGGGGGTTTTATAAAAAGGAGAAAGTGTTACTGGTAAACCATGACAGGAACCAATGGGAGTATTTCTCAACCCCAGATTCCAATTTTTAATGGTAAAAATTATGACTATTGGAGCATAAAAATGAAGACTCTTTTTCATTCACAAGATGTTTGGGACTTAGTGGAAAATGGCTTTCCTGAACCACCAGACCAGCAAGCATATCAGGCCCTTTCAAAAGCAGATAAAGATTTACTGAAGGAAAATAAGAAGAAGGATGCAAAGGCACTATTTTTCATTCAACAAGCAATGGAAGAATCAATCTTTCCAAAGGTTGCAGCTGCCACAAGATCAAAACAAGCATGGGACAGTTTGTAGACAGCATACCAAGGCACACGCAAGGTAATAATGGCAAAATTGCAAATACTTAGGAGGGATTTTGAAAATTTACAAATGAAAGACTCAGATTCAATAGATGCTTTCTTCACTCATGCAATGTCTATAGTAAATCAGTTAAGGTCCTATTGAGACACTGTTGAAGATCAAAAGATTGTGGAAAAAATACTTAGAAGTCTGCCTGCTAAATTTGATGCTATAGCAATAGCTATTCAAGAGGCCAAAGATCTTTCTATATTATCAGTAGATGAATTAATGGGGTCACTTTTAGTCCATGAGCAAAGACTGAACCGAACAGGGTCATCATCATTTGAAAATGCATTCAAGACTCAGCTCTCATTTGGCAAGTCAAGAGGGAGATCAAACAACAGCAGAGGCAGAGGACATTTCTCATCAAGAGGAGGAAGAGAAAACACACAATTTGAAAGTAGAAGACCACCATTAAGTCCAAATGCCCATTCTACATCAACAAGAGGAAGGGGGAGGAGTCACTCTCAAAGCTATCATCAAGGAGAAAGGTATGACAAATCTAACATCCAATGTCACTACTGTAGCAAATTTGGGCATTATGCATCAGAATGTAGGAAAAAGCAATATGATTTGAACAAGCAAAAGGCACATTTCACAAATGAAAATCAATCAAACACTAGTGAACAGGACACAATATTCATAGCATGCAATGTAGCACAAGAAAGTTCTAAAGAACTGTGGTTCTTAGATAGTGGATGCAGTAATCATATGAGTTGTAAGAAGGAAATGTTTTCAACAATAGATGATTTAGTAAAATCAGAAGTTAAATTGGGAAATGATCAAAGAGTTTCAGTCATGGGCAAAGGGTCAATTAACATAAAAACAAAACAAGGAAAAGATAAACAAATTTTAGATGTTTACTATGTTCCCGGATTACAACACAACCTTATAAGCATTGGGCAATTGGTGCAAAAGGGTTACAGAGTACACTTTGAGAATGGTGAATGTGTGATCCTAGATAAGAAACCAAGCAATAGGCTGATTGCAAGAGTAGAAATGACAAAGAACAGGATGTTCCCACTAAGAATTCAAAGTGGATTAATGATAGAGCCACAAGGTTTGCAAAAGATTGCTGAAACAAATTTTAAAGCCTCGTACAAAAATGAATCTTGGCTATGGCATTTAAGGCTTCGGCATTTAAACTTCAAAGGATTACAGCTGTTATACAAGAAGAAAATGGTATATGGGTTGCCACAAATAGAGCCACTTAAAACCACATGTGAAAGTTGCATATTGGCAAAACAACATAGGAAGTCATTTCCGGTTGGGGAATCATATAGAGCAAAACAACCATTAGAGATAGTACATTCAGACATTTGTGGACCTATGCAAACACCTTCCATTAGTGAAAAACTTTATTTCATAACATTCATTGATGATTTCAACAGAAAAGCATGGGTTTATTTCTTAAAATTCAAATCTGATACATTTGCTGTTTTCAAAGAGTTCAAGGCAAAAGTTGAAAAAGAAAGTGGATATCCTATCAAGACATTGAGAATTGATCAAGGTGGAGAGTATGTCTCAACTGAATTTCATAATTTTTGCAAAGAAAATGGCATAAACAAACAATTTACAGCAAAGTATACACCTCAACAAAATGGGGTAGCTGAGAGAAAGAATAGAACAATTATGGAAATGGCACGTAGCATGATAAAGGCAAAACATTTACCAAATGAATATTGGGCTGAAGCTATTGCATGTTCAGTATATATTTTAAATAGGTGTCCAGCAAAAGTAGTGATAAATAAAACACCAGAAGAAACTTGGAGCAAGAGAAAACATAACATATCACATTTAAGAGTTTTTGGATGTGTGGCATACTCATTGATACCTCAAGAGTTGAGAAGAAAATTAGATGACAAAGGAGAAAAATGCATATTTGTGGGATATAGTGATCACTCAAAGGCATATAAGTTGTACAGTCCTGTTACTAAGAAGCTGATAATAAGCCGTGATGTTGAATTTGTTGAAGAAGAAGCATGGGATGGCAACATAGACAAAATAAATTCAACCACTCCTAATGTTCTATAGGAGAATGAAGAGGATGAAATTCAGGCTGCAAATCCACCTATACAAGCAAATGCACCTAGAACACCTTCAAGAGCTCCTAGCACTCCAAATCCCACTACCCCAACAAATAATAACAGCAGCGAATCTTCTGATCCTACACTTGCATCTTTAAGGTCTAGGTCCATAAACACATCAAAGAAGACAAGAAGTCTTAGGGAGATTTATGATGAAACCCAAGAAGATGAAAATGTTGATTTTTGTTGTGATTTTGCATTGTTAACACAAGTTGATCCAATCTATTTTGAAGAAGCCATAAAAGAGGACAAATGGATTACAGCCATGGATGAAGAGATTCATTCAATAGAAAAGAATGAAACTTGGGATCTAGTAGAACTTCCCAAAGGCAAGGATGTAATTGGAGTAAAATGGATTTATAAGACAAAGTATGATGTTGATGGAAAAGTTACAAAGCACAAGGAAAGACTAGTGGCAAAAGGTTTTACACAAAAGCCAGGTATAGATTTCAATGAAACATTTGCACCCGTGGCAAGAATGGATACAATAAGAATGGTCCTATCTATTGTAGCCCAAAACAAATGGAAAGTTTATCAAATGGACGTCAAATCAGCCTTCTTAAATGGAATTTTGGAAGAAGAGGTGTATGTAAGTCAGCCACCTGGATATGAAATTCTGGGAGAAGAACATAAAGTATGCAGATTGAAAAAGGCATTATATAGTTTGAAACAAGCTCCTAGAGCATGGTACAACATAATAGATTCCTATTTTGTAAATAATGGTTTTAGTAAATGCGAGAATGAACCTACCTTGTATATCAAAGTGAATGATGAAGGAGAAATTTTGATAGTCTGTTTATATGTAGATGATTTAATATTCACAGGAGATATGGAAACTAACACATTCAAGGCAGCCATGAAAAAGGAATTTGATATGACTGATTTGGGCCTCATGAGATACTTTCTTGGCATGGAGGTAAGTCAAAATGATCAAGGAATCTTCATATGTCAGAGCAAGTATGCTAGTGAATTGTTGAAAAGATTTAAGATGACAAAAGTGAATCCAGCCCCTACACCAGTTGCATTGGGTCTAAAGCTTAGCAAGGATGATCAAGGTCCAAGTGTAGATCCAACTCTATTCAAAAGATTAGTGGGCAGCCTCATGTATTTAACTACCATAAGACCGGATATCATGTTTGGCGTTAACCTTATTTCCAGATTCATGGAGAAATCGAAAGAGTCACATTTGAAAGCTGGAAAAAGAATTTTGAGATATATAGCTGGATCAAAGAATTTTGGAATTTTGTACACATTTTCAAATGATTACAAACTGATTGGTTATATAGACAGTGATTGGGGAGGTAGTATGGATGATAGAAAAAGAACTTTCGGATACATTTTTCATCTGGGTTCCGGAGCTATCTCTTGGGCATCAAAGAAACAATCAATTGTTACTCTCTCATCAGCTGAAGCAGAGTATGTAGCAGCCACTTCAGCATCTTGTCAAGCAGTTTGGTTGAGGAGAGTACTTTCAGATTTGGGGCATCATCAAAAAGAAGCTACGAAAATTTACTGTGATAACAATTTAGCAATTGCCTTATCCAAAAATCATGTATTCCATAAACGAAGCAAGCATATTGATACCAGATATCACTTCATCAGAGAATTGGTCAACAATGGTGACATTCTTCTTCAGTTTTGCAGGTCCAATGAACAATTAGCTGATATTTTCACAAAACCACTGGCAAATAATGTTTTTGAACATCTACGAGAAGAAATCGGCATTGCAGACTTATATAACAGTGAAGATTAAGGGGGAGTGTTGATGTACGCTGTGTTTGTAGATGTGGGTTCCAGCCTGGCATTTTAATCTTCCCTGTCTACTGAGCACATACCTCACCTTCCGACCGTACCATTTTGCCTTGTCACATGATCGCAAGGCTTCTCTCTCCTCTCTTGCGATCATGCGACCACGCCCCTTTTCACCTCTCTATTTTTCCTTCCCCTGGGCGGCTTCCTTTTTGTCTTTATGCTTTGTCGCATGATCGCAAGGCTTCATTTTCACTCTTGCGATCATGCGACTGCCTTAAGCTTGCACAGTTTTATTTTATGTGTACACCTACGATCTCAATAAATGCCCAACTTTTTGTTTACTGTCCGCTTGTTTTTTCCATGGCTTGTCTTTTGTGTGGGGCCCTCTCCCTTTACCTTTTCGCATGATCGCATAATGCTCATTTAGTTTATGCGATCATGCGACATCCTTAAACTTTTTCTTACGTTTCCAAGCACGTGGGTCCCCTCGGATATGCTCTTGTCGCATGATCGCATGAGCATTATTTTATTCATGCGATCATGTGACCACTCTCATGCGACAGCCATTTTTGCCTTCGCCAACCACCATATTAATTGCCATGTATTTTATATAATTTTTTCACTGACTCTTTGCATCGTTCGGTTATTCTCCAGGCTTATCTAGATGCTTCTGGATAGAATATTTTGAAAAACTAAAAGGAATGTTTCTCTTAGTTTTGTGTGTCCAGATGATACTCTGTCTCTGCAAGATATGCGTTAGTGTGAGCATTGGCAGCTCTCAGAAATCTCTGTAAATTTGAAAATATTTAGCATTAATATATATAAAGTTTTATTAAATCTCTGTTCACTCTGTTCTCAGCAAATTATGTGTATATCTTCCTCCATCAATGCTGTAGTATATCTGTAGAATATTATGGTGCTTGTTTTATGCTGTTTTAGTATTTCATTACGTTTAAACAGAAATCAAGTTAATGTTGTCCAACATTTATTCTTATAACTCATGACTTTGATGTGACCTTTATACTTCATTTTCTTTGTCAAAGTTCTGTGCAAGGCTTATTGCAATGAGAAAAATTTAGTATATTCTTGCAACATAGACAAGGGTTAGTCTACTTTCTGAATGATTCATGTGCTCTTATAATATTTTTAACTTGGTAAATTTTAGTGAAGTTATGGACTGCTTTTGACATGTTGTGGAGTTAGCTTGGACTGAATTCTTAAGATTCCTGAATGTGGCTTGCATTCAAATGTTGCCACATGTTTGCAGGAATAATAAATTAGTAGGCTTCCTTATTATGGAAAGAGTTACTATTTGTCAGGCTCGTGGGAGGGTTATCCATTACTATTACATCACATTTCTTTGGACTGTATTCTTCGATTTTTTTTCATACAGTTAATTTTTAATTCTCTTGTTACAACCATTTTAAATTTTTTGGAGAAGTTTTCTTTTCTCCTTGCCTACAGTGTGATAGTGTTTTGTGCTTATTTTTAACCATAGTTTACTATAAGAAGGGTTATCATCTCATATGAGTACTAATTTGAGTTTGAGGATTCTTAAGAGTTTGTTGATCTAGAAGTCATATGAGGCAAAGTGCATGCTGATTATTGGCTTATTTGCATGTTGATAGATAAACTCACCCCTCTTGCCAAATGGAATGATATTTTATGTAGAACAATCTCTTTTAGGAATTGGCAATTTGAATGGTGGATGAGTGGCAAGCATCCACAAATCTATTCCATCCTTATGGTGCCACAGACAAAAATGATCTATTGCTCTCAAAGATTGGATGCTTTCATAGTGCTATACATATTTTGAAGTGCCTACACAAAGTCTTCTTTTACCTCTTTATCTTTGGGATAAACTGTTCCCTACCCTTGGTGCATGCCATTTGGGATTGAGAACAGTGACTTCCATATAAAGAAAGGTGTTCATGGTGTTCCACCACTGTTAAAATTGCAAAGTATGCTCCTTATAAAAAATCTATTTTAGACCCAAATATGAATCTCATCCCTCATTTGGCTAAGCATGCTGCTGAATTTGTATTGTCATGTTCATATTATTCTCCTATCACATTAAAATACTAGGATATGCTCCTCGTTAAAAATGCCATACTAGAGTCCCTACTATAAATATTTCTATTTAAAATTTCACTATATTGTACTTTTTTTATACTGTTCATTTTTTTAACATTTTTTTTTTTACACTTGGTTTTATTTTCTAATTCAAATTTATTTAAAAATTTAACTATATTTACTTTCAATTTACAGTTATCTAATTGCTGCCCCCGAGTTTGGTTTTTCACTGCCCATTTGCTTTGTTTAAGTTTTAATTTGTGTTACCTAGTAATAAACTATTGATTGTTATTCCATTTGTAATGAACGGTTCATTGTTATTTTGAAACAATGAATCATTAGTTTGGGTCCCATTGTGCAGCAGTTAGAGAAGTTTTAGAAACAGTGGAAAGGGCTCGAAGCTTGCCATGATTAATATGGTTGTATGCTCTTTGTAATGGGAGGAGGCTGGATGTTACAGAAATAAAATAAAATAGAAATTTTGGGGGGTTTGTTACTGTAGATACTAGTTGTTAACACGATGCCGGTTTGTGAACTCTAATTCTGTGCATTAGAGGTTAACTGTCTGACTTTCTGTCATCAGTTTAAACAGAATAGACTTGCATTTGCTATTGCTGGCCCTAGTTTGCCTCCTAATTTCACATCATTGGTTTTCTTTGTTATGTATAATTCTGGAGTTTCTATCAATTTGCCCTTATTTTCCAATGTCAACTTTTACATTGTATATAAGAAACATAAAATATATATTATATAAAAATAATTAAGTATAAATATAAAATCTTGTAAATAATTAAGTCGAGAGGTTTCTTATAGCCATACAGAGGTGAGCCATCTGTGTACATAAAAACATCTGCTTAAATCTGGCTCAAATATTTCTTATTGATAATCATAATAGTAAAATAGTAATCATAAATACCTTCAAAATTAAATTCTTTTATGAATTAAACATCTCTTATTGATAATCATAATAGTAAAATAGTAAAAACATACAATGTTATGAGATAACCTAAAACTTTCCTAAATTAAATTTCTCATTCCGGTTCTTGAATTCGGTGGGGCAGTTAGTTATTAGGGCCCATTTGGAACACGGCATACAGAATGCCGGATATAGTCAATTATGGAATATGCTGCAATTCTGGAATATACATATCTTCAAAATGATATCCGGAATATGTGTTCAACCCGTTTGGTTCACCTGGAAGATGACCGAGAAGATGTATTTTCCGCGTTTGGGTGCCGCATTTTGGAATTGGAATATGCACTAAATGAGAATTTTTTTTATTAATTTCTTTATAACAATTTATGATTTTTTCAAATGTTATGATGTTTTTCACATTTTGTTCGTGTTTTTGAATATTTATTTTATTTTTGTAATAAAATAATATTATAATATTTTATTTTGTTTTTAATACTTATTTTATTATATTTTCTTTCATTTGTATGTGATTTTAAATATTTATAATATTTTGAAATAAAATTATGTTTATAAGTTTATAAAAATTTTAACATTTTGTATAACTTTTTTATAAAAAAAAAAATTCCTATACAAATTTATAAAACATGTAGACCCAAAATACACAAATTTATAAACAAGTCATTTATTTTATTATTTATTTTTTACAAAATGTTGCCAACCTAGCTCAATAGGAGCACCGGTAGGAAAGAGCCGGGTGGAGAAAACCTCCAGTCTAGCCCCACAAAGTCATGAGCTGATATAAAATTACAACTTGAATGAGGCATTCCTCATTTTACATAATGCAGATACAGTGTTACAACTTGAATGAGGCATTCCTCATTTTACATAATGCAGATACAATGTTATAATTTAGTCTGATGAGTCTTTGATGCTCTGTCATGCCCAAACTCTTGTTTTTGTCTCTAGACACTGCATACATAGAACATACAACTACTTTGTGCTTTTGTTAGTACACCAATGAAGTACATTCAGTTGCTAACTTTTGTATGAGTTTTTAAAAAAAATCTTATTAATTATTATTACCTTCTATGACCTCCTTTGATTCTTACTTGAATGATCCACGCTTGTCAAGATCAAAACATGACCAATTAAATGAGTTTATACATGATATATCTCTGTTAACCTCAAAATTCCTCTACAAACCTAGGTTAGAATTCTACAAAGCAATAACCACGAAAACAACATTAAATCATGTGACTGATAGCAGATTGGGGCTCACCTAAGCCATAAACATGAAAAATTATTGTGAAAAAATATGTGGACCATATATATGCGCACTTGGGGCAAAGAGGAGTTACACCATATCCATATTAAAATATTTAGTTACAATATCAAAATACAAAACTGACTAATTCCTGAGCTCATCTTCGCATATTACAATATCAAAATACAAAACTGACTAATTCTTGAGCTCATCTCTGCCTATGGTCGCAAAAAATATATGTGATTACAATACAGAGAAGGCATCATAAAAATATAATTTCAGTATTTGCCTTAGCTTGACAACTTTTGCACTCAAATCCTAGATTGTGGATGAGTGGAGATGGGCGAATGTCTGGATTGTGGATGACTGGAGATGGGTGGATAGATGTAGATGGGTTGTCATCGACCCACCTAAAGTATCCACAATCATAATGGCCCTGTGATGCCCAATCTACATTAGTTTTTATAAATAATGAATAGTATTTACATTACAAACATTAAATATAATAAATAGTATTTACATTAAAAACATTAAATATATACACATTAGCAACCTTTTTTTTGTTTGGACAACACCAAAATTGTCATCCAGGGTTGATCACTGTCCGTGAAATCTTCAACTGGCACTGCCCACCACCACATGGATAGCTTGGCACATTGAGAAGAGCCATCAAGCCGATATCAATAATGCACCTATATCAACAATCCCAAAATTAAACAAAATTCATTGAGAAAAACAAAAAGTTGCAAGGCTGAATCAACCATAATGAGTTATGACATATTGTAGTGTTGTCGTGTTATATTTAATGTTGTCATGTTATATGTAATATTGTCATGTCAACAATGCGTTATGACAAAAGAAGTGGGCAACATGGATCCTTCCAATAAAATGTATAATCAAAACTGTTTAGTTTCTGTTTGAAAGTTAGTGGAACAATCAACAATTTAAGGGCCTAATAATATTAGTTTTCAAGTGTATTTTAATGCTTGCAATACCTGACTATATCAACTTCTCTAGCAATCCTAACTGATTGATTGGCAATAATGTAAAGTGTTGGATAATGCATCTATTTTATGATTACTAAGCAAAATAGATTGATAAAATCACAGAGACATCATTGTTTCTTACTTGCTAACAAGTCCCCCATTTGAGTGTTGGATGATTAAAAATACTTAACATCTACAGAGAACATTACCTCCTATTTTATCCCCCTTCCTACCTCCTTCCCGCCCACCCCATTTACCTCCCAGCTCATATAACTGAGACCAACCAACCCAGATCTGTCTTGATCAGCTGCAAGTCAAATGTGACAGTTGGCAACAGTTCAGTAACTCCTTTAAAAACTTCCTTTAACCATATATTTTTGGTTAGTCTGTGGAAAGGCTAAGTGGGAAGACATATATAAAAGCAATGTCCATTTGAATGATTGAGGTGTGCATTTTGCTGAAAAAGTATTGTATTACAAGGTGTTTAATGTGGACTGGTTGATGTGGAGAGTTGCTCATTGAAGTAATAGCAGCAAAAAAAAAATGCAGTTAATAGAAGAATTTAATTGAACAAAATATGATGAAGAATTGAATTCTGAGCAACAGGTATATGTTTCTAAAGATCTGCTATTATTGTTTTGAAACAATGCACAAGTTCTGAATTTTATTTGATAATAGAGACATTGTCAAGATATATATGCAGATATTCACTTCCTGAGTGGTTACAGTTTACAAAGGAATTGTAGTGATTTTGGTTCATATCAAAATTGATATACAAATGTTGTACTCTGACTATATTTTTTTAAGTTCTGTGTACAAAAGGGTTATTGACATTGTAAGTTTAATTTATTTTACATTGAACTAATCAGAAGTGTATTACTGTATCAGAATTTTAGTTCATTCATGTTTCAAAAGGAAAATCTCAAAAAGTATGCATTTGATTTTTGTACATTCTGAGTTAATTCTCAGTTTCACAAACTATGTTTGTAAAAGTTGGTGCTTGATAAAATGCCTTAAGAAATCTATAATCATAGCTAAGGCACGCGAACTATTTGATAGAATTTCACCAATAAAATCATTCATATCCACATCAAATCTAAAGAGGAGAGTTTACAGGTGAACGAGCTCTGTAATTTTTTCAAATCTTGAGATCATGTGAATAGAAACCATGATTGCTAGAGAAGTTGATATTGGTCAGGTATTGCAAGCATTAAAATAAAACATATGCAATATATACAAAATATTAAGTAAAATAACTGTAACATTAGTTCTTCACACTACCAAATGCCATGTTTTACTATACTTCCGGTATGAACATGACTTGTTTTCCTGTTAAAAATGTAAGTATGTCGACTGGTAAACTACCCTTTGAGATTATAAATGGCAGATTTCACAAACTGTTTAGCAACATTGAGATTGTAACTGCCAGGTTTTTCCCAAACTTAAACTATATTAAAGCATCAGAAACTATAATCAAGCCTACACTGCACTGCACAAAAGGGTATATATAAACTCATCCAAGATTTACTAGGACACATTAAACTGAGCTTAATCACTTTTTACAATTTCTGAAACATTAGTTAGTTTTGATTTGAAAAACAACAGATTAAATCCATAATTCTGATTGTTTTAATATGAAACATTAGTTTTGATTTGAAACACAAGACCTAATAAACATGGATCAACTAAAGTCCTCCAAAATTTCATATCATATATTGGATTCTCTCTCCTTCATCCATTGTCAAGAATAATGTGGCCAATTGTAGATCATGCATTAAATTTTTGTATGCTTCAAGCATAGTAGATTCGCTAAGGCCAGGGATTGCTTTAAGTGCTTTATACAAATCCGCTGCATCATTTTTCAAACTAGATGTTTTATCCACTTTCAGAGGCTGTCTAATGCCTACTGTAAGGCCTGCAGATAGATCTTTGATCACTTCACAAATCGAATCCAACGAACCTACCAATGTTCCCCTCCTCCTCTTTGGCCTCCTTGACGATGTTGAAGGGTTCTCTTTGCCGCTTGCAGTAGATTGGTTTGATGTAGGTGTATCAATAGATTCAATACCATCATTAGCCAAATTAGCAGCAGACTCAAAACATGCATTATCCATACCATGATAACTGAAATCTTCATCATCATTGAAATCTTCCTCTGTCTCTTGAGTTGTTGCAGCTACAGTGCCCTCAGTTATGTCATTCCCAACAATACAGGATAATTCATTGTAGTATTGAAATGGTTGCCTCTTATACATTCTGGCATTTTTAAATTCCTTTCTCTGTATGATGGCATAACAATTGAATTCATTATTGGTCCTTAATTACTTAAAAAGATATATTCAACTTAAAAGGAGATTTGAAGACCATGTTACCTTCAACAACTCGTCCCAAACACTATCATTAGCATCCATAGTTTGGGTAGTCTCATTCCAAGCTAAGCCGCTTGTATTCCTCAAGTCTTTCATAACTCTATACCCTTGTTTCCAAGTTTTCAGCTTGTTCTTGAAGTTATCCTTTGATAGCTTCATTTTCAACTCATTATTGAACCTCCTTTCAATGGCTATCCAAGCCTCTTTCTTGAAACCCCCTTCATCTTTTTTTCCAAGCTGCACTTGCTCCTGTAGCAAGTCTAGCAACTTGTGTTCCATCTCTTTTGTCCAAAAAACCTTCTTGCAAGAAGTTTCCTGGATAACTTGAACGTCACCATCCATGTTCGTGTTTACATCCGTAGACATACCTGAGGCACACACAACATGAGCTACCCACTTCTTTTGACAAGATCAATTGCAATGTAAACAGATGCAAAGAGGCATATACGTAGACGTAAACATTAAATATAGCAACATTCAACATAACACAACAATATTAAATATAACATGACAACATTAAATATAAAAACATTAAACATAACATGACAATATTAAATATAACATGACAACATTAAATATAAAATATAGCAACATTAAACATAACATGAGAATATTAAATATAATATGACAACATTAAATATAACAACATTGAATATAACATGACAACACTAAATATGGCATAACGGCTTTTAATATATAGTATCAGTTTGTGAAATTTATGAAATCTGACATTAGTTTAAACACTGCCATAATAGTTATTCAACCGACTAAGGTCGAGATCTATAGTCTTCCCACATCCTTCTTGCTATTTCATCTCAAAAATTTCCCCAATCATCTCTTTCACGCTGGCTCAACCCATATGTCTCAAGCATTGGTACATCTATCCAATCATGACCATCTTCCTCTTCAAATTCTACCTCAGATGGAAGGTCATCCTCTATCGTAATGAAGTTGTGAAGTATGCAACATGCCAAAACAATATGTGTTTGTGTCTTGATTTGATAAGACGTTGCATGCTTCAAGATAGGAAAATGCTGCTTCAAAATCCCAAATGTACGCTCTATTACATTCCTAAGCGAGGAGTGTCGATGATTAAACAACCCTTTTGTGGTGTTATTGGGTTTTCTCTTGAAAACTCCTTTAGGTGGTAGCGTGTGCACCGATAAGGCATGAGAAATCCTAGTACGTTTGGATATCCAGCATCGACCAAATAATATTTACCTAAACAAAACAAAATGTCATTGTTATAATGTTGTCTTATTTTTTGTATGCTTCAATAATATAATCATATTTTAGAAACCTGGGGGAACTACCAATGGATTGGATCTAGATAGAGCCGAAGCTAGAACACGGCTATCTACAAAAGACCCTTCCCAACCAGCAAGGATGTATTGAAACTTATAATCAAATGAACACACTTCCATAACATTTTATGACAAGTTTCCTTTTCTATCATGATATTTAGCTTGTAGGTTGACATCGACAGTGACTGGTATATGGGATCCATCAATTGCTCCCACACAATCCTGTAGTTAGATAAATCATAGGTCTAATGAACACACAATAATAGGATTACAACTCTAAACAAAATTAAACCACTGGGAGATATACCTTGAAGAATGGATCAAAACGGGTCTTCCCACTGATTTCCCGAGGAGTGTCTGGACCAGGGGGTATAAAATAATCTAAATGGAGTGCTAAGATAGCCCTCAAGACCTTGTGGAAGTATCGGCTGACCGTCTCTCCAGAGTGCCCAAAGTTATGGGCAATCTTACGATTCCTCAGATTGTGGCCAAGAGTATGGAGGAACATGACTAATTGTTCTTCTAACGTGAGGAATTCTATATCTCTGATGCTTCCTTTTTTCCTTAAAATATTGGCTAGTTTAAAGAAGGATCATCTACTCATGCGTATTTGGTCAAAGCAATCCATCTCATTGGAGTTGATAACACGCTTATAAAAAGGAATTACATCTCTTGTGTGCTTACACATATTTCAACTACCTTCTTTTATACACTCCGCTATGGCCGCAACAAGGGTGGCAAGAACAATTACAACAACAGGCAGGACTCTTCTCCTCCTCATAATCTCTCCTTCTATTTCAATATCATCTTCATCATCAATATCATCAATGAGATCCATTGAATTACCTAAAAATACCAACAAAACAATCATGAAACAACATAAGAAAACACCCAACTATAATGCATAATCAAAGAATAGAGTTGCAGGTTGAGTATACAACATATGTATCAAAGAAAGTACCTTGTGTAATTTCACTAAATGAGAAGTTCTCACAGTGACTGTCCCTTGTGTAATTGCCACTTGAATGAGGACAGCCACTGTAAAGACAACATGATAATGTACACTCACTGTAAGGACAGTCACAAATGAGGACAGTCACTCTAAAGACAACATGATAATGTACAGTCACTGTAAGGATAGTCACAAATGAGGACATCTCACAGTGATTGTCCCTTGTGTAATTGCCACTTTTAATGTATTGCTATTGAACCACATTAATGCTTTTCTTCTTGAACAAATGAGGATAGTCACTGTAAAGACAACATGATAATGTACACTCACTCTAAGGATAGTCACAAATGAGGACATCTTATAGTGACTATACATTATCATGTTGTCTTTACAGTGACTATCCTCATGTGTGACTATCCTTGTCACAAATGAGGACATCTCATAGTGACTGTCCCTTGTGTAATTGTCCTCATTTGTTCAAGAAGAAAAGCATTAATGTGGTTCAATAGAAATACATTCAAGTGACAATTACACAAGGGATAGTCACTATGAGATGTCCTCATTTGTGACTATCCTTGTCACAAATGAGGACATCTCATAGTGACTGTCCCTTGTGTAATTGTCACTTGAATGTATTGCCTATTGGTATTGAACCATGCAAATGCTTTTCTTCTTGAACAAATGAGGACATTATCAAGAAGAAAAGCATTAATGTGGTTCAATACCAATACATTCAAGTGGAAATTACACAACAGACAGTCATTGTTAGATGTCCTCATATTTTTTTATTTGAGGCTTGAATTCCAGTTTCCAAATGCCAATTTTGAAATGTCGTCGAGGCCACATGGGTATTATAATTTTTGACATCCGCGTGATTACCTTGTTTTTGACATTCGCGTGGGTATTATTTTTTACATCTCACAGTGATTGTCCCTTGTGTAATGACCACTTGTGTATTAAACCATGCAAATGCTTTTCTTCTTGAACAAACGAGGACATTATCAAGAAGAATAGCATTTGCATGGTTCAACACCAATATATTCAAGTGGCAATTACACAAGGGACAGTCACTATGAGATGTCCTCATTTGTAATAGTATTTTAAGTACCAAACATCAAATTGGTAATCAGAAATATCTTGAAGAGATCAAGTAATAGTGTAGTATATTTGAACCTTAATTTTCATGATGAATGAGTCTAATATATTTTTTTAGAATGTGTTGTTTTCCAAACTTTTTGTCATACTAACTGTAATGGCAGATAATTTTAGCTCCATGGGAAACCTGCTTCAGAAAGGACCAAAATTCATTGTTGAGGAAATATGTTAACATATGCCAATATATGGAGAGATGAAATACACTAGAGGTTGGAGAAAGTGGAATAAACAGTTGCCATTAAAACATGTTGTCATTTGGCAAAGACAAGATCTTAATTAAGGAGGTTGTGTATCAATCTATCAAATCATAATAGTAAGTGCTATCATAGACGAGACAGTGAACTATTTGGAAAAATGCCTCAAAGAAATATGATGTCATGATGATGGAATTCCATGAAAAGCCAATAAACTATTTTTTAAAAATGCCTCAAAGAAATGTGGTCTCATGGTGATGGAATACATGTCTACTACACTTTTTTAAGGCATTTTTTTCAAATAGTTCACTACCCTATCTATACTACCACACTTTTCATACATATCTACTAAAGCATTTTTATCAAACATAAATGTGGTCTCATGGTGATGGAATTCCATGACAATCCATAGCATTCCTCATGGCATTCCATGACCATTAGACCACATTTCTTTGAGGAATTTTTTTTCAAATGGTGCAGGCCATAGATGTTTCTTCAAATTTACTAACAAGTTCAATACCTGGCACAATTGGAAGCTGCACATCAGTACAACAGCTTAATCTATCACAAAATTCAATGCATGGTTCAATACCAAATTCACTCCAGCAGCTTTAGAGCTTGGGGGACCTGGATTTGTCCTAGAACAATTTGTCAGGAACCATACTAGAGTCCCTAGAAACACTCAAGATGCTTCACCACTTGAATTTCTCCATGAATAAGTTAACAGGAGAAGTGCCCAAAGGTGGGATTTTCAGAAAGCTTACTAATGCATCATTTGTAGGAAATGTGGGCCTGTGCAGACCATGGATACATAATTTTCCATCATGCCCTCCTCCTGTGTCTCACTCTCATAATTCTAATTCACAAATATGGAAGATAATAGCTCTTGTTTCTGTCACAACTTTTGTGATTTTTAGTTGCTTCTTGGGTTTCTTAATTTGGAAGTATGGGAAGAAGAAAAGTAGTACAAGCTTGTAGACTACAGAAGCTTTTCCTTTGAATTAGGGCCTGCCAGGAATTTCACATGAGGACATCATGGCTGCAACTAATGGACTTAGTGATGCCAACCTTTTAGGGGTTGGTAATTATGGATCAGTGTATAAAGGGGAGCTGAGTGATGACACACTAATTGTCATTAAGGTTCTCCATTTGCAAAATGAAGATGCTCATTAGAGTTTTGACAGGGAGTGCAATGCTTTGGGCAAGGTTAGGCACAAAAATCTAACTGGAATCATTACTTGCTGCTCCAACCTTGATTTCAAAGCTTTATTTTCCCCTATATGCAAAAGGGTAGCTTAGAAGGTTGGCTATACCCTGATGGGGATGAGTGTGAACTGAGTTTGACAGAAAGACTGAGCATAGCCATTGACATAGCTCAAGCCTTAGCATACCTTCATCACCGATGCTTTGTACAGGTTCTGCATTGTGACTTAAAACCTAGTAATGTGTTGTTGGGAGACGACATGACAACACACCTAACATACTTCGGCATTGCAAGAATAGTCTTGGCCAACACTATGGATTCGATGACTTCCACATCACATTTTCTCAAAGGATCAATAGGCTACATTGCCCTAGGTAAGTATCTTTGCATCTTTTTACTTTGTTTATAAATCTATCAATGAATGCTGGAATGAAAAAATGAATTGAATCAATATGGAAAAATGAACCGAATCATTCTGCAACGTATGGATTGGGTGCAAGGGTGTCTACCAAAGGAGATGTATTCAGCTATGGAGTATTATTACTAGAGATATTTACAAGAATGAGGCCTACAAATGCCATTTTCAAGGATGGATTAAATCCGCACAACCTATGCTCGTCGTATGCTAACCCAGCAAAAAATGAATGCTAGGGTAAACCACTTGAACCCTTATCCTACCATACTAACCCTATCCCTACATGCTAATTAGATATCAAATGCCCAAGAAATATATTAGAAGAAGGATCACGAAGATAAACTAGTTGAAACCCTAAAACCCTAAGTCATACAAATACAGATAAATAGATGTGAGGGAGTATATACATACAATAGATAAACAAATGTGAGGGAGTATATACATACCAATGCAACTTCGAACCAGATGCAGGAACCAGATGCAGCTCAAACCAAAGAGTGCTTTGAACAATCACGCAGATGTCAAATAATACCGTTGCGGATGTAAAAAACAAGGTAATAATGCGGATGTCAAAAATTATAATACCCACTCAAACCCGACGACATTTCAAAATTGGCATTTGGAAACCAAAATTCGAGCCCCATATTCCAATTCCACCTTTTCAAGTGGAAGACAAAATGCCCATTTTTTGGGTAAAATTGGAATGTCAAAATTCCAATTCCTGCTTACGATGTTGCACACAAACATGGCATTCCATATTTTGAAATTGATATTCCGGAATGACGACCGATATGCCATGGTCCAAATGGGCCCTTAGTTCTTGGAAATTTTCTGTAAAATCTTGACTTGTAACTAGCAAAGAATTTAATGAACTTCATTAGAACGAAGCAATCTTTGTTTTAGTCTTATCTTAATTACATTGGTTTGTTCACCATAGTAGCAAAGTAATATTATCTTTACCTCTTTTGAAATTTAATAAATGCCACCATTATCTCATCTGGAATTTAATGAATGCCACCGTTTTATAGAGGCGTGTAGCAGGGAGGAATTCAATTTTGGGTTTTTTTTTTATAATTTTAAGATTTTTCTTTGATTTCTTAGTGATTGTAGACTTTCACGTCCTCAAAATTTTGGATGCTATTTACACACACCTTACACCTAAAAATGTTGAACTCTAACACTAAACAAAACTCAGCTAAACCTTAATTCAAATCAAACCCCGCTTTTAGAAATGTTAAAAATGATAAAGAATAACTATGGAAATGCAGGAAATTGTTTAATCCAAGAGTGAGGAATTAGGAAAAATACCATGAATTAGCACAAGAACAAGGAGCATACACCAAAAAGCAAAGAGGAGACAAGAATTTGAAAGGGGAAAGCAAATAAAACCCCTTGTGAATTATGAATGAGGCATGAAAAGCCTAAAGAGAGAGAGAGAGAAAGAATATGAGCACTTAGCTCAATACAATATGATAGAACTACAAGAGAGAGAGAGAGAGAGAGAGAGAGAGAGAGAGAGAGAGAGAGAGAGAGAGAGAGAGAGAGAGAGAGAATTGTGTGAGAAAAATGTGAGAAAAATTGGTGTTGAATGTGTGGAGAAATATCTCTATAAGTAGAGATGAGTGAAGGAGTTCAAAATGTAACTCCCTTGTTCATGTAAGCCACATTCATAAGAGTGTGTGAGCCAAGTGTGAGGTTCCTCTTAAGGAGGAAAAAACTAATTTACAAATTACAATAAATATTTGTCCTCACATATTCCACTAGAGGACAAAATAGAATGAAGTGGAAAGAAGACAAAAAGAAATATATTAGGATACCTTGGCTTATATCCTAATATATTAGAACAAGAAAAGAAGAAAAGATCTAACCTTGGTTTATAAATACACCAAGGAAAGATTACAACTTCTAACACCCCCCTTTAATCTTTACTTGGGGTAATTACATCAATAGGTATTAAAGCCAAATGTTTACAATGAATCTAAGATGTTTCTTTGGAAAGAGTCTTCATTAGGATGTCTTTGGCTTGATCATCTTGCATGTCTGCAACTTGTGCTTTGGAGCTTGAATGGTACATAGGAGTTTGAATAGCATGTTGAAGAGAGCCCAAATTTTTAAGAGACCATTGAGATGCATTTATGCAGTTTGTATATTCAATTCTATTCAATTCTATTTAAAACTAGAGGTGGAGCATAATTAGAACTTGAGCCTACAAAAAGGCAAGAAACACTAGTAGAGTGCCCATCATTGGGATCACCTAGTGCTAAATCAATAACATTTTGGAAAAAATCATGTTGAGAATCGTAAGCATAAACCAAATTTGTAACATTTTCATGAGTTATAGATTCAGAAATACAATCATTAGTTGTATAAGATAAATTTGTAGTGTATTCATCAGAATATGAAGCATTAATAGGAGAGTTAATATAAGCATCATTATCATCAATCATAGAACTACCATCAGAAATTTCATCTTGAGTAATAGACATGTCTTGCAAAGTATTATTAAGAAACGTAGATATAATTTCATCTTCTTGGTCAAACATATCATCAACAAGAGAGTAAAATAGATTATTATCATCACAACTAGGAGAAACTAGATTATTAAGAGTATCATTACTATGTTCATCATTATCATTAGGAAGAGAAAGAATAGAAATATGGTTAGGAGCAGAAAACACATCATGTAATTTATCATTTTGAACAGAAATAGTACCAGTTTCTTCAACTTGACAGCCATTATTAGCTAAAGGGATATGCATAGAATCAGGTTGAAAAGAATCAAAGACTTCCTTGTGGTATTGGACATGTTGAGATGCATTACAATCAATAATCCATTTAGGTGGTCTAGAAGAATTAAAACAGGCAGTAAAAGCAGAATGAGATTGATTTCCATTAGAGTAATTTTGAGAATTTTGTTGATCTTCTTTCTATTTTTTAAAACAATTATGAATTAAATGACCATTTTTACCACAATAAGTGCAATAAGGCCTATTTGAAGGGTTATTATTATTGTTATTATTATTATTATTATTATTATTAAGATTGTTATTGTAATTATTATTATTATTAGGTCTTTGATGATTTTGATTATAGTTGGAATTGTTTGATTTCTGATTATTTTGATTGTTATTTGAATTATTACTAGCTCTATTATTATGAGATTGAGAAACATAAGCATGTTCATGAGATTTCAATATACCAAATTGAATTAGTTTAGCCTCCTCTTGACGCAACATAGTTTGAAAAATAGCATAAGTTAATTGAGTTGCTAAAGAAGGAATAGCTAACTGAGAATAGATATTTGTAATAAATTGTTGAAACTGCCTAGGTAAACATTTATGAATTATAATATGAATTATCCTTAAATCAGAAAGAGGAACTTGCAATCCAGTGAGTAAATTTTTAATTGAATCAAACTTGAGCAAGAAATCATCAACAGAATTAAAATCTGTATACCTGAGATCTTCAAGCTGGTCTTGAAGTTGGATTTTACGGGTCTCATCTGCACTATCATAGGTATTTTTTAGGATGTCCCAAGCCTGATGGGCTTCTATATAGGAGGAAATAAGGACATATAGTTTGGGGCTTAAGGATATGCCAATTAAATCAAGTGCTTCATCGTTCTTAGTTTGCCAAGCATCTTGGTCAGCTTGAGAAGCAGTGGTAGCAGGTTTAGATCTAGCATTAGTGGTAATGTCTAATAGATGGCGGAATCTGAATATCCAGGTCATGTGGGTTTTCCAAGCATGATAGTTGGTGCTGGTTAGTTTGATCTCAGGCATTAGGGTAGACATGATTAACTATGAAATCTAAACTAGACAAAAAACTTTAATAGAAATGTGAAGAGGACTTAAATCAAACCGAATCTACTTGCATGCAATGGCAGAAAGCTATAACAGCTTACGCCAATGAGGCTTGCAAGGAAAAAGAAAATGCTAATGGAAAAAAAAACTTAATGCACAAAGGCTAAAAGATCTCGGTTAATCTATTATGAATTAACAGATAACTACGAGAATTACTTGCATGCAAAAAAAGACTAAAACTATTGCAGCAAAAAATTAAAGGAAACTTAAAAAAAACTTATTAGAAAAAAAAATAGAACAACAACATGAACCTGTAAAAAAACAAAGGGTAGAAAAAAAATCTGAACCTGCAAGAAACATTAGCTAAAAAAAATGAATTGAATCTAACCAAAAACCCTTAAAAAAAAACTTAGGTTCCTCTAGCAAAGAAGCTCTTGAAGCACTAACATGCAAACTAGATCACGGCAGAACAGAGGTTCCTATAGAAAAATAGCTTCCTATAGTAAAAAAAAAGGGTTTCTGTAGCATTAATCTGCAAACTGGATGAAATCTATAGAACCCTGTAGAACAGAGGTTCCTGTAGCAAAAAGAATGGTTCCTGTAGCAAAAAACTACCTGTAGCGCTAACATGCAAAACAAAATAGAGGTCCCTATGTATGTAAAAAAATTTAAAATACTTTAAACTATAAACATTAGTAACTAAGAAAAATGAATCAAATTGGATATCTATGTGAGTTAACAGAAATTTAAACTTAATAATTTGAAAGAAATAATCTAAACTAGTAACATAAAATGAATGAACACACGCTTCCGCAGTGGTCTCACAAACAGGAAAAGAAACGAGTTTCACCAATGACTCAGACTCACCCAAGAGCTCTGAATCTTTGCTATTCGGACATGCAATAGAAACGACCCAAAGAAAAAAAGCACCAAACACTGCAGGAAGGTTCATGGGTGAAGAGTAAGCATGCTAAAAAAAACACAAGCCGAGCGATTCAAACCCTCGATCCAGAGATTTGTATGCAAAACACGGCAAGGACTCCGCACCCAACTCAGGGAATTGGATGAAGAAGGCTTGAATATGCAACAACAGTCAATCCTCAGGACAATCTTCCAATCTGTGGCAATGACTTATAATGAAACTATATTCAAAATACACAATGTATGAAAAACAATAAGCTATGATAATCTGAATATAAATAGATAATATAATGTACCAACAGATAATATATATATAAAAATGATGACTCAAAAAAAACATAGAACTGATACAACCGCAAAAAGAAAGAATAACACAGAAGAACGCTGGACTAATAGATTCAATCGCTTGGTTGGAACTGCAGAACGGTGAACAGAGAAAATTGAAACATAGACGCATGCAATAAAAATTTAGCAGAGAATGAACATGCAATGAAAAACAGTGATCTTGAGGGGAACTCCACCTACAGGAAGAAATGGAGAGAGCGAGAATAAAAAAGCACATGCAAAAACTTCTATATTAACAAAGCAGCGCATGCAAGAAAGAACTATTTAAAGAAAAATGAATTGCAAATGCAGGCAAAGCTTCTATATTAACAAAGCAGTGTATGCAAGAACTCTTCTAAAAAAAACACGCATGAAACACACGTGAGTAGTCCAAAAAAAAGAACTTGCTAAAAATGAAATAAAAGGGGCATAAAAAAGAGGGCGACAGGAAGAATAAAAAATAGTTACTGAAGCTCTGAAAAAAAGATTATCTACTAAACCAATAATAACAAATGCGATAGGAAGTAGAAAATAACAGTTACAAACACTTAAAAAAAATGATTATTATCTACTAAATAAAGCCAAATGAAAATTTGAAAACAAAGGATACCAACCGACATATAATGAGTAAATATAGAGTTAGGTTAGTAAATAACGAAATAAAAATATTCTATTATATTTTCACCACTAAACTAGTAATACAAGAATTGAAACTAAAGAGATTAAATTTTGATATGAGAGTATAATATTAACAAGATTGAAATATCAAATGAATCAAATAGGACAACTGGGTTTGGCGGTAAACCAGCCAAACCCAAAAAAAAATTAAATTTTCTCTTCTAATAGATTAGACAAAAAAAAATTAGCAACAAACTCTCTCAAGAGTCTCCGATATTGGAGTGCTCCAAGATATGGTAGCTCCTTCACCTGTACACTCAATAAATGATTAAACCAACCTACTCTGATACCATGTTAAAAATGATAAAGAATAACTATGGAAATGCAGGAAATTGTTTAATCCAAGAGTGAGGAGTTAGGAAAAATACCATGAATTAGCACAAGAACTAGGAGCATACACCAAAAAGAAAAGAGGAGACAAGAATTTGAAAGGGGAAAGCAAATAAAACCCCTTGTGAATTATGAATGAGGCATGAAAAGCCTAAAGAGAGAGAGAGAGAGAAAGAATATGAGCACTTAGCTCAATACAATATGATAGAACTACAAGAGAGAGAGAGAGAGAAATTGTGTGAGAGAAATGTGAGAAAAATTGGTGTTGAGTGTGTGGAGAAATATCTCTATAAGTAGAGATGAGTGAAGGAGTTCAAAATGTAACTCCCATGTTCATGTAAGCCACATTCATAAGAGTGTGTGAGCCAAGTGTGAGGTTCCTCTTAAGGAGGAAAAAACTAATTTACAAATTACAATAAATATTTGTCCTCACATATTCCACTAGAGGACAAAATAGAATGAAGTGGAAAGAAGACAAAAAGAAATATATTAGGATACCTTGGCTTATATCCTAATATATTAGAACAAGAAAAGAAGAAAAGATCTAACCTTGGTTTATAAATACACCAAGGAAAGATTACAACTTCTAACAAGAAAACACTAATCCAAATTGAACACTTATAACATTATATATGAATAAACTATAATGCAGTTTTAAATATATTTTTCCATTATTTTAATTATTAAAAATTAATAAAAAGTTATAAATTTTTATAAAATTAAAGAACATGAGTCAAATGATAAAAGATTATTTAACAGTAATATGTTTAATAATTATGATTAACTCAATTATGGTAATTAGAGTGGGGTAAGCTATTCTAATATATCTTGATTATACATTTGTGAGGTAAGCTTGTCTTTTTAAGAAATTTAAATGTAAAAAATAATTATTTAATTATTTAACTTTAATTAATCAAATTATCTAATTAATTATAAATTCCTTTATTAATTGTAATACTACGCAATATTAAAGCATACACCTAAAAACGGTTAACTCTAACACTAAACAAAACTTAGTTAATCCTAATCCAAATTGAATAGTGCCTCTTGGAAAACACTAATGCAAATTGAACTCTGACCCTTATTAGAGAATAAATCTATTTTAAATTTAAAAAAAATTAAGTTAAAACTTAAAATGTAACACTGCATTTAAGCCTAACCACAATAAAATGCATCATTTGGCCAACACATTTTAAATAGGTCATGCTATGCCATTCTCGTGGTGGAAGGAAATGAACAAGGATTGACTCAACCAAAACAACATGCCACGCTTAGGACCAAAATTAACATCGTCTCTAAAACACTTAGTTCCAACAGATATGTCAAGCACACATAACATGGCTAGCAGTGAAACTCATCTAGATAGGATCAAACCAAAACTACACATTGGTGAAAGCACCAACCTATACAAAGACTAATGATATATAATAAGCGATAAGCTAGTGTGTAGACTCCACACCAAACGATGCATCCCAAGGTTGAAATAAAGATATGTTGACATCAATGACAACAATATTAAAATTATAATAAATCTACAATCGTGGTCGTGCTTTGTAACTTCCCACCCAACCTCGAATTAAAATCATCATTTTTCATGCCTGCCTCTCCGGGGGGGGGAATCTTCCTCCCTTGCAGGTCCCCAAGCTGGACCCCATGATGGTCTCAAGACTGCTACCCCTAGCACGGGACAGACCGTGAAAGAGCCAATAGAAGGATCCCAATGAGCATCCTCTTCTGTCGATGCCCCTTCATCCCCGCCAAAGTCTAATTGGAAAGGTGCTCTTGTTGGCGAGGCCCAAAAAACCCTGGAATCACTCCTGGTGGACTGCATCTAGATGGATGAAGGTGCTAATCTCTCTCTCCCTAATTTTTTGGTGAACAGGACCATGGCTGACTTCCAGTTGGTGCTGGTAGGCCGTTTCTTCAACTTTCAACCCACCATTGAAATGGTTAGAAAATGGGTGGCTATCAATGGAAGATCAAAGGGTCTGTCTTAGTCTCTGCTATGTCTGGCTGGTTCTTCCTCTTCAAGTTCAACACCCTGGAGGATCTGGCCTCTGTTCTATTGGGCTCATGGGTCTATGGTAAGCATTTCCTGGCCTTGGCGAAGTGGAAACTGGAGTTCAATCTTGCAACTGAACTAAGTAGGATGGCACTAGTTTGGGTTCACCTCCCTGGTCTTCCGCTTGAATACTAGGATGAACAGGTTTTCAGGTGGATTGGTGACTCCTTTGTCACTTATATTATGGCGGATCAAGTAACCTACTCTAAGTCCAGGTTGGTGTTTGCAAGGTTCTATGTTAATGTTACTAATAACAAAACTCTCCCCAACTTTGTTATCCTGAAATCTAAGCTGGGTAGATGGACTCAAGCTCTGGTGTATGAGAATGCCCACTCTCTTCTACCAAAAATGTGAATCTAGAGGCCACACTAGTGAAGCATGCAAATCCTCTCTGCATGGAGGAAAAAATAAAAATAAGGACAAGGGTATCTCCAAGGATCCACCCATGGTTGCAGGAGAAGAGTTGGAGAAGACCAACTCCCCCTCGGTAGCTGAAGTGATGGAAAACCCAGAGCTAGAAAGTCTAGAGGTGGAAGAGGGTGAGATTGTTAACCATTTGGTGAATGATGTGGTGCTCCCTGAGCCTAAGGATACTAGTTCCCCCCTGGTGGTGGAGACGTTGGATCCTTTGAGCCCCCTGATGATTACCCTGGCGCCAAGTGTGGTTAGTCCTGATGAGTTGGAACAACCTGTCATTGTGGTCTCACTCACACTAAAGTCCCCTAAGGCTGCTACAAAGCTTCTAGTGCATCCAGAGGAACATAACTACCCTTCCTCACCAAACTCCTTGGGGGAAGAACGTTGTGGAGAGGATGATGGTGAATGGAAAACCCAAAAGAAGAAATCTAAGCCCAAGAAGGTTGATGTGGGTTTGGAAACACCTAGAGGGATGTCGTCAGAATGCGCCAGAAGATCAAGAGGGGCTACAAGAGATGTTGCGGCAGGTAGGCAACAAACCTTAGAAAAAAGTTTTAAAAATAAGAAATGATTTGTCTAAACAAATTTATCAACTGAGTGGTCTTCTCGAGCATCT
Organism: Chamaecyparis obtusa; assembly: GCA_027943335.1. Lineage (NCBI taxonomy): Eukaryota > Viridiplantae > Streptophyta > Pinopsida > Cupressales > Cupressaceae > Chamaecyparis > Chamaecyparis obtusa. The sequence goes on along the minus strand of BSBK01006261.1, from coordinate 814,168 downwards.
CCCTACTGTAGGTCATAAGGTCATCAAGTTATTTGATCAAATGGAATTGATTCACCTTCACATTGGTCGAGGATACAACTGTTCTCTATTTGAATATTGGATAATTAGTTTTGTAAAGACTCAAGTGGTGGAAGTGTATGTAAAAATTGTTATATATTTGAAAATAAATTAATAGATTAATTTTTAAAAATATGTTAGCATCATTCCTCTTGAGATAGGTGTAGGATGTTGTTTCCACTACTCTTAACTTCTTTACTTTACCAATGATAAGAAGATTGTCTTTATGAAAAGAAAAGAAAATACCATTTATTTGAAATATTGAGTTTTCTTTCATGAAATTATTTTTTTCCATGTTCAATAAGAGATTGTGTTAATATCTTAGTTTTAGTACAAAAGTAGGAAAATTATTCATATTAGCAATATTGTTGTTTATATTAAGAAATAAAATAAGGAAAACATCTATGGTAGGATATAATGTTTATATTTAGTGAGACTCGTGTAGTAACCATAGTAGTGGATATGGGTATTTATGTTTATTTAAATGATCAATTGCACATTCTATTTATTAGATTCACATTAAGTTTTCATCATAAGAGATACATTTTCATATATCATGTTATATTTTTCATAAATACCTAAGATTTAAAGTGGAAAATAATCCAAACAAGTATTAGTCACATTTATTTAAACACTATCATTTATGAAAAAGAAGTCAATAATAGTATTAGTTTTTCTTTTTACTGCAAATTGTTTATAAAATAGATAATATAGGATTCTATTAGAATGATATATAAGTATTATAATGACCTGATTCATATTTATAGGCTTTATTGATTGCAATATAATATTATAGATACATAGTGGAATACTTGCAATGAGCCTCTCATTCGAGATGTCTTGGGTTAGGGTCTATCGAGCACCTATTGATATTGGCTAATTATGAAGAGAAACATTAGTTACATTTGTTTAAACATTATCATCTATAAAGATAATAACCTAACATATTAATAGAATATTAATTTTTCATATGGTCAATTATTTATAAAGTATATATTATCATGTGATTATATTAGAATGTAATATATAAATATTATTATGAAGTGCTCCATATGTGTAGGCTTTATATGATTGTAATTAAATATTATAGGCACATAACTTCCATATCTATTAACAATTTATAAATGTATATTTATATTACCTCATTTTAATAGAATATTAACTTTTCATATGGTCAATTATTTATAAAATATATATTATCGATATGGTTCTATTAGAGTTTGGTATTTACACCCTGGAACTGACCAAATCTTTTCTTCTACACATTTGAATGTAGGAAAATGGCATAACATCATGCATGCCTTGTAAAAATGGAATGGGTTTTTTATACACGAAATGTAGGATGTTTTACATTATAAAATTTCATTGCATATAACTTCTAAAATTTTAAAATATTTATTATTACAAATAATTATAACAATTCAATAATTATCTATAATTAAAAAATATAATTAAATTACTTTAATTATAAATTATAATTATAATTAATTTCAAATCAAAAGGCAAGTACTAGCCACTACGTGGCACTTGTTTATAATATTTTATTTTAAACACGATTCTATTTTGTTAATACTATTTGTAATGTATACGAGATAGATAAAGAAAGATGATAAAAGAGGAATAGAGAAGGGAGATGGAAACAAAGAAAGAGATGGGAAGAAACTTAGACAAAATGGGAGAAAGAGAGGATTTAGAGAGGGAGTGTGAAACAAAGAAAGGGGTAGAGAGAGAGATGGAGAGATAGAAAGGAAGGCAAAGACAAGTAAAAAGATAGAAAGAGAGAGCTATTGAAAGAAAAGAGAGACAAATTGAATATAGAAAAATTTAAAAAATTATTAAATGGAACATAATTGTAATTAAAGAAATTAAAATTGTATTTCAAATAATTTCTAAAGTACCAATTTTATTGAAGTACCATGTTTTAAATGTAAAATAGCATTGAAGTTGTTTTAAAACATTGATCAATATTTTCAATAAACTAGCACTTGCACCTAGGAGAGGTGCAATGGTCATGTCAATAGTTAATATATAATGGGGGTTTTCTTCTCCTTCTTTGTTTGCTTCTTCTTCTTCCTCATCTTCTTCTTCTCCATTTTGTTCTTGTTCTTGTTCTTCTTGTTCTTGATCTTGCTCCTCTTATTATGATCACCTGGAAATTGTATTATGATCACCAAGTCGATGTTCAAGTAATATAATCTAGATGACTATACATACAACTGATTGTCTACTCCATTTTCATGCATAATGTTGACATTATGTGGGATAACATTATACCTATGTGTCCATTCACTTATTGCAAGTAGTAGAAGATAACTATCACATTACATGTCAACAAATGTGAGAAATAGACGTGTATCCTTGACCATGCAATGACTAGCAATAATATAAGACACATTTCTATGAATAGAATTAGAACTCCATATGGCAGATTAATAATATTGATAGGTGTAGCCATTATTCTCAAAGACGACTATTCCATTATTTCAACAAACTCTTTAAGTGACAAGTGTCTGTATGCAGGTAGCATAGATTTCATGTTGGATCTCCTATACAATCATACCACAACATGAGATGTGCTTTTAGGACTTGTTGACATTAAAAAAGAGATTTTCTTTTAACATGACACTAGTAAAACATTACCAAAATTTGTTATTATCAACCATTTGCAATGCATTATAGCCAATGAAATTTACATGAGTTTAGTATAGGAGGAGACCATGGTTGCATTATTTAAGAAGCCTTTTTAGAAAATTGGAAGTAGTTCTATTAAGATACCAATGCACTAAGATCTATAATAATTATTAACATTATAGTACACGAGGAATCAATGAAGACATCAACAAGAAGAAACAAAATCTACATCAAGACTTTTACTTTGTGCTCATGTTTCTAGGTTTGCAACATGCATAATTACTTGTAGTTGATTTCATTTTTTCTTCTCATTTTGGATTTCTTGTTTCTTATTCATTGGAAAAGACTAAAAAGGTCTTAATAAGAATGCAACCAAATTTGCAAGATATAATTATTGAATTTAACTTTAGTAAAAAAGCTACTTCATTAAGATATAAAAAACACTAGTTCTTAGTCACAGTAAAAATACAAATGAGATGAAAAAGAACATGACATAGGTAAATGTATGTGGTCACCAAAAAATTCCTTCCAATGCGAGAGATACATATCGTGCTCTGTTGCAAGGAAGACTATTGCACTAAGTAGCCAATAGTCTCACTCCATTCTTTACTACAAGCTTATTCCTATACACCCTGAGTATATATATGGTTGTACCTTTGTTGTAACCATTATTTCATCCATAAAGAAGGTGCAATCTGCCAAAATCTGCTACAAGATGAACCTCAAGCGGTGTGTTTGTGTTCTCAAAGGAGAATAAATAATGGCATGAATAATAGTGATTTATGGTCTTAAGTGCTAGTGCTGCTATATTGGCATCATACCATTTCTCGAGAAGGTCTATTTTTTCATGCCTTATAATCCATTCAAAGGAATAATTTGAAATTGACTCTACAAGGTTTACTATAGACACAAGTGTATCTTGTTCAATACTAGCCTTGAATGGTGATAGGTGACATAAAAAAGTTCTACAGGGTGGGCTGAAAATGTTGATGAGTTCTTCTATAGTGTGATTTTCGAGAGAGAAATGGTTGATGATATTCTAACAATGGAAAATGATATGAGCTTCTTTATACAACCTTATCAAATTTTAAGAAATATCAGTTATGTGTTTGACAACAATGGAAATAAGATGTGAATTTGATTAGTGTCATGTATTCGCTGAATGTCTCCCCATCCATCATATCTAAATATTCAAACATGATTATCGTACAAATATCTTTCTAGTATGTTTCTTTGACATTCTTCCAAAAGTTCTTCAAATCTTTGAATGACCAAAGATTTTGGAGTTTCAGAAAGAGGATTTATGTCTTCATCAAATGTGCCAAATGCATTAACAAATTCTATTTTTGTGCAATGTGGAGAAAATGAAACATGTTTGCAAGAAGCAATATTTTTTAAAATTGTAGGTAAAAAATATAAACCAATAGCACGATTTATCTTTAACTATATCATTACATTTTTAGTTGAAGACAATATATTGCAACAAAATTATATACGCCCTTCAATATATTGGCAGAGTATGTCTTCTTATCGACAAGTAACCACAACACCTTGTGAATTTGCAATTGCTAGTTGTTAACTTTCAAAATCCAAAGATTTTTTAGGGGCTATAACTTATTAACATGGGACATGGGAACTAGCTAGAAAATGAAATACAATTGAACTTTTGTGCGAGAAATTTTTTTTTGGAAATTGGTTTAAAAAATATAAACCAAATATGTAACATAGCTCTAATCATGTACCATTACATTTCTTGGACAACAATGTATTTTAGTCACATTGAATATTTATTATTATAACAATCATGACATTAATTGAGCTATATTACTAAAATAAGAAAACATTTGGAAATTGGTTTAACATAACATAACATAACATAGTTTTAGCCATGTACCAGTACACTTCTTGAAGGGCAATGTATTCTAGTAACATAAATATTTTTTATTATAAAAATTATGACATTAATTTAGCTATATGACCACAACATCATCATGTGTAAACAATACTTTTATGTTTCATATTAGGAAGAGATTGCAAAATCAAAGTTCATAACATTGACATGTCCTTTCGCACAAACTAGTTGTTTAAAGTCAATATTTTTGTTGAGCATGCCATAGGGACACAACATGTATATTTACATGTGTCCCTATGACATGTTAATATTATGAATATTTACACATGTATATTTACATGTGTCCCTATGTTCATAACATTGACATGTCCTTTCACACAAACTAGTTGTTCAAATATACTTGTTGTGTCCCTATGACATGTTCAACAAGAACATTGAATTTAAACAACTAGTTTGTGCGAAAGGACATGCCAATGCTATGAAATCTGCTTTTGCAATCTCCTCCTAATATGCAAGATAAATGTATTGTTTACACATGATGTTGTGTTCATATAGATGAATTAATGCCATAATTATTACAATAAAAAATTATTTATGTTACTAAAATACATTGTCCTTCAAGAAGTGTACTAGTACATGGCTAAAACTATGTTATGTAATTGGTTTATATTTTCTTAATCAATTTCTAAATATTTTTTTCTTTTGGTAATATAGCTCAATTATTGTCACAATTGTTGTAATAAAAAATATTCATGTGACTAGAATACATTATCGTCCAAAAATGTAATGGTACATGATTAGAGCTATGTTACATATTTGGTTTATATTTTTTAAACCAATTTCCAAATATTTTCTTCACACAAAAGTTCAATTGTATTTTATTTTATCCCTAGTTCTCATGTCCCATGTTAATAAGTTATAGCCTATAAAAAATCTTTGGATTTTGAGAGTTAACAATTAGTAAATGCAAATTCACAAGGTGTTGTGGTTACTTGTCGATAAGAAGACATACTCCACCAGTATATTGAAGGGCATAGAGAATTTTGTTACAATATATTGCCTTGAACTAAAAATATAATGACATATAGTTAAAGATAAATCGTGTTATTGGTTTATATTTTTCAAGAAATTTTTTAAAATATTACTTTTTGCAAATAGGTTTCATTTCCTCCACGTTGCACAAAAATAGAATATGTTAATGCATTTGGGACATTTGATGAAGACAAAAATCATCTTTTTGAAAGTCCAGAATCTTTGATCATTTAAAGATTTGAAGAACTTTTAGAAGAATGTCAAAGAAACATACTAGAAATATATTTGTACAATAAACCTGTTCGAATGTTTAGATATGATAGATGGGGAGATATTGAGCCAATATATGACACTAATCAAATTCACATTATATCCCCATTGGTGTCAAACACATAATTGATATTCCTTAAAAAAAATTTAATGTTGTATCAAGAAGCCCATATGATTTTTCGTTGTCAGAAAATCACACTATAAAACTCATTAACATTTTCACCCCAGCTTGTAGAACTTTTTTCTGTCACCTATCACCATTCAAGGCTAGTACTGAACAAGATACATTTGTGTATTTAATAAACCTTGTAGTGTCATTTTTAGATTATTCCCTTGAATGGATTATAAGGCATGAAATTATAAACCTTCTTGGGCAATGGTATGATGCCAATACAAGAGCACTAGCATCTAAGACCATAAATCACTATTATTCGTGCCACTATTTATTCTCTATTGAGAACACATACACACCACTTGGGATTAATCTTGTAGTAGATGTTGGTAGATTTCCCTTCTTTATGAATGAAATAATGGTTACAACAAAGATAAAACTATATATATACTCAGGGTGTATAGGATTAGGCTTGTAGTAAAGAAAGAAGTGAGACTATTGGCTACTTGGTGCAATAGTCTTCATTGTAACAGACTATGATATACATCTCTCACATTGGAAGGAATGTTTCAGTGACCACATACATTTACCTATGTCATGTTCTTTTTCATCTCATTTATATTTTTACTGTGACTAAGAACTAGTGCTTTTCATTTCTTAATGAAGTAGCATTTTTACTAAAGTTAAATTCAATAATTGTATCTTGCAAATTTGGTTGCATTCTTATTAAGACCTTTTTAGTTTTTTCCAGTGAATGAAAAATAAGAAATCCAAAATGGGAAGAAAAAATGAGATCAACTACAAGTAATTATGCATGTTGCAAACCTAGAAATATGAGCATAATGTAAAAGTCTTGACATAGATGTTGCCTCTTTTTGTTGATGTCTTTAATGATTCTTCATGTACTATAATGTTAATAATTATTAGAGATCTTAGTGTATTGGTATCTTAATGAAACTACTTTCAAATTTCTAAAAGGCTTCTGAAATAATGCAACTATGGTCTCCTTCTATACTAAACTCATGTAAATTTCATTGGCTATAATGCATTGTAAATGATCAATAATCACAAATGTTGGTAATGTTTTACTAGTGTCATGTTAAAAGAAAATATATTTTAAAATGTCAACAAGTCCTAAAAGCACATCTCATGTTGTGATATAATTGTATGTGAGATCCAACATGAAATCTACGCTACCTACATACAGACACTTGCCACTTAAAGAGTTTGTTGAAATAATGTAATAGTTGACTTTGCTAATAATGACTACACCTATCAATGTTATTAGTCCGCCATATGGGGATCTAATTTTGTTCATAGAAATGTGTCTTATATTATTGCTAGTCATCGCACGATCAAGGATACATGTCTATTCCTTGCATTACTGACATGTAATGTGATTTATCTTCTACTACTATCAATGAGTGAATGGATGAGCACATAGGTATAATGTTATCCCACATAATGTCAACATTATGCATGAAAATGGAGCAGACAATCAGTTGTATGCATAGTTATCTAGATTGTATTACTTGAACATCAAATTATTGATCATAATAAAATTTCCAGTTGAACGAAAACACTTTGAACAATTGCAAATTTTCAATATAGTCATTCAATGTGAACCATTTTTCTAGACTAGGTTCTTTTGTGTTTCCAAACAATGAAATCTAGTTGGCGTCATCTGTAGATTGAGAAAAGTATTGCCACAAGAATCATTATAGTTGTCCTCACAAAAATGTGTACATGAAGTAAGAAACCAAAATACAATATGGATAGGCTACCAAAGTATTCAAGTTCTAAAGAGTCCATGAAAAGAGAGTAGCTTGAACATCTGCATATATTGAGCAAGAGGAGTTTCATTTGTTTAAAAAAGAAAAGTATATATAAAGGTGTGAGGAAACACCCATAGGCTTGTTCACAAACAAAATACCCTATGAGTTATGGTTTGGTCACAAACCTACTGTAAGTTATTTCAAAAATTTTGGTAGTAAATTTTTTATTCTGAAAGATGAAATAAATGGAATGTTTGAGTCAAAAGGTGATGAAAGGATATTTCTTGGATATTCAACTAAAAGCAAAGCATATAAGTGTCTAAATAAAGTTACAAATAAAATGATTGAAAGTACTAATGTCAGGGTTGATGAGTTTGATGATAAGAACACTAAAGAGAGAATCAGGGAACTAGAAGACTATGGTAGATTCACTTACATTGAACATCTAGAGTATCTATCGAAGCCACAGACTATGACAACCGGTCAGCAGGAAAATAACACCGATGAACAGGAAAGAGAAATTGACGATCAGGAAGGAGCTACCGAACAAGCAAATGAACCTCAACAAGATGAACAAAAAAGATAGATCAAGTAATGACAAGGTTTGTCAGAAGACATCATCCTATGAACCAAATCATTGGCGACAAGCAAGATGGCATGCAAACAAGAAGTAAAACAAGACAAGGTACATGCTTAGTTTGTGAATTTGAACCAAAAAAATGTTAAAGTTGCATTGGAGAATGAAGAATGGATAAATGCAATGAATGAAGAAATAGAACAGATAGAGAAGAACAAGACATGGACCTTAGTACCTAGACCTAAGGATAAGAATGTTATTGGTACTAAGCAGGTCTTCAAAAACAAGCTGAATGAAAATGGAGAGGTTACATGGAATAAAGCTAGACTAGTTTGCAAGGGGTATGCACAGGAGGAAGGAATTCATTATGGTGAGACCTTTGCACTTGTTTCTAAACTAAAAGGAGTTCGAATATTATTGGCCTATGTAACACATAAGAAATTTAAAGTTTATCAAATGGACGTTAAGTCTGCATTTTTGAATGTGATACTTGAAGAAGAAGTCTACATAGAACAACTAGAAGGGTTTATTGATCCAAACAAGAAAGATATGGTATGTAGAATACATAAACCTTTGTATGGTTTAAAGCAAGCACTGAGAGCCTAGTATGAAAGGATGCATACTTATTAAGTTTTGGTTTTGTTAGAACTAGTGAGAACAACAATCTATATATGAAAGGTGAGTCTGATGACACTATTTTGATTGCTGAGATATTTGTGGATGATATTATTTTTGGAGGACAAGATCACATATGTAAATCATTTTCTGATGAGATGAGAAAATAATTTGAAATGTCTATGTTTGGAGAGATTAAGTTCTTTCTAGGACTACAGGTTATTCAGTAGAATGATGGAATATTTATCACACAATCCAAGTATATAAAGGAAGTAATGAGAACATTTGGCATGGAAGATGCTAAACCAATTAGAACACCAATGGTCATAGGTTGCAAATTGACTAAAGAGGATGAAACTATAGAGGTAAACTAGACACTGTACTGATCTATGATTGGTAAATTAATGTATGTAATACATAGTAGACCAGACATAGCACATGCTATGGGGATAGTTGCTAGATTTTCTACAAATCCTAGGGAGTCACACATGATTGCTATAAAACAAATCTTAAGATACCTGAAGAAAACTAAGGACTATGGATTATGGTATCCTAAGGATGGAAAGTTTGAACTTAGAGTCTACACCAACACTGATTGGGCTAGAAATGTGGATGATAGAAAGAGTACCATCAGAGGAGCATTTTTCTTTGGTGAAAGGCTTGTTACTTGGACACGTAAGAAACAACCTTGCATTTCCCAGTCTACTGCTGAAGCAGAGTATGTTGCTACTTCTACAAACTGTTCAAATATTGCATACATCAAGCAAGTGTTGGAAGGTATGAACGAGATAATCACTGAGCTAGTGATTATATATTATGACAACAAAAGTGCAATAAACATTTCAAAGAATCATGTAATGCACTCAAAGACCAAACACATTTCTATTAAGTATCACTACTTAAGAGAACAAGTACAGGAGAAGCAAGTTAAGTTAGAATATGTTACATCGAAAGAGCAACTTGCAGACATATTCACCAAGCCTCTACCGAAGGATACATTTGAATACTTGAGGAATAGACTTGGGGTCCATCCCTTGTCTACCGGTCACTAATGTGATCTAGAGGTTGCATTAGCCTAATCTTATCAAAGATCATACATGTTGATGCAACATAGTTCACACTTTGGATTTTGTCTAAGGTTGTGAAAAAATTTGAAGAGTCAGAACAGAGAGTTTCATATCAGTATATAGAGATACAATACACTAACTGGACAATAGAGAGTTACATGGCTACTACAGAGCTATATGTTTATTTATTTCTTCGGCATTATTGTCAAAGAGAGAAATAAACAATATGATAACTGAGGAGAATACTAAAACATATATCTAAGGGAGAGACAATCTAAGAAGTTAGGAAGAATGTTTAAGATTAGTTACTAAGAATAGAAGAAGGAATCCGAGAGCTGGAAAGATCATATCTATAGAAGAAAGTCTGCACTTGCAATGTTGTCATGTAACATAGTGATTAAACATATTAAGCTAGGGAGAGCTTATAGAGCTACAAAATTTTCTTACAAAGTTGTAGAATACATGTTTGGTATGTGTATGGTACACTTCATATTGTTTGAGTTTCCATCAATGCCAAAGGGAGAGATTGATGAACTATAACTGATTGAGAACCTGATTGAAGAACTTCAAGTGATTAGAGATCACCGAGCACTGAATTGTTATGTAAGATAATTGAATCAATTTTATGTTGTCATATGTCAACTAGTTTTGATAGTACTTATCACGGTAGTTGCAAATATCTAAACATCTGAAAAGGGGAGAAAGATGAAGAATCGAGATATCTACATTGAGGAAGATGGATATGAAAGATGAGGATAAGGAATACTCTTGGTAACTTATTAATGAGTCTATGACTTCATATTGCTGACTTAATTATGTTGCATTAATCTGTTATGGAGATAGAAGCAAAATGTTACAAGGTAATGTGGTCGGTTAATGAAGCATTCCAGTATACACCGAGTAGTGTAGTGTATACCGAGCAATAGTATCAACTGATCTTGTGTTCATTGATGCATTTCTTTGTTAACCGAGTATGGACAAAAGAACTGAATGATTAGTTTAGGCGATAAGTTTGATGAGATGGAAAGTACATCATTATTAGTGTAGAAGATAAAGTTTTTTACGAGATCCATGACTAAAAAAATTTGAAGAAGATCTAATGGATAGAATCAAAATGTGTTGCTGACACAATTGCTGAGGAAGGTTTAAGCAGAAAAATCAACGAAGGAGATTAAGCAGCAAAATCTGATGGACGAAAAGAAAATGGTTTACTTATCTATTTAAGAGACTAGGGTTTCATAGTGAAACTAATGCCACAAGAAGGAGATTGCAGAGATATCGTGTGAACATTGATTCATGCTTGCCTGATCAAACTAGTTAAAGGAAAACCAAACTACAGAGATTACCGAGCATCAGAAAGCTATAACCGAGAGATAGTAAGTCAATGAATATTGTTGAAACCGAGTTGATATATTGATCAGAGGATTTGAATGAGCATAACATAGATCTGAACATCTGCAATAGAATTTTTATTGTAATCAGATCACCTTCTATTATAGTTTAATCATTTTAATAAGAGAAAATCTCTTAACCGAGTAGACTTGAAAGTCTTGTAATGTCATTCATAGAATGTACATTTATTATCCTGTCAACCCCATAGTGAATGCTGGTTGGATGATAATTGTTAGTGTTAAATCCTCTAACAAGGTCACACCTTACAGTGTGTTTTGTAACCTTTAATAGAGTTGGCTCTTCACCGAGCTCACTTTAGAAGAGTGAAAATATTTTGGGTTACCGGTCCTAGGTGGTTTTTCCCTTTACAGGGTTTCCACGTTAAATATTTTGTGTTATATGTTTATTGTGGTGATTGTTTGATTGTCATACTTTACATATTACATATCTAATTTGGTTGGTAATCACTATGAGCAATTAACTGGTAATTGGTAAAAGTACAGACCATTTAGTATTATTGTTTACCGAGTTGCAGATTATGCTGAATTTGTTTTGAAGTTTTACATTTTGTATTTGGGACTGTGGATAATTGATTCACCCCACTCTCAATTATTCTAACAGGTTAAGGCCAGACATTTTTAACACCATAGGACACATAAAGATAAAGGACTAGGTTAATAACAATGGCCCCATGATAAGACCCTAAGACACTTTTCTTAAGTGAGTAAAAAAGTAACAAGGAAATAGACCAAATGTAGGGTTTTGAAGCTGGGAAAATAATTTTGAAACCATATCAACATATTAAACCCTATTTCCTCACTTCTAAAGTAGAAATTGACCAATTTTCAAAAAATTCACACTTTACTAGAAATTTGACCACCATGATCAAATTTTACATAAAAATTAACCTCTGCATTAAGGAGATAATCTCTGAGTTTTTGACAAGAAAAAACTAAAGCAAGACATTATTTTTTAACTGCAGTGTAATGTGTCTCATAATCAATCAAGGTACAACTTAAGTATAATACACAAGACATTTCTTACCATCTTTATCATGTTGAACCAAGACGACACTCAATGCTTTCAAAGAAGTGGAGGTGTAAAGAAAGAATGAATTATTTGGTTGAGCCAGTTGTAAAATAGGAGGATTAGGGAGATAAGTCTTGAATTGTTCAAATGAAAGCTTGCATTCCTCATTCCAAGAGAAGGTGGTATCCTTCTTAAGAAAGGAAGTAAAAGGGATAGTATGATCTACTAAGTGAGAAATAAATCTACAAATAGCTTGTATCTTCTTGTGTAAGCTATGAAGTTGTGAAATATTTTGAAGAGGACACATGTTAATGATAACGTCAATCTTTTTAGTATTGACTTCGATGCCTCTAATAGAGATAATGAATCCAAGGAGCTTTCCACTATCAACCCCAAAGGAACACTTTCGTGGATTCAAACGTATTTTGTATTTACATATCCTTTCAAAGATTTTTCTAAGTGTAGGAATATGTTCATTTCTTTGCACAAATTTAGCTAGAATATCATCCACATAATATTCAAGGATCTTATGAATGTAATCATGAAAGATCAATGTCATAGCACATTGATAATTAGTGCTCATGTTCCTTAAACCAAAAGGTATGACAACCCAACTAGAAGTTCTCCAAGGAGTAATCAAGGTAGTCTTATATTGATCATATGGAGGAATAAAAATCTGATTATATCTTGAAGATCCAACCATGAAAGATAATAATGCATGGTCCAATGTAGAATCCATGGTCATATCAATGTTAGGAAGGGGGAAATCATCTTTCAAAAAATCCTTATTTAAATCCCAAAAATCAGTGCACATCCTTATCTTATTTTAACCCTTCGAGATAGCCATAATATTTAAAATTCAAGGGGAATAATCTATAGGGCATATGAAACCAACATCTAAGTGTTTCCCTATTTCATCCTTAATAAGAAGAGAAATAATAGGATTTATTTTGTGAATCTTTTTCTTCACTGGCTTAGCATTAGGTTCAAGAACAATATTATGAGTGACGATCCTAGGATCAATGCTAGGCATGTCTGAATACACCCAAGAAAAAATATCAAAGAATTCAAAGAGAAGATCAGTAAGTTGTTTACATTCACTCTTATCTAGACATTTTTTTAATTTTGATAACCTTCTTAGGATCATTACAATCAATTTGCGCATCCACTGTACCAGTGATTAATAGATTTATTTTCTTAGTATCTTTGATAGGTGGGAGAGGATCAAGATATTGTTCAGATTCACTCTCTTCCGTAAAATATCTATTAATGTTTAAGCAGTATGATTTTCTTTTATTATGATGAAAATAAGGTAAATCCTCATACGCTCGTAAGAATTTTGCGATAGAGTCATCAGAGGAAAAGATGTCCAAATATGGCTTCTGATCAAATGTGAGAAGATGTGGGTTGGTTAATTTCAGAGGACAACTACAAATATGACAAGAGTCTTACTATCCCTTTGGAAGCAGTATTGGTTGGGTAGGATGCATACTGGTTGGGAACTTGCGATCAAGGGAATATTTTGAACTCCTAAAAGTGTATTTGAAAAACCCTTTAGTTTTTCTAGATCTTTAGGGAGTCAAAGTTTATTACCCAATCAAGAGACCTAATTGTAATTAGACCTGTTCAAAGGGAATATGTGTCAACATTTGTTGAAAGTTGGTTTTGTGTTGTACAATCATGTTTCTTTTGTGTTGTATAGTTGTAAGAACGTCACTCCATAAGTCAATTTGTTGGTTTGGTGTAATGGGCCATTCAAATCCCTAAACACTTGTGTAGCCCACTAAAGCATCCAAGGGAGTATCAGTCTTAGTGACTTGTATTGGTAGTTGCGTTGGAGGACCAAGATAGTGATCTTGGTGGAGATCGGAAGAAGTCTAAAAAATAATCCTTGTGTATAAGGATAGTTGGTTGGTCTACCCAATTCTTTGCCTCCTCATCAGTAGGAGATATTTTTCACCACGAGTTATTAATTGTGATATAGTTATCAAGATTCAATTGTGTAGTATTTGAGTTAAACTCATTGAACTATGTTTCATGTAGTTAAACAAGGTATTTGATAAATAACTCATTATTAGTAGTCTTAAATAACAATAATAGGTGTTATACACCCTTTGATTTTTTATCTCAAAAATGTATTCACATTTTTAATTGTTAAATGAAGATAATTTCTTTCATCACTGTCTACGATTTATGTGTAGTCTTTCACATATTTTGTAATCTTTTTTATTACATCCATATTCCCTAACTCTACTGCCATATGAAGTGGTGTTTTCCCATTTTTGTCCACTTCATAACATGAAGAATTATTCTTCTCTAAAATAACTTTAACAATATAAGTCATTCCATCCATGCAGATAATATATTGTAATGGCATTCTCCTAGATTTGTCATCTTGTTGAAGGAGCTTTGGTGGTTTGGCTTAACATCTATGAGTCATTTAAGTAGTCCTAGATAGTTAAAAATGTATCTATTATCAATGGTATTTTGAGATTGCATAAAAATATATTGTTTGGATGATAAAGTGTTATTTGGAGATACTTTGTGTTTTTTACACAACACAATGCATAAATGTTTGGCCATTAGATGTCCTCATGTCATACTCTATAGATGTTAGAGAAAAAAAATTCCTGATGATTATTATGTAGCCTCCTACAACTTTAAATAACCCAGTTTCACTAGCATCATATCTCATATAAATGCTAAATCATGATCATGTTCTAATTAATATGAGTTATTTCTCATCATGTAGGTAACCCATATTAGAACACGATGATAGTTTAACAAATATGAGAATTGGTGCTAGTAAAACTTAGTTATTTAAAGTTGTAGGAGGTTGTGTAGAAATCATCAATGAACTTTTTCCTTTGATATATATAGAGTACGATATGAGGAAATTTGATAGTCAAACACTTACGCATCATGTTCTGTACAAAAAACATGAGGGTGGCTACAAGAAGTTGAGTCCCACTTTTGGGCAAAAAGTGGAAGTGTTTTTCTTGTTTTTCAAATTTCTTGTCAATTGATGTCTAAATTTGAGGCACTTAGAGATTGAATCTCAAGAAACTTTAGTAATATAAAATGTAATGCTCAGAGTCTACTTTTCAAATATGTAATTTATTTAAATACTCACATGTAGAAATTGTTTTTTAGTATGAGTGTTTAAAAACCACTTTTTCAAAATGTTTGTTTTAGGACCATACCATATTTGTGTACGACCACCATATTTTGACCTAAATAAATGAATTTTTGCAAATTCTTCTAATAAAATATACCGAAGACACCAAAGATTGACGAGTATATATATATATATATATATATATATATATATATTGAATATTTTTTAATTAATTTTTAATTCACTATAAAGTACATTTTCAAAACCTCTGGTGTACAATCATCATAATTTGATGAAAATCTTATATTTTTTCAAAAAAAAATTATCTTCAAGATAATTGTATGTAGATTGATGTCATATAATTTATTTTTCAAAAAACTTAAAAATAAAAGAAAAATTATTAAAGTTTTAGTGAACCTCACTATTTTACATTTAGGTACCACTTTTAATTAATAAATAATGCAAAAATAGTAAAATTAATCATATCACTATGAAATTTACATTTTTGAAATCAGGACAGTGGGAAATCTAATGGGTTTTTGTTTTGTCAAAAAATACAATAAAAAAGGTGCTCAAAATATTACGATAAGATAGAAATCTAACATTCTAGTGCCTTCACCAAATTTTTGGAGGTCAAGACATAAGCTTGGTTCCACCAAGCCTACACCAAACCTATTTTGAACCAAGATTTGAGGAGGAGGTGTGTCTCGCTCATCTCTTAAGAAATGGGTACCCATTATTTAAAATTCAAAAAACAGACACCCATTTCTTAAAAAAGTAAATCAGTATGTATAAATACATTTTTCTATAAATTTTTTTTAAAAATAATAATTTTTAGAAACAGATACCAATTTTTCAAAAAACAGACACGGGCATCTCTAGATCTTTTACTTTTGACAACTTCAACACCTTGCTTGGGGACTGCAGCCTCTCCAATATGCTTGGTGTTCCTTATGACAACTTCAACAGTTTAGACTTATCTCTTTGTCACTATCATAATGTAATGTTCCTATTTGTTTGTTTTCTTGATTTCCCTTAAAATCTCTTTGTTACTATCATAATGTAATTGAAGGAAGAAAATATAAATAGCTTAACATGCTACATCATATAAAAGTAATCTAGAAAACATTGTTGTTACATGATGTAATAGATAAGAAATAGATGAAATCCTTTACTTTATTCATATATCAAAACAGGATACATTGGTACCAATTTATAGAGCACTCCAAATGAAAGTTAACTCACACATGCTCTCTACATGGACAGTCAATGAAATTTGAATGGAACTAGTCCAGCATGTTACTAGGGAAGATAAAAAATAGTTTTAACTGCCTATTGACTATAATGAATGATTTGAACAGTCAAGAACTGACTCTAAAAAATTCACAACTAACTTCATATGTGGTGGATAAATATTGAGAGTATTCTCCTTGTGATCAGAAAATGTGGACAACAAACTAAAGTTCTTTGATGGTTCAATAATTTGAGTTACAACTACTACAAATCTAGCTGCTAAAACATAGGAGAAGAAATTAATTCTTTCCAACATTCCTCCTTAATTTCTTCCACTAATTTCTTCAGCATTAAACATTCTAAGATTTTCTCTTAGATATTCAGAACTCTCCTTTGGCAGTGCCTTTGTGAAGATGTCTACCAGCTGGTCTTTAGATATGCAAAAGTCAAGATAGATTTCTCCATTGTTGATCAGCTCTCTAATGAAATGGTATCTTGTATCAATGTGCTTGCTCATTTGATGAAAAGTAGGATTCTTTGACAAGGCAATTGCTGATTTATTGTCCCAAAAGATTGGTGATGGCTCCTCTTGTGCTTGAAGTAGATCCTTCAATATTTTTCTCATCCAAATGGCTTGACATGCTACTGATGTAGCTGCTACGTACTGATGAAGGGTGCTCCCCTTAATACCACAAAAACATAATAGAAACAGAGAAATAACAACAATATGGAGGAACAGAAAATTGGCTTCTTATTATCTCCACAAATGTGGAATTACAAATTTTCAGAATTACAATATGCAAAGCCACATGGGCATTCCTCTTACAATATTCTATAGGACAAAGCCTCGAATCATTACCCAGATCTACTACCCAGAACTACACCCGAACTACCTAAGACAACACTACGGGCCTTCCTTATATAGGCAATTTCCACCGCGTGAGAAGGTTCCAGAAATATAGCCCATAGGGCTGACCAAAATTAGAATTATTTTATTTTTCAATTTATTACATCAAAGTCGGCTAAAAATAACTTTTGAAACCCGAACAAAAATTTTGAAGGAAAATTATTTTCCACCATTTCAGGTGACCCGACTTCTGGAGACCATAAGTCATCACCAATAGCTCCGATTGACTATTATAACCCCATTTCAAAAAGGGCGCGAGGAGCTCTACAACACTTCAATCAAGGAAGCTTCATTCAGCCCAAAATTCAACCTCATCCGAGGCCTCTAAAGCCTTCAAAATTGAGTTCAAAGTTTCTGTACCCTGCTACCAATACCGAAAATCTTCAATATCTTCAAAACTCGACCTGATCTAGCCATGGAACTTTATTGGTAGGCTGATATGACTGTGATGAACCTCCACATGTGAAATCAGAATATTCTGAGATCGTATGACCAACTTACTAAAAATAGCAAGTTTCCATATATAGCAGCTCTACACAAGATAGCCCTTATTGAATACAAAAACATAAATATTTTTGGGTGATGCAAGATTGCTCTTACACAAAGGATGCTCCCGCATCAGATACCCGAGGTAATTTGAGAAGTGACCTTGTCATGACTCAGGTGTGTAGAGGAAAACCAAGACGGTTAACCTCCTCCCTTGTTAGCCATGATGAATCTTCAACAGGTCATCCTTTCCACTTGACCAGATATTCTTCACATGTCCTGTTCCCTGTGCTTCTGCCAACATGACTGTCCAGTATGTCTTCAATCTCCTTGGTATCTGAACTACTTGCTGGAATACTCCACTGTGCTGCTGTGATCTTATCTTCAACCTGAAATTCCTTATGCCTCCTTTTCTGATCTGCCTTAGCCTTATACCGTGCATTCATATGCTTCCTCACCTCCTCATGGATGTTCTTCAAATGTTCTACAAAATCCTCAGTTTCAGCACTACTTATTTCTCCTTTATCTATTTTTCTCAATTCAAATGCATTTTTGAAACTACTTCCACATATAATCTGTGGATGATGTGATGAACTAAACTTCAAATCTGTCTTAAACTCCTCATTTTCTACTAGTGTCATTCTGTGTGCTACCTTATTTGGCAAACTGGCTCCTGGAATCAAGTCCTTCTGATGACTGATCTTTCTTACTGGTGGTAATCCATCAAGTACATTATCAGATACAATATCCTGAAACTCATTCAATAATTCTGCAACTTCTATAGGTACATCTTCTACTCCCTCTTTCCCAGCCTTTGGAATTAAGGTAAAACACATATGCTCATGCCGCATACCATCTAAGAAATTTCCTCTATCAACAAAATTTATTCTTGCACTATCACATACCTTTTCCTCAGTCTCCTTCAATGGGTTTAGCTTATGTCACACTCCATCCTTTGTCAAGGAATAGGTATTCGCACGACCATCATGTACAACACATCTATCAAACTACCATGGCCTACCCAATAACATATGACATGCATCCATAGATATGACATCACATAATACCTCATCATGGTACCCACCAATCTTGAACTTCACTAGGCACTGTTCACTGACCATGACCTTGTGGTCATCTTGCACCTAGGCAACCTGATATGGATGTGGATGTTTCTATCTCTTGAGCTTCAACTTCATCACCATCTCTTCTAACACCAGATTGTTAGAACTGCCACTATCAATAATCACATCACAACACTTACCCTGACACTTGCATCTAGTGCAAAACAAGCTCCTTCTTTTCTCAGGTTCATTCTCACCACTCATCAGAACTCTTCTGTTAATCAACGTTTCTCCTTTTTCAGCATCTTTAGAATGTGATGATCTGGCATCTTCATCTACATATCCAACTCTGGCCTGGCCTTTGTTTCTCCTATCTGTCCTTCCTTGATGCTGAGGACATTCAAATGCCCTATGACCTTCTTCTCCACAGTGAAAACATGTTCCACGAAAGCCTCCTCTTCCAGATCCTTGTCCTCTTCCTCTTCCTCTCTGATCTCTATTATTCTAATCATGAAAATGATTGAATTTATCTCCTATCTAATTCTGGCTGTTGCTAGCCTCATCCTACATTTTCAAATCTTCATTTTGATCTCCATATGACAGTCCACCAGATTTTCTATCACAACCTCTTCCACTTTGTCTTCTTTCAAACTTCTTGTTCAGCTTTTCCTCTACTTTTAGGGAAAACTAGTATGCATCTTCAATACTGTTCATTCAAACTAGATTCAACTCCTCTTGAATGCTTGGCCTTAACCCATTAAGGTATCGGGAAACTTTCTCCTTATCAACTTCTGCATGACCTGTTCTGATGAGAAGTTGATAGAACTCCTTTGTATACTCCTAAATAGATCTTCCTGCTTGCTTCAAACTTTGCATTTTCTTCAATAGGTCAAGCTCATAATCAATAGGAATGAACTGTTGCTTCAATTTATCCACCATCTGATCCCATCTTGTGATTTTCTCCTTTCCTCTTCTATTTCACTCCAACTAAATCTCTTGCCACCAGATCTTCGCATGTCCCTTCAGTCTGGCCTTCACAAACTTGACCCAATCGGGATCCTCGATATCTTCATACTCAAAATATTCTTCACATTCATTGATCCAGTCAATCAATTTTTCTGGGTTAAGATTTCCAGAAAATGTCAGAACCGCGATCCTATGTCTTTCCTGATCTTGGAAATGGCTCAAAAAATTCTTTCTTCTTTTGGATTCAAAACTTTGACTTCTCCTTGTTCAGAATTTTCGTCTTTAGCTTCATCCTCGCTTTCACCTCTGACATTAAGATTCATTCCTCTATGAATCTCCTCTTGCAATGCTCCCACTTGTCTCTGCAGCTCTCTAACCTCAAGTGTCATAGCACCAGCTCTTCCGCCATGCTCTCTTCGTGGAGGCATTTTCATGCGTATCGCTAAAACCCTAACCATAGTTTTGATGCAAACTGCCTCACAGTCAGTGATCTGTTTACACAAACCCTAATCCACAGTCCTGGTGCAATCTTCCTCACATTCGGCGATCTATTTACACACTCAAGAACTCCCGCTCTGATACCACCTGATGAAGGGTGCTCCCCTTAATACCACAAACACATAATAGAAACAGAGAAACAACAACAATATGGAGGAACATAAAATTGGCTTCTTATAATCTCCACAAATGTGGAATTACAAATTTTCATAATTACAATATGCAAAGCGACATGGGCATTCCTCTTACAATATTCTGTAGGACAAAGCCTCAAATCATTACCCAGATCTACTACCCAGAACTACCCCCGCACTGCCTAAGACAACACTACAGGCCTTCTTTATATAGGCAATTTCCACTGCCCGAGAAGGTTCCAGAAATTTAGCCCATAGGGCCGACCAAACTTAGAATTAATTTATTTTTCAATTCATTACATCAACGTCGGCTCAAAATAACTTTTGAAACCTAAACACAAATTTTGAAGGAAAATTATATTCTGCCATTTCAGCTGACCCAACTTCTAGAGACCATAAGTCATCACCAGTTGCTCTGATTGACTATTATAACCCCATTTCAGAAAGGGCGTGAGGAGCTCTACAACCTCTAAGTTAAGCAAGCTTCATTCAGCCCAAAATTTGACCTCATCCGGGGCTTCTAAAGCCTTCAAAACTGAGTTCAAAGTTTCTGTACCCTGCTGCCAATACCGAAAATCTTCAATATCTTCAAAACTAGACCTGATCTAGCCATGGAACTTTACTGGTAGGCTGATATGATTGAAATGAACCTCCACATGTGAAATCAAAACATTCTGAGATCATATGACTAACTTACTAAAAATAGCAAGTTTCCATATATAGAGACTCTACGCAAGATAGCCCTTATTGAATACAAAAACATAAATATTTTTGGGTGATGCAAGATTGCTCTTACACAAAGGATGCTCCTGCATCAAACACCCGGGGTAATTTTAGAAGTGACCCTGTCATGACTCAGGTGTGTAGAGGAAAACCAAGACGATTAACCTCCTCCCTTGTCAGCCATGATGAATCTTCAACAGGTCATCCTTTCCACTTGACCAGATATTCTTCACATGTCCTGTTCCCTATGCTTCTGCCAAGACGACTGTCCAGTATGTCTTCAATCTCCTTGGTATCTGAACTACTTGCTGGAATACTCCATTGTGCTGCTATGATCTCATCTTCAACCTGAAATTCCTTATACCTCCTTTTCTGATCTACCTTAGCCTTATATCGTGCATTCATATACTTCCTCACCTCCTCATGGATGTTCTTCAAATGTTCTACAAAATCTTCAGTTTCAACACTACTTATTTCTCCTTTATCTATTTTTCTCAATTCAGATGCATTTCTGGAACTACTTCCACATACAATCTATGGATGATGTGATGAACTAAACTTCAAATCTATCTTCAACTCCTCATTTTCTACTAGTGTCATTCTATGTGCTACCTTATTTGGCAAACTGGCTCCTGGAATCAAGTCCTTCTGATGACTGATCTTTCTTATTGGTGGTAATCTATCAGGTACAATATCAGATACAATATCCTGAAACTCATTCAATAATTCTGCAACTTCTATAGGTACATCTTCTACTCCCTCTTTCCTAGCCTTTGGAATTAAGGTAAAACTTATATGCTCATGCCACATACCATCTAAAAAATTTCTTCTATCAACAAAATTTATTCTTTCACTACCACATACCTTTTCTTCAGTCTCCTTCAATGGCTTTAGCTTATGTCGCACTCCATCCTTTGTCAAGGAATAGGTATTTCACATGACCATCATGTACAACACATCTATCAAACTGCCATGGCCTACCCAATAACATATGAAATGCATCCATAGATATGACATTACATAATACCTCATCATGGTACCTACCAATCTTGAACTTCACTAGGCACTGTTCATTGACAATGACCTTGTGGTCATCTTGCACCCAGGCAACCCGATATGGATGTGGATGTTTCTATCTCTTGAGCTTAAACTTCATCACCATCTCTTCTGACACTAGATTGTCAGTACTGCCACTATCAATAATCACATCACAACACTTACCCTCACACTTGCATCTAGTGCGAAACAGGCTCCTCCTTTGCTTAGGTTCATTCTCACCACTCAGCTGAACTCTTTTATCAATCAACGTTTCTCCTCTTTCAGCATCTTTAGAATGTGATGATCTAGCATCTTCATCTACATATGAAACTTTGGCCTGGCCTTCATTTCTCCTATCTGTCCTTCCTTGAAACCGAGGACATTCAAATGCCCCATGACCTTCTTCTCCACAGTGAAAATATGTTCCACAGAAGCCTCCTCCTGTAGATCCTTGTCCTCTTCCTCTTCATCTATGATCTCTATTATTATGATCATGAAAATGATTGAAATTATCTCCTCTTTGATTCTGGCTGTTGTGTGCTATAAATGTGTCACACTTCTATGAATCATTACATGAAATAAAACTCAAGAATGAGCCCTCACAAATCAATCCATAGCTCCCTAGGCATGGAGTGCAAGGGCTTTTAAGAATGCTCTCAGCTAGAGCTATTTAGCCTATAACCTTGCTAGTAAACCATGCAATGAGAGATTCAATGAAGACAAGGGAAAGAATGCCAATATCCTCAAGAATCAAGAATGAAAATGCAATGAAGTGCTATGCTAGAAATGGAAATGCAAGCTAAGCTATGAAAGGAAATATGCAAGTGTTACAACCCAAGCTAATTAATCTATGTGAGCTAATCTAGAGCATAGAAATGAAGTTAATCTAAGAAAGCATAAATATTAAGCTAAGCTAAGAATGCAAGAATGAGATGTAGAATGCAAAAATGAGATGTAGAATGCAAGAATGAGATGTAGATGCTAAGAATGCTCCAAATCTTCAAAAGCTCCAAAGTGACCTAAAAATCCTGCAGCATAAAGTTAGCATAAAAAGTTGGGGATCTAGAATGAAGAAGAGAGCTCTCCTTTTGAAGGAAATGAGGAGGAATGGACCATGGAGATTAAGAGGCAAAAGATCTAATCAACGATGGAGCTTGAAGAGGGATCAATCTATGTACACAAATATCCTCCAATAGGAAAATAAGAATTGACTTTTGTGTCCATATGAGACAAAAAGTGCTTTTTCCCTTTTTATAAAATAAGAATAATGCTTTATTTGTGCAACTTAGGATAAGAGGAAAAGTGGGGGCTTTTTATTTATTAAAAGGGGAGGAAATATTCATTTTAAATAAATAAAGACTTAGGATAAGATGGTTAGCCCATAGAAAATAATCGAATAAATGATAGAGCTAGGATTTGATCAAGGATAAGCAATTTATGATTTAGCAAAAGGGGCTAATAGTCTAGATGACCATTTTTAGGTGTATACATTTGCCCCTCTTTGACTAATGTGTGATCGATCTGGGAACACATGTAGTCAAAGAATGAAGTTGAAATGTGAGATCGATTTGGGATCACAAAGCAACTCAGATCAGCCAAGAAAGCAAGAGATAGCCAAGAAGGCAAGCAGATAGAAATCTGACTCCGAAGAATGAAGTGCAGAGAGATAGCAAATCCTGCATGATCAGCCTGGTAGCAACAGTACTGAACACTTAGGAAAGAGATAGCCAATAAGATATGATGTGTCTGCCCCCTCAGGATCGAAAGTTTAATTAGGGTAGAGGGAATGCAGAAGCAAAAGAAACATGATCAAATCACTAGAAATCATAATTGAAGAGAGAGAATGGAATAACCATCAAGCAGTGAAGATATGCCCCACACATGGGACACGGGGCATGAACCTATCGGTCCCTCAACCCAAAAACACCATAGAGGGGAGGAATTGGAAAGTGAATGAAAGACTAGAAGGTTGAAACAGATGGGGATGAAGAAGGGAAGAATGCCCCAATGAAAATCAAAGGATCAGGCCGCAAAAGGTCAGCCAACTGCGTGAAAGAGGGGGAAAAGGTGATTTGGATGATCAAGGTGAACTCGGATTTCAGTTTCAATCCTGAAATGAATAGAAAATGATGTGATATGAAAGACAAGAAGTGAAAGAAATGATTAGGAAGAAGTGAAAGGTGAGCGTAGTTGATTAACAAGTCCATGAAAGATGAAAGGAGAGCTCTCTCCATATGCAAGATGCAAAACTAACTAACATGAACTTAAGAATGCAAGCTACATGAAAAGTGGTTTACTTGAAAGGTTACAAAGCCAATAAACATCTAATAATCATCATTGAGCGTTAGGTAGTGCCGTAAGATCATACAATGCACACTAGCATAACTATGTGGATATGAATATGATCTTTATCAGATAGAAATGTGGAAATCTCACCTAGGCACCTAAGACATGTAGGTCAAGATGACTAGTGTAGTGAGATCACCTAAGTTTGATATAGCAAGATTATACGTGCATCGAGACACAAGAAAGTCAAGATGACTATAAGCATGCACTTGCAAAACAGTCAAGGATAATACCTTGTAGATCCCAATGTGTCAAGTAAGACCAGCATAAATGCTCATGATAGTTAGGACCAACAAAATATACCCACAAGCAGAAAAAGCAATAAAACATGTTCTCATTCCCTCAGTCTTCTAGCTATGCATCATCGAAAATGATCATAGGGGGAGAACACTCAGCAAAGAAATCATCATAGACATCACACAAAGAAAATAAAGCCAAGCCAGTCTCAGTGAGTGTGTGTGTGTGTAGGTCATAGAGTCAAACTTTGAGTATCGCATCTGCCAGTGAGAAATATTTCATCATCTAGACTGTGGGTAGGACATCTGATAAGTGTTAAGAAACACTCAACGCTAGGGTAGTGTTGAAAAACACAGTTGGGGTGATGTTAAAAAACACCATTTGCAAGGTGCCTAAGAAACCTAGATGCACAAAGAGACCCAAGATAAGCTTAAAACCACGTATGCCCCTTAGACTAAGACAAGAGTCAATTCCAGGCTAGGAGAGGCAAAGTGAGAAGTGGAGCGAATGAGCACCACGCAAGACTGATAGACATAGGTGCAGAGGGTCTCAAGTAGTGCCTATTTCCAGGTTTTCACCACTTGATAGATTTATTGTAATTTTTTAAGGACTTTTTATAATTTTTTTGTATTTTTGCTACCAAGGCGCCTGTTTCCAGGTTTTCACCAAGGCACTTTTTCAAATTTTTTATTTTTTTATTTTATTTTTTTGGTGAGACATCAAAGTGCCTATTGCTAGGTTTTCACTAGGATGCTCATTTTTTTCAGTACTTTTTATGCTTTTTAGGATTTTTTCAGCATCATATATGAATTTTTTTGGAATTTTTTTCAGGATCATAAAGTATGTACAAAGGATGCCCCAGACAGAAACGGGCATCAAGAATCTGCTTCCTCTGATGTAGAGAACTGATAGGCCCCAGGCCCAAATGTTGCAACTGTGATGATAGGAGCTCTCAACCAGTTTGACCAATAATAACCAGCCCTAAGCAATGTCTGAGCTAGCGAAGGATCATTAGAATGTGATCCACATATGTCATCATGGATTTCAGCTAGCACTTTTTCTGACTCCTCTATTTTTAGACACTTAAGGAGAGTTCCATCTAGACCCTTCCTATACAAGTCACCAGAGATAAAGGCAAAGTGTAAGGGATGGTGGAAGGAATGGTGTGGTGGATTTGCAAGAGGAATATGAGGTGGAAGATATGAAAAGATGGTAGGATTGTAAGATTTGTGAGCAGGATAGCGTAATTCATCCACCAGGAACTTGAAGTGAAATTTATGCTTTTTCATTTGTAAAATGGATGCCGAAGTAACCAAGGCATTAGAAAATTTGTTCTTAGCTCTAGGAATGGGCTGAAGTATAACAGATATGAGATCATGCTTGAAGTAGTGCATCATTTTTTTGTAGAGAATCAGCTTGTCATCTTTTATTTGAGAATCATTATTTTTGAGCAGATTTTTATTTTTACTTTTCTTAGGTGCAGATACCGCCACAATGTGGTTTTCACCATCCGACCATTGCTCTTTTCTTTTGATGTGATGACTATGATACTTGATTGTTGATTCAATCTTTTTTGTTGCTAGTTCGCTGGTGGAAGAAGTAACAGGTGTTGATGCGAGATGAAATGAAGTGACTGGTTCAATAGTATTTATGTGAAGGATATCATCTCTAGTGACAAGAGAGGTCAAGCCTATAGGGTAAGCTCCAAAAGCATTAAGACCTAGACTTGTCATAGAAGGACCAGCGTGATCCACTAAAGCAATACGTGGAACAAACTCATTAGACCCGACATGAGACTCATCAACTATGTCAGGTGGGTTACGAGAGGTATGAACTACATCAACATCCATATCTGTCATGGAAGAACCTTCTAGAAGAAGCTTAAGATGCCGAGAAGTAGAGATACTCATGTCGTTATGTGATAGATCACCTCTTTGTAGTAACCGTGCAATGTTGCGACATTGTCTATCATAGTGCAATGATTATTTAGGCACATAGGTTCTAGACATAGAGGCCTCAGCCATAGCATCAGTAGATATACACTCTTCTCCCCAAAGAAGTGAGGTAGAAGGAAGATCATCTCCCATTTGAACCATAGTGTGTAGTGGTGACTCATCTATATCTGGGTCTGAATTACTAAGTATGGGAGTATTTCTAGAATCCTCTCTATAGATCCACTCTTGAATAGCTTGTTCTTCTCTGTCTGCTTCTAAAGGAATGGATGAAGGAACAAAAGTATCAAAGATCACCATAGCAGAAGTGGAAGGCTTCATGTTATCAGAAGGTTTCCCATATGACCTAGGAGAAACAGGTATAGAAGCAAAGGAATCCAGTGTATATTCACCCATACCAAGGCTCATCATCTTAAGTGATTTCTCAGCAGAAACTAGAGACATACTAGGATCAATAAAAGGTTCATTGTGAGGAACAAATTTTTTAGTAGCAGCAAGAGCATTGATAGCAATAGTATGGTCTCCAGGAATCACAACTTCAGTGCCATTGTATGGAAATTTGACGCACTGATGATAAGTGGAAGGAACAACCTTCATGTCACGGATCCAAGGATGACCCAAAAGAATGTTATATGCAAGTGGGATGTCCAATACTTGGAAACTAATATCTTTCACGATAGGGCCCACTCGGACAGGTAGCGTGACAAGACCTTTGGAAGATCTTTCCACTTCATCATAATATTTTATAGTAATCTTCTTCTTAGAATCCATAGCCAATTCTGACAAACCCAATTGTTGTATGACATTGAAAGAAACAATATTTAACCCTGCACCATTGTCTATCAGGACTCAGCGGACTCGGGTATTGTAGACTAGAACTTCAATGTGTAAAGCTAGATTATGTAGGTGAGCAATAGATATGTCATCTTCTGCAGAAAAAGAGAGAGATAGCGGAGATGAAATGTGGTTGACCATAGCCTGAAATTGATCTGGATCAATGTCATTGGGAACACGTGTTGTACGTAGAGCCTCATCAAGAATCTCTCTATGCGAAGAGGATAACTGAAGCAACTCAAGGATAGATATCTGTGCTGGTGTCTTTTAGAAATGTTGGACAAGATCATAGCTAGGGGTGGCTGAAGGAGCCACTTGTTTGGAAGGCAAAGCTTGCTTGGGATCTTGCGCAGTTTTAAGGACAATCTTGGCTTGCCCCCTAGTAACAGCATTCAATGTCTCACTTCGGGAAGATGAACTACCATGTGTTTGCAAGACTAACTTTGGCTTACCATGATTGGTGTTATTATCATCTTGAGACCTCATTATTAGAACACTCTCAATGGGCTCTACCATGTTAATCACAAGTGTATTAGAAGGATACGTGTAATTGATCTTTGCATCATGATTCTTCTTATGTGTTTGAGAGGTGTCCCCCTTATCATGCTTAGGTAGAGGATCTTTGAAAGCTGTGTGATCAAAATTTTTAGTTAAGCCATCAGTGGAGATTGTGTTGTTATCAATGAGGTCTTGAATATCATCCTTAAGCCTAAAAAAATTATCTATCAGATGTCCCTTATTTCTGTGATAATGGCAGTAATGGTCCTCTCTCCACCAATCCGGCTTATTTATTGGATCCCAGTTACCAGGTTTATCAGGAAGCGTAAGATATCCATTGTCAACCAAAGTCTTAAGGATCACATCATAAGGTTCTGCCAACTTGGTATAGACTCGCTTTCAAAATGACTTCTTAGGCTTATCTGCATATTGAAGTTTAGGAGCATTGTGAGCATTGCCAGCTTCTTGTTGTTTTGCTACATAGATAGCATTGGAGAGATTGAAAGCAGACTCTTTAACTTTAGGAGCATCAACAACCCCATCATTAACAACATACTTGTTCTTATTCCAAGGTTTGTTCTTGTCTTTGCCATTTCCTTTAGCATCTTTATTAATAACAATATCCCCTTTTCTTATAGCTACATCCTCAATTCAATATGCACTTTCAACCATGTCATTGAAAGAGGAGAACAATTGCTTCCTTAGATCATAAAATAGCTCAAACACAAGTGTGTTGATGAAAATGTCAATCTTTTCTCTTTCAGGTAGCGGACAAGGATATCTAGAATACAATGACCTCCAACCTTGTAAGTAAGTTGCAAATGGCTCACCTTGATGTTGTCTTAAATTACCAAGATCTATCATGGTGGCAGGTTGTTGGATGTTGTAAGAATAATGTTGTGTGAAGCGCATAGCCAACTCATCAAAAGTCTTCAAAGGAGGTGTCAACTTTGCAAACCATTCTAAAGCTTGTCCTCTTAAGCTTCGAGGGAATAATCATAGCAGAAATGTGTCTTCATGAAGAAAGTCCATGCTAAGAGCGTAAAAGTGACGCACATGGTCATGGGGGTCACCATTTCCATCATACTTGTCATATTTGGGAACCTCAATATCCCTAGGAAATGGGGCCATGTATAGACTTTTATCAAAAGGAAGAGCACAAATTGATTCTACAAAAGAGACCTTTGGAGGCTCTCTTTCTAATGCCATTTGGGTAAGGCGTTGATTTGTCCGACGCAGTTCTTCCTGAAGGACTTCCAATTCAGTTGGTACTCTTTGTTGGACAATTTGTCTGACATCATAGCCAGGAGGAAGCTTGTATCCTCTTGAAGTTGTATATTGAAAATATTGATCACCATTACGCTCTAAAAGCTTATGCATCATGCGTTGGGAGACCACATCTTGTTCAAATCTCATAAGATCCTCACTAGAAATCTCATCATTAGCCTCTACCTCATGTTGAGAGGGAGGAGGTCTAGGAGGTGAAGAAGGAATACCAAAAGTGGTTCTTGGAGGAGATCTTGGTGGCATGTTGTTGCCATTATTGCCATTAAAAAGAGGTCTATGCTCATAGTTACTAGTCTCGGGTTGCTCATAAGACATTCCTCTATAAGTCATACGTCTAGCAGCATCCATCCTTTGTTGATTATGTTCTTTGTCTAAGCGCGCTTGATTATCTTTATGCTCAAAATGTTCTTGCAAGCGTTGAAATTTTTATTGTTCAGTCAAAGTGAATGAGACACTGTCTGTGTTGTTGGGGGTCTTGAACGCGAAAAAGAGGAAACCTCCTTTGTACCACGGGGTAGCCTTAGAATCCTCAGATTGGTTAGAACTAGAACTGTTGTTGCTAATGGACGCTCATGAGCATCTAGTTGGAGAAGGTAACTGTGTATAATTGAATGGAGGATGACTCTCCTATTCAAATTGAGACCGAGTTGTAACTAGCATGAAAAGAGATGTTGGTTGACTAATAGAATGAGACAAAGTTTCTCAGATTTGAGATAAGAAAAGCTAATAAAGATCACTTGTCAAAGTAGAACAATAGAGAGATGGCTTGTCAAAAGTGCTCAAGCACTTACAGCAATCAATTGACTAAAGCTGAGCAGCGAGAAAGAAGCTCAATAAGCAAGTAGCTAGAGAGGTAACCGTGATGCGACAAGTGATCAAGAGTAGCATTTGTTAAGCTCAAATCCAATAGTTTTAGCCCATTTTTTTCTTGAGTCTAGAACAAATCTAAGCATGTAGGTAACAAACCAGTTTCAGGTAAGAATAGAAAAAGACACTCTAGGATAGGTTAAAGTGCAAGTTTAGCAACTCTGGATTGCAACAGCAACAAGACAGCAAAAGGGTTCTAGGCGATACTTTCCAGGCAGACAGGGCGATACTTCTCAATCGGGTGATACTTTGCCTTAAGCCAGGTGATAGACCTCAATATACCAGAGCGATAGACTTCAAGCAAAGCAAGCGATGGACAGCAGGCATGAACTATCGCGCGATATTTCTCAGGAAGGCATGTGATACTGTTGCAGACTTGGGCGATTCTTTGATCAGTGAACATAAAAATCTCAGTTTTGAAGTGTTTTGATCAAGTTCGAAGGTTGGATAGTGCAATTTCTCAGTTTGACAAGTAGTAATAGCAGATAAAAGATATGTTTGCAAACAATATAGGATCAAACATGTCATAGAACACTTGAAACAAGGGCAAAAGCAACCTTGCCAAGACAAGCACATGTGATATCAAAATAGAGAACCTTATGAATGCTACCGTTTGTTTGAATGTTGAGGACGTTTACACTGGTATAGCACAATCGAAGACAATTCAAGCAATTACTACCTAGAAGGACAAGGTTCATTACTTAGCAACATGGCCCACAACTTGATGCTCCCTTGCCTCACACCAAGTGGTTGCCCACAAGAGATATTGGCATTGTCATGGAAGTGTCAAAAAACACAACCAAAGGAACACATATGGTGAGTGTCTTGGGGTGATCCGAGTAAGTCCACTTGGATCAATCCTTGCACCAAGAAGCTAAGTGGCTAAAATAGGGTGGCCTCTAACCAATGGTTTGTAGTAAGGATTTCCCATTTTAGAGGCCAATGGTTCGTAGTAAGGATTTCTGGAAAGTATCGTATGATAGTTTGAGAAAAAAAAATAAAGACCGAAAATTAAGCTAAAAACTTGCCAAAAAATTGATGGAAAATGATGAAAATGCAGAAAAAGAAGGGACAAAGCTAGTCTACTCTGCCCCATGGTGGGCACCAAAAATGTGTGCTATAAATGTGTCACACTTCTATGAATCATTACATGCAAGGAAACTCAAGAATGAGCCCTCACAAATCGATCCATAGCTCCCTAGGCATGGAGTGCAAGGGCTTTTAAGAATGCTCTCAGCTAGAGCTATTTAGCCTATAACCTTGCTAGTAAACCATGCAATGGGAGATTCAATGAAGATAAGGGCAAGAATGCCAATATCCTCAAGAATCAAGAATGAAAATGTAATGCAATGCTATGCTAGAAATAGAAATGCAAGCTAAGCTATGAAAGGAAATATGCAAGTGTTACAACCCAAGCTAATTAATCTATGTGAGCTAATCTAGAGCATAGAAATGAAGTTAATCTAAGAAAGCATAAATATGAAGCTAAGCTAAGAATGCAAGAATGAGATGTAGAATGAAAAAATGAGATGTAGATGCTAAGAATGCTCCAAATCTTCAAAAGCTCCAAAGCGACCTAGAAATCCTGCAACATAAAGTTAGCATAAAAAGTTGGGGATCTAGAATGAAGAAGAGAGCTCTCCTTTTAAAGGAAATGAGGAGGAATGGACCATGGAGATTAAGAGGCAAATGATTTAATCAACGGTGGAGCTTGAAGAGGGATCAATCCATGTGCACAAATATCCTCCAATAGAAAAATAAGAGTTGACTTTTGTGTCCATATGAGACAAAAAGTGTTTTTTCCCTTTTTATAAAATAAGAATAATGCTTTATTTGTGCAACTTAGGATAAGAGGAAAAGTGGGGGATTTTTATTTATTAAAAGGGGAGGAAATATTCATTTTAAATAAATAAAGACTTAGGATAAGATGGTTAGCCCATAGAAAATAATCGAATAAATGATAGAGCTAGGATTTGATCAAGGATAAGCAATTTATGATTTAGCAAAAGGAGCTAATAGTCTAGATGACCATTTTTAGGTGTATACAGCTATTACTAGCCTCATCCTGCCTTTTCAGATCTTCATTTTGATCTCCATATGAGTGTCCACCAGATTTTCTATCATGACCTCTTCCACTTTGTTTGCTTTCAAACTTCTTGTTCAGCTTTTCCTCTACTTTTAGGGCAAACTGGTATGCATCTTCAATACTGTTCATTCAAACCAGATTCAACTCCTCTTGAATGCTTGGCCTTAACCCATTAAGGTATCAGGTACCTTTCTCTTTATCAGCTTCTGCATGACCTGTTCTGATGAGAAGTTGACAGAACTCCTTTGTATACTCCTAAACAGATCTTCCCGCTTGCTTCAAACTTTTCATTTTCTTCAGTAGATCAAGCTCATAATCAATAGGAATGAACTGTCGCTTCAATTTATCCACCATCTGATCCCATCTTGTGATTTTCTCCTTTCCTCTTCTATTTCACTCCAACTGAATCTCTTGCCACTAGATCTTCGCATGTCCCTTCAATCTGGCCTTCGCAAACTTGACCCAATCAGGATCCTCGATATCTTCATACTCAAAATATTCTTCACATTCATTGATCCAATGAATCAATTCTTTTGGGTTAAGATTTCTAGAAAATGTTGGAAACTCGATCCTAGGTCTTTTCCTGATCTTCGAAATGGCTTGAAAAAGTCTTTCTTCTTCTAGATTCAAAACTTTGACTTCTCCTTGTTCATAATTTCCCTCTTCAGCTTCATCCTCGCTTTCACCTCTAACATTAAGATTCATTCCTTTGCGAATCTCCTCTTGCAATGCTCACACTTGTCTCTACAACTCTCTAACCTCAAGTGTCATAGCACCATCTGTTCCCCCATGCTCTCTTCATGGAGGAATTTTCATGCATATGACTGAAACCCTAACCACGGTTTTGATGCAAACTACCTCACAGTCGGTGATCTGTTTACACAAACCCTAACCCATGGTCCTAGTGTAAACTACCTCACAGTCGGTGATCAGTTTACACACTTAGGAACTCCCACTCTGATACCACTTGATGAAGGGTGCTCCCCTTAATACCAAAAACACATAACAGAAATAGAGAAACAACAACAATATGCAGGAACAGAAAAATTGGCTTCTTATTATCTCCACAAATGTGGAATTACAAATTTTCAAAATTACAATATGCAAAGCCACATGGGCATTCCCCTTACAATATTTTGTAGGACAAAGCCTCGAATCATTACCTAGATCTACTACCCAGAACTACACCCGAACTGCCTAAGACAACACTACGAGCCTTCTTTATATAGGCAATTTCCACTGCCGAGAATGTTCTAGAAATTTAGCCCATAGGGCTGACCAAACTTAGAATTATTTTATTTTTCAATTTATTACATCAAAGTCAGCTCGAAATAACTTTTGAAACCCGAACAGAAATTTTGAAGGAAAATTATTTTCTGCCCTTTCACGTGACCCGACTTCTGGAGACCATAAGTCATCACCAGTTGCTCTAATTGACTATTATAACCCCATTTCAAAAAGGGCACGAGGAGCTCTACAGCACCTTAATTAAGAAAGCTTCAGTCAACCCAAAAGCCATCCTCATCTGGGGCCTCTAAAGCTTTCAAAACTGAGTTCAAAGTTTCTGTACCCTACTACCAATACCGAAAATCTTCACTATCTTCAAAACTAGACCTGATCTAGCCATGGAACTTTACTGGCAAGCTGATATGACTGAGATGAACCTCCACATGTGAAATCAAAACATTCTAAGATCGTATGACCAACTTACTAAAAATAGAAACTTTCCATATATAGTAGCTCTACACAAGATAGCCCTTATTGAATACAAAAACATAAATATTTTTGGGTGATGCAAGATTGCTCTTACACCCAGGATGCTCCTGCATCAGACACCTGGGGTAATTTGAGAAGTGACCCTGTCACGACTTAGGCGTGTAGAGGAAAACCAAGATGGTTAAACTCCTCTCTTGTCAGCCATGATGAATTTTCAACAGGTCTTCCTTTCCACTAGACCAAATATTCTTCATATGTCCTGTTCCTTTTGCTTCTACCAACACGACTGTCCAGTATGTCTTCAATCTCCTGTGTATCTGAACTACTTGCTGGAATACTCCATTGTGCTGCTGTGATCTCATCTTCAACCTAAAATTTGTTATGCCTCATTTTCTGATCTGCCTTAGCCTTATACACTGCATTCATATGGTTCCTCACCTCCTCATGGATGTTCTTCAAATGTTCTACAAAATCCTCAGTTTCAACACTACTTATTTTTCCTTTATCAATTTTTCTCAATTCAGATGCATTTCTGGAACTACTTCCACATACAATCTATGGATGATGTGATGAACTAAACTTTAAATCTATCTTCAACTCCTCATTTTCTACTAGTGTCATTCTGCGTGCTACCTTATTTTGCAAACTGGCTCCTGGAATCAATCCTTCTGATGACTATTATTTCTTACTGGTGGTAATCCATCAGGTACATTATCAGATACAATATCCTGAAACTCATTCAATAATTCTCCAACTTCTATAGGTACATCTTCTACTCCCTCTTTCCCAGCCTTTGGAATTAAGGTAAAATACATATGCTCATGCCACATACCATCTAAGAAATTTCCTCTATCAACAAAATTTATTCTTGCACTACCACATACCTTTTCTTCAGTCTCCTTCAATGGCTTTAGCTTATGTCGCACTCCATCCTTTGTCAAGGAATAGGTATTTGCAGGACCATCATGTACATCACATCTATCAAACTACCATGGCCTACCCAATAACATATGATATGCATCCATAAATATGACATCACATAATACCTCATCATGGCACCTACCAATCTTGAAATTCACTAGGCACTGTTCACTGACCATGACCTTGTGGTCATCTTGCACCCAGGCAACCCGATATGGATGTGGATGTTTCTATCTCTTGAGCTTCAATTTCATCACCATCTCTTCTGACACCAGATTGTTAGTACTGCCACTATCAATAATCACATCACAACACTTACCCTCACACATGCATCTAGTGTGAAACAGGCTCCTCCTTTGCTCAGGTTCATTCTCACCACTCAGTAGAACTCTTCTGTGAATCAACATTTCTCCTCTTTCAGCATCTTCAGAATGTGATGATCTGGCATCTTCATCTACATATGCAACTCTGGCCTAGCCTTCGTTTATCCTATCTGTCCTTCCTTGACACTGAGGACATTCAAATGCCCTATGACCTTCTCCACAGTGAAAACATGTTCCATGGAAACCTCCTCTTCTAGATCCTTTTCCTCTTTCTCTTCCTCTCTGATCTCTATTATTCTGATCATGAAAATGATTGAAATTATCTCCTCTCTGATTCTAGCTATTACTAGCCTCATCTTGCCTTTTCAAATCTTCATTTTGATCTCCATATGACCGTCCACCAGATTTGCTATCGTGACCTCTTCCACTTTGTCTATTTTCAAACTTCTTGTTCAACTTTTCCTCTACTTTTGGGGAAAATTGGTACACATCTTCAATATTGTTCATTCGAACCAGATTCAACACCTCTTGAATGCTTGGCCTTAACCCATTAAGGTATCGGGCAACTTTCTCCTTATCAGCTTCTACATGACCTGTTCTGATGAGAAGTCGATAGAACTCCTTTGTATACTCCTGAACAGATCTTCCTGCTTACTTCAAACTTTGCATTTTCTTCAGTAGGTCAAGCTCATAATCAATAGGAATGAACTATCACTTCAATTTATCCACCATCCGATCTTGTGATTTTCTCATTTCCTCTTCTATTTCACTCCAACTAAATCTCTTGCCACCAGATCTTCGCATGTCCCTTCAGTCTGGCTTTCACAAACTTTACCCGATCAGGATCCTCGATATCTTCATACTCAAAATATTCTTCACATTCATTGATCCAGTCAATCAATTCTTCTGGGTTAAGATTTCCAGAAAATGTTAGAACCTCGATCCTAGGTCTTTTCTCGATCTTCAAAATGGTTCGAAAAAGTCTTTCTTCTTCTGGATTCAAAACTTTGACTTCTCCTTGTTCAAAATTTATGTTTTCAGCTTCATCCTCGCTTTCACCTCTGACATTAAGATTCATTCCTCTGCAAATCTCCTCTTGCAATGCTCGCACTTGTCTCTATAGCTCTCTAACCTCAAGTGTCATAGCACCAGCTCTTCCACCACGCTCTCTTCATCGAGGCATTTTCATGCGTATCGCTGAAACCCTAACCATGGTTCTGATGCAAACTGCCTCACAGTCGGCCATCTGTTTACACAAACCCTAACCCACGGTCCTGGTGCAAACTACCTCATGGTTGGCGATCTGTTTACACACTCAGGAACTCTCACTTTGATACCACCTGATGAAGGGTTCTCCCCTTAATACCACAAACACATAACATAAATAGAGAAACAACAACAATATGGAGGAACATAAAATTGGCTTCTTATTATCTCCACAAATGTGGAATTACAAATTTTCAGAATTACAATATGCAAAGCCACATGGGCATTCCCCTTACAATATTTTGTAGGACAAAGCCTCGAATCATTACCTAGATCTACTACCCAGAACTACCCCTGAACTGCCTAAGACAACACTACGGGCCTTCTTTATATAAGCAATTTCCACCGCCCGAGAAGGTTCTAGAAATTTAGCCCATAGGGCCTACCAAACTTAGAATTATTTTATTTTTCAATTTATTACGTCAAATTTGGCTCAAAATAACTTTTGAAACCCGAACAGAAATTTTGAAGGAAAATTATTTTCCGCCATTTTAGGTGACCCGACTTTTGGAGACCATAAGTCATCACCAGTTGCTCTGATTGGCTATTATAACCCCATTTCGGAAAGGGCACAAGGAGGTCTACAACACTTAAATTAAGCAAGCTTCATTCAGCCCAAAATTTGACCTCATCCGGGGCCTCTAAAGCCTTCAAAACTGAGTTCAAAGTTTTTGTACCCTATTGCCAATGCCGAAAATCTTCAATATCTTCAAAACTAGACCTGATCTAGCCATGGAACTTTACTGGTAGGCTGATATGACTGAGATGAACCTCCACATGTGAAATGAGAATATTTTGAGATCGTATGACCAACTTACTAAAAATAGAAAGTTTCCATAAATAGTAGCTCTACATAAGATAGCCCTTATTGAATACAAAAACATAAATATTTTTGGGTGATGCAAGATTGCTCTTACACCCAGGATGCTCCTGCATCACATACTCAGCTTTAGCTGATGAAAGTGTTAGAATAGGCTACTTCTTTGATGCCCATGAGATTGCACCTGTGCCACAATGAAAGACATGTCCAAAAGTACTCTTTCTATCATCAACATCACCTGCAAAGTCACTGTCAGTATAACCAATTAAATCAAGTTTGTTAGTTTTGGAATATAAAATTCCATATGCACTTGTTCCTG
The DNA here is from genome assembly GCA_027943335.1 of Chamaecyparis obtusa. Lineage (NCBI taxonomy): Eukaryota > Viridiplantae > Streptophyta > Pinopsida > Cupressales > Cupressaceae > Chamaecyparis > Chamaecyparis obtusa. Next base: position 776,123 of record BSBK01006261.1, on the reverse strand, counting down.
CAATGTATCTCAATATCCTTTTTCTGACTTGCCAATGAGACTCTTGTGGTGAATCCATGAACCGAGATCAAACTAACACCATACATAATATCTGGCCTTGTAGCTGTGAGATATAATAAACTTCCAACAAATCTCTTAAACAAAGTTGGATTAACATGTGATCCCTTGTCCTTTTTGCTAAGCTTTGTTCCTGTAGCAACTAGAGTTATTGCTGGTTTACACTTCAACCTATTAAATTTTCTCAAAACATCCCTAGCATACTTAGTTTGACAAATAAAAATCCCTTTCTCAGATTGAATAACTTCAATGCCTAAAAAGTATCTCATCATTCCCAAATCTGTCATCTCAAATTATTTCATCATTGATGTCTTAAATATGTCAATACACAAATATCATGTGAAAATTAAGTCATCAACATATAGGCATACAATCAAAACTTGATTTTGTTCATTGATTTTCATATATAATTGAATAATGTGAAAATGGAAGCATAGTAATACTCCTAACATTCATCACCTAATTCATTTGAAATGGAAAAGGGGATTTGGAAGTATGTAATAGTACAAATGAATCTAAAAATGCTTGGAAATAATTTAGGTCAACGTACATACCTCCTTATGAAATTGATCTAGAAATACCTATTTTTTGAAGTCTGTATGAAGTTTCGAAAGATTCTATCATCTGTTCTAGATTGGAAATGTCGATGCAGACAAAACCCAGAAATCTTTTCTCCGGATTCACACAGGTCGACTTTGACCTTTTAAAAGGTCAAAGACCACATTTTTATTCTGAAGTCCGATTCTGATTCTATCCGCAGATCCTGAAAGTTTAGCAAAAAGGGTACTTCGATCTGTCCTTTGATTCCTGAAATTGCACCTGTAGATATTTGAAAATGGGGTTTTTGGGGTGGCTATATAGGGTTTTGCCTTAGTCAAACCCCCATTTTGGTGATTCCCACCTCCACGAATAGCCGATTGAAATAGTATGTGTGTGTGTATTTATGTATGCTAAGATCTAATCCTCTAGATCAAAACCCTAGCATGAATATGTATGTATATGAGGCAACAATGCATAGATTTGAATAAGATAGAAAATCATAATAAGCCCCCAAGGCTAAAGTACTTCTATAAAATCCACAATCTGTCTTTGCTACTCCATGCTTGAATGCTTGAAATGTTGATGATGGTGGATCAAGGAGGAATGATTCTCCCTTGCTCCAAATATGAATGCTCTTGAAGACTTGATCTCCTTGAGAGCTTGCTTGAACTTGTGATGTCTTGCCAAAACTTGATGTCCAAATGAGAGAGGAAGACCTCCTTTTATAGTGAATTAGGTCACACTCCTCTAGAAGGGCCACCTTGGAGAATTAAATCCCAATTAGGTCCTAACCCTTAGAGAATGGACCTAAATTAAATGTAATTAAAGGATTTACCATTTTGGAGCCCGAAACAACCAACCTGGAAGCAGGAAAATAAAATTCCTGAAAGCAAAATTAGTGGGAATTGAAAATTTGAAATCCCGATAGGATGAGGTCAAGGTCACGGTTGACCCTGACCTAGTCAGGTATGAGGTTGACCTTGACTACAAACCCTAACTTTTGCCAGGATGCAGTTTAAAGGCCCCGAAGATGCCCAGAAACTTAGAAATGAAGCCTGATGAGAATAGAATGTTTGTGATAGATAAAAGATCATGTGATTGACATGATGAAGGCTAGGAGGATCCATTTCTATATCCTACCTAGGAATTGGAGTCATGAGAGAGGAAAAATTAAGGAGAATCCTCAGGATCCTAACCCTAATTTCACCTAAAACATACAAATGCATCCTAAATGCAAGTTTATTATGATAAATGCACTGAAAGAGGGTGCTAAACCTATCCAAATGGAAGTGCTTCCATTTTAAGATGATACAATAATGTGGGCTCACTATTACTTTTAGTAAATCCATCACTCAACAAATATGAATCAGTTCTACTATACCAAGCCCTAGGTGCTTGTTTCAAACCATATAGAGCTTTCTTCAATTTATACACTTTACTTTCATGCCCACATACCTCATAGCCCAGTGGTTGTTCAACATAGACTTCCTCCTCAAGATTACCATTCAAGAAAGCTAATTTGACATCCATCTAAAAAACTTTCCAATCATTCTGTGAAGCTATAGCTAAAACTATTCTAACTGTATCAAGTCTAGCAACTAGAGCATATGTTTCATTATAATCTATCCCATATTGTTGTGCAAAACCTTTGGCTACTAATCTATCCTTATACTTGTTAATTTCACCTTTAGCATTGAATTTGGTTTTATAAACGCACTTGACACCAATACAATCCTTACCTTCAGGTAGGTCAACTAGATCCCATGTTTGATTTCTCTCAATAGCATCAATTTTTTCATCCATAGCTTTTATCCAATGTTCCTCCTCAACTGCTTCTTCAAAATAAGTAGGATCATGAGAGAATAAGGCAAAATTTGAGTACAAATCTAAACTTTCATCATATATATCTTTCAAGCTTCTCATTTTCATACCTTTTGATGAGGAAAGTGAAGGATTTGTCATATTACTTACATTTGGAGTAAAAGGACTTGATGATTGGCCTTGGACAAGACTTCTTTGAGGAGTGCTTGGTTCTACTTGATTTGAATGACCACCTTGTTCTTCTTGTTCTTCTTCATTGTTTGGTATTGGTGCTCCAGTTGTGACTATACTATCACCATTTTCATCCCATTCTTGTTCCTCCTTGAATATAACATCCATGCTAGTGATCACTTTCCTTTAAATGGGGTTAAATAATTTGTAGGCTTTTGATTCTTCGCTATAACCAATGAAAATACGTTTTTCACTTTTATCATCCAATTTCCTTCTTAATTCAGTAGGTACCAAAACATATACAACACATCCAAAAATTCTAAGATGAGATACAAAATGTTTCTTACCATTCCAAGCCTCTTGTGGAATTATGTCTTTCACACTTTTTGTAGGACTTCTATTCAGGATATATACTATACATGCCACTGCTTCAGCCCAAAATTCATTAGACAAGTTCTTAGCCTTGAGCATACTCCTTGCCATTTCCATTATGGTTCTATTTTTTTCTCTCTACTACACCATTCTGTTGTGGTGTGTACCTTGTAGTAAATTGTTTCTTGATCCCATGATCTCTACAAAAATCTAGAAGTTCATTAGAACTATATTCACCACCTCTATCAGATCTAAGTACCTTAATGAATAGTTCACTTTGCTTCTCCACCATTGATTTAAACTCCTTAAATCTATTGAAGGTTTCAGATTTCTCCTTCGAAAAATATATCCAAGTTTTCCTACTAAAATCATCAATAAATGTTAGAAAATAGAGGCTTCCTCCTAAAGATGGAGTTTGCATTGGACCACATATGTCACTATGAACTAACTCCAAAGGAACCCTTGCTCTATATGAACTTCCCACTGGAAAACTCTCTCTATGTTGTTTTTCCATAATACAACTTTCACAAGAATTAGTGGTTGCTTAATAGGTGGCAATCCTTTTACCATATTCTTCCTTTGTAATAAAATCAACCCTTCAAAATTAAGATGACCATACCTCAAATGCCAAACCCATGTTTGGTCTAAGTGAAGTACCTTGAAACTAACATCTCCTATTCCTTGCATTCCATGAATCTAAAGTGGGAACATTTGATTCCTAGTCATCTCCACTTTTGCAATCAACTTGTCATTAGGAATCTTATCCAAAATTGTGCAAACATCATTGTTAAAGAAAACTCTATACCCCTTTTCAATTAACTGTCCAACACTCATTAGATTATGTTTTAACCCAAGAACAAAGTAAACATAAGGAATATATCTATTTTCTCCATTTTTGGTTAATGTATGTATAACACCTTTTCCCATCACATTAACTATATAACTATCATTTCCCAATTTTACTTCAGATTTCATAGAGTCATCCAAATGAGAAAATAATTCTTTATTCCCAGTCATGTGGTTGCTACACCCACTATCTAAAAACCATACATCTCTAGAACTTTCTTGTGTCGCATTGCATGTTATGAATAAACTATCAAAATTATTGTTATCAAATACATCTGAATAATTTACACAAGGTTTCTCAAGATCTTCTTGTTTCTTCCTACATTCATACGCAAAATGACTATATTTCTTACAATAATGGCACTGAATATTAGATTTATCAAACCTTGATGATTGGTTTTGAGGTTGCTGAAATTGGAATTATGATTAGACTGGTTTGTCCTTCCTCCTTGATCTGCATTCATCTGTCCAGCTCTGCCTCTTCCTCTTTTTCTAAAATTTGATCTTCCTCTTCCTCTTCCTCTGCTTGATGATGTCTGAGCTCTAAAAGCATTCTCCAAAGAAGCATTATTATTTCTATTTTTCCTAGATTCATGTGATAACAAAGAACCCAATAATTCATCTAGAGACAACTGAGATAGATATTTTGATGTTTTAATAGCAGCTACTATTGTATCAAATTTATCAAGCAATCTTCTAAGAACCTTTTCAACTACTGTTTGGTCAGAAATATTTTCTCCATGTGACCTTAATTGATTAGCAATATTCATTACTTTAGTAAAGAAATGATCTACAGAATCAGATCCACTTATAAAAAGATTTTCAAAATTTCTCCTTAATGTCTGTAGTTTAACTACCTTCACCTTTGTTGTACCTTGGTAAGCAAGTTGCAAAGCTTCCCAAGCTTGTTTGGACCTAGTTGCTATAGCAACTCTTGAAAATACTGAATCTTCCATTGCTTGTTGAATGATAAATAAAGCTTTAGCATCCTTCATCTTGTTCTCCTTTACTTGATCTTTTTCTCCTTGAGATAAAGCCTGCAAGGTTGCATGATCTTTGGGTTCTGCAAAACCATTTGCTACCAACTCCCAAATGTCTTGTGAGAAAAATAAAGTCTTCATTTTAATAGACCAGAGCTCATAATTCTTACTATTGAAAATAGGAATCTGTGGCTGAGAAACAATGTTATTTGCTGCCATATCTGCAAATTAGACTTCTTAATCCTTCACCAAACTTGAAGACTACAATCTTCTACAATACTCAACACTTTTCCTTTCAACTGCAACTTGATAACAACTCCAACTTGCCTACAAATAAATCTTCACAACAACATAATAAACCCATAAATTTTAAGAGCCTAGCTCTGATACCAATTTGAAGGAAGAAAATATAAATAGCTTAACATGCTACAACATATAAAAGTAATCTAGAAAATATTGCTGTTGTTACATGCTACAACAGATACAAAGGAAATCCTTTACTTTATTCATATATCAAAATAGGATACATCGGTACCAATTTATAGAGCACTCCAACTGAAAGTTAACTCACACATGCTCTCTACATGGACAATCAATGAAATCTGAATGGAACCAGTCCAGCATGTTACTAGGGAAGATAACAAATAGTTTTAACTGCCTACTAACTATAATGAATGAATTGAATAGTCAAAAACTAAATCTAACAAATTCACAACTAACTTCATATGTGGTTGATAAATATTGAGAGTATTCTCCTTGTGATTAGAGAATGTGGACAACAAACTAAAGTTCTTTGATGATTCAATAATTTGAGTTACAACTACTACAAATCTGGCTACTAAAACATAGGAGAAGAAATTAATTCTTTCCAATAGTTATGTCTCTATTTGTGTGTTTTCTTGATTTACTTTAAAATCTCTTTGTTAATATCATAATGTAATGTCCCTGTTTGTGTATTTTCTCATATCTTCCTTGTGAAGAGTGTCCAACTATATTCCATTATTTCTGATCTTTTGATCCCAAATTCTTTTATTAGTAATTAATATATTAATATTCTATATCAATATGTTTATGTTTAGTAATCTATATATCAATATATTTATATTTAATGATGCATCTCTTCCCAATCCCTTCTGATCCCTAAATCAAATATATAAATTATGATCTTAGCAATATATTGGTGTATCTCTGTATTTGGTGGAATGAATGCTACCCTTCTATTATTAATGCTTGTCTAGTCATCCTCCCCTATTGAATGATTGAGATTGTTCTCTTTATACTAACGTTTATTCATTCCACCATCTAATCAAATCATGCATGACCATTAGTATAATTATTCATTATTTCAATCGTGCCTTTCCAAAAAATGGACGATCCAGGGTTTTTTCACCTTGCGTCCATTTCTGTAGTCCCATCCTTCACACATACCGCAGTTATTGCAGGAAATAGCCTAATATATATGGCTCTGACCACTTCCCACCAAGTAGTTGATGCTAGTGTTGGTGTGGTTTCGAATAGCAATGGCACCGCCAAGAAAATGCCCCCACAAGTTTGTACCCAAAGTATTCCACGAGGTATGGCCCAGCCTGATATTTTTTTACCCATTAATGAATTCAATGATGCATGCACTTGGCTTGAATTGCATACCCTAATTGGCTATTTTCTGGGTCGTAACCCCCCTAAACATGTTCTCAAGGACTGGGTTGTGAAGAACTAGACTCCTCACGGAATCCACCTGGAAGGCATTCAGAGCCTTACCAAAGGATTTTTTCTTTTTCGCTTTTCTAACCCCTCCCATGTGGATGCTATCTTTGCCAAAGGTCCCTGGAATATCAAGGCCTCACTGTTAATATTCCAATGCTGGTCTCGTGACTTCTTTGTCTCTGATGACAAGAAGCTCAAGGTCCTAGTGTGGGTCGAGTTCCTTGGTCTTCCCTTACCTTGTTGGCCTTTCATGCAAGCCATAACACAGAAGCTTGGTAGGGTTATATGTCTCGAGCATGACCATTTTCTTAATCTGCGCCCTCACAAGAGGCTCTGTGTTGAGGTTGACCTTTCTAGGGGTCTCAAAGAATCCATAGAGATTCAGGTTGGTGATACCACCTTCACCTAGAAGGTGCTTTATCTTAATCTTCCCAATAATTTTTATCAGTGTCGATCCGTGGAGCATAAGATTAAGGATTGCCCTTTGGTAGTACCTCGTACCAAGCCTCCTCCCAAGGATACTAGTTCACAACCAGTTGAGGCTGGCAAGAAAGAGGAAGGTAAAAAAGATGAATGGGTCATTGTTGGTCACCGTAAGAAGCCCCACAAGCATCCTATTTTGGCTCCCGCCTCCCATCCGCCACCTTTTGATAACACAATTTTTTTGGAAACCCCTATTATCGAAGTTTCAAACCCTGTTGAGCAGGGGAAAGATGTTTCCACTGCCCAAGCTTTCGCTCCTCCAGCCATCATGCCTCCGACAGTTGCTGAGATTATTTCTTCCAGCTCTTTTCACTGCTCTTGCAGCCCTTCTAGGTGTGCTGAGACAAAATTCAATGGCATGCAAGACAAGCAACGTAATATTTCTCTAGATTTTCCTAGGTCTGGTTTTGCCCCAGGATATTTGTCTAATAGCTTTGACTCCCTTGGGGATGAGGATGGAATGGATGACACTGTTATTCCATGAAGTACATCTCATGGAATGTTTGTGGGTTAACAGACCTACACAGAAAATATTCTATCAGGGATTTGCGTAAGCATTTTTGTCATCTGGATGTTTTGTGCCTCCAAGAAGTTAAGATTTCTAGTTTCATGCTTGATGCTGCTTGTAAAGTTATTTGGCCTAAGAACCTTGCTCTTTGTTCTCAGCACGAGGTTGGCCAAGGTGGAGTTGTTACTCTCCTCTCTCCTTGTTGGCATTCCTTGCTGGTTAGCTATGGTTTTGATCCCATGCAATGAGTTGTTTGGGCCACTTTCATTATTGAGAATCATTCCTTTGGCATAGCTAATGTTTATGCTCCCAATGATATTGTTGAAAGATCTCACCTGTGGCATTGGCTTGTGGATTCTCTTCCACCTACTACATGGCTTGTTTTTGGGGACTTTAATATGGTGGAGATGATGTTTGACAAGGATGGTTTTGTACCATTTTGATGGACAACTAGTGAAAGAGAAGCTTGGTATTACATGCGCAATAAATTAGGGCTTTTTATTCCCAATGTGGACCACCATCGTTATGATGGGGCCTGGCACACTTGGTCTAATTATAGGGCTTCTTTTGACAGAATTCATAAAAGGCTTGATTGTGCCATGATCTTGGCTCAATCATTTTTCTCCTTTTCTAAAAAGCAAGCCTTAACGGTCACTCCTCTTGTTGATGTGACCTTGTCAAACCACTTTACCATCCAATTTAATGTTGTTTGGTAGACAGCTAAGGCTAGGCCGCCCACCACACAATTTTACTTTAATACTTCTATCCTTCATCATCCTTCCACTGTGGCCCACATTCATCAGGTTTGGAACCTTGAGCCTAGACCCACCCACTTGACAAGATGGATTCAATGGTGGAATGACACCATCAAGCTATAGCTCATTTCTTGCGCATCTATGGTAGGAAATTGGCCAACTATCATTGTAGAGCCTATTATGTCAACACCAAAGCTTTGTGTGTTGCCACCGAAGCTTTAGCTTAGGACCCATTCAATCAAGAGTTGAAAATCAATCTTGCTAAGTTACGCCACCAGACTGACAACCATGCTACCATAGGAGCCCAGATCAAAGCCCGGCTGCACTGGTTAAAGGTTGGAGACCAAGTTTCAAAAGAATTTTTTACTGCCCTCCACCCTCGACATACCAGTACAGGAATATCTAGAATCTGAGAAGGTCATTCCCTTTTCACAGAGCTTCTTGATGTTTTGCAAGCCTTTGTTCACCACTATGAATAGATCTTTGCTACTTAGGGCCACTCCCCTACCAGTGAGAAAGCTCTTACAGATTGCATCACAGTGGTTCCTCAGTGTGTCTCCCCTACTCAGTGGATCTTTGGTGACCAACTGCTTTCCTTGTAGGATCTTCATGAAGCTGTGTTCGCCATGGCTGATGATAAAGCCCTTGGTTGTGATGGCTTCCCCTATGAGTTTTACAAAACCCTTTGGGATGCCATTGGTCTAGATCTCCACCAGGTCTACCTGGAAGCTTTTCATACCCAATCTCTTGGGGACATCATTAACCAAGGGAATATCAAGTTCATTCCCAAAAATGGGGATCCCGAGGACATTTGTAACGGGCGGCCCATCACTTTTCTCAATGTCTCATACAAGATCATTGCGAAAGCGCTGGCTCTCAAGATCCAAGGCATGCTTTTGTAAATTGTCTAGCCTAAGCAAACAGGTTTTATTAAGTTAAGATTTATTCTTGACAACATCATTGTTGTTTGGGAAGGTATGGAATAGGCTTGTAAGTCTCACCAGAAAGCCCTTTTTCTCAAAATTGATTTTGCTAAAGCTTATGATCGTATTGAATGACATTTTATCTTCGCGATGCTTCACGCTATGAGTTTTGGCCCAAGGTTTCTTCAATCTGTGCAGATGCTCTTCAATAATGCCTCTACCTACATTACCATCAATGGCCACCAGTCTTCCACCTTTAGGCTTTTCCGTTCCATTCAATAGGGTTTCCCTCTGGCTCCAGCTCTTTATGTGTTAGCTGTTGAAGGGTTTGGCTATCTACTAGCTCACTCCATTTCCATGGGAACTGTTAGGGGAATCTCCTTGTTGGATTCCTCCCAACAGCTTGTCAATGGCCATTTCATCGATGATTCCTTGATCACTCTGGAAGAGGATGAAGAGAATATCAAGGTAGCCTTGCAGTGTTTAGACACCTTTTTCTTGGCTTCTAGCTTGGCCATTCAGTGGCACAAAACCCTTTGTTACAAACAATTGGCTCTTCTCGAGCCTCCCTAGCTTTCTTAGTTTGGATGGACAAGAATTCAACATGGGGAGATATTCCAATTTTTGGGTATTCCCTTTGCTTTTCAAGGCAATCCTACTGATCTATGGAATGCAGTTCTTGCTAAGATTGAAAAAAATCTTACCTACTGGATCATGAAGCTGCTCTCCCTCACGGGACAATTTCAGATCTGCTCCAAAGTCCTAGCTGCCACACATGTTTATTACTCCTCTTGTTGGGCCCCTTCCAAAGCCTCCTACAAACAGCTCGAGAAACTTCTTTGGGATTTTCTCTGGGCCTCCGGCATTGATCACTAGGGCTTTCACAGAGTTGTCTGGGACTTTTGTTGCCTTCCAAAGTCCTCTAGCAGGCTTGGATTAATTGATACCCAGAAGCAAGGGCATGCCTTTTGTGCCAAGTGGGTTGTGCGGTGTCTCACAAGTAATGAATCTTGGAAAATTATGCTTTGTCACTGCATTTCCTTAGGCTTTCCTCTTCACAAGCCTACCTGGAAGGGGATTGGCTTTCAAACCCTGCTAGTTATGAGGGAGCCTATCCAAATCCAAGGTACTTTTGTTGCCAAAAGTATTTGGAGAGCTTGGGAGTCTGTCAAGCCTTGGCTTCAGTGGGCTGGGAATGGTTTTCGAGATGGTCTTTCTTTCAACCAGTAGAACATTTGGTGGTCTCCTCTCTTTGCCCAGTAAGGGACTCCTCTTGCTAGAATTCAAGGGGTTAGTGCTCTTCGGTTTCACAAGCATGGCATTCAAACCCCCAAGGATGTTTTTTCCAGAGCCACTATGAGTCTCTGATCCTGGGATGATCTTCGGGTTCAATTTAGGCTCATCCGCCTAGATCGTCAAACTTTTGACTTACTGGTTTCTGCCATCCCTCCTCACCTCTTGCACAAATTGGGAATTCAATTAGTTAGACCATGATGGAAAGACTGGAAGTGGTATCCTGCCACTCCTTTCACCAGTTACAAGCCTAAGTTTGGGTATTCTTGGCTTATGCCTCATTTGCCCATGATTGCTTCTCTCAACCAATGTTGGCATCTTTCTTCTTCTTAGAAGAGCTGGGGTTGGAGATTTCGTACTATTTGGGATTCTATTACTGAGCCTAAAATTGATCATTTTGCCTAGTGTTTGTTATACCAGAGCTTACCCTTGGGAGCTAGACTTAGGCATATGGGGGTTCCTGACCCTAAATGCCTTTTTTATGGTCACTCAGAGATGCTTATGCATATTTTCTAGTTTTTTCATCGTGCCCAAAACTACTGGAGTTGGATTCATGACTTTTTTGCTCCCTTTAGGCCAGAGCTCTTTTCTTGGCATATGGCTCTTCTTGGTGACTCTCCCAGAATGCCTTCCGAGTTCACCCAGATATGGCATACTTTTAGGCTGGAAATTTTATTTACTCTGTGGAAAGATAGAAACACTGTGCTTTTTTCTCACAGTTTTCAAGATAATTATGTATCTCTTTTTTATAAGGCTTGTATTTGTAACAATGTAATGATGCAGATCCAGGTACAAGCAGATAAGGTGGCCCTAGAATTTGCCCACTTATAGGAGTTGCTCCAGCACTAGGGCAATGCCCCTTGTACTGTTGCTCAAGTGCCCCCAGATTCTCTCTCAGCTGACCATACACCACCCAGGGGCCGACATCGCAGTTGGAGCTCCTCTACCAGACACTCCAGGACTCTGCAGCAATGGCATCACCGCTCTGCTTCCCCTCCTCCTCGGAGGGATGCGGGTTCTGGTTGGCCTCCTATGATTGCTTCCACTGCTGCTGCTTTTGCTCAGCCTTCGGCCTCTACTCCTGATAATCAAGGAAAGTTCCCTCGCCTCGCGCTGGCTATCTCGCCCAGGCGGGAGGAAGGAGAAGTTGAAAAAGAAGATCCAGAAGATGGTTGGGCCATTCCTAATTAGACTCCTGGGCCCAATGTCTAGGGCAATCCAGATGATAAAGATCCTCCTCCCTCTTCTGCTACTGCTCTCGCAACTTGAGGGTTTTTTGGTTATATAGTTTTTTGATGAATAGTTGTTTGTTTCCGGCCTAAGTGTTGTGTGAACTTGCGGGGTGATTCTTTCCTCCGACCCTTTTTTGTGAATATTGTACTTTAATATTTATATTAATAGTGAAGGCCTCTATTCGTCAAAAAAATGGATGATCTATCTTTTATGCTTATTGTGGTCTTCAACTAAGCGCTAGTTAGCATTAATATAACCATTAATTTTAATTGTTAAAGTTATTGTTAAAATCCAATATTAATATCATTGTGACAATGCATATTTTATGGAGTTCAAATTGCATATTGTTTTTTCTTTAAAGCAATGGAAATACCTTTAAAAGATTTAAAGATATAATTAATTATTAATATATTGTATTTATAACCTATCTAAAAAAAATATTATATTTTTTAATTTATTAATATAAAATCTTAAGAAATTGTAAAAACTAATTGATAAGAATTTCAAAAAAGAAACTCAAATAAATTATTTCTAAAATTTAAAAATTAATATCTCACATAATATTTTAATAGTTTGTCTTCCTTTAAAATTATATAATATTCATGTTTGCTTACTTTATTAAAATAGTCTAAATTTTTGACATAAGGCTAACTCCTAAAAATCTGCATATAATTAACCTTCCTTTGTCTATTAACTTTGATTCCATGTTAAGTTATTAAATCAACATGTAGATAATCTTAGTTGCAATATCAACTTGCATAATCATCCTAGACATATTGTATTATTTTTTTATCTCTTTGATTATTGTTTAAAGTTATTGAGCTTGTTCATATAGGTGTTTAACTAAAGCGCGCTCTTGCTTAGCAAAATCCCAACTTATGTTTATAGACAACACCCCTCTACATAAATGGGCATGAAAAATTCAAGTATGTGCACTATATCCATTTCCACACACAAAGACAAGTTATTTTTTCAAAGATAAGGTTACATAATACCCTTTTTTTTTAATATATTATTGATTCTTTTAAGCATCTTCAATATAATATTCCTTTGTCCAAAATGTAACTATCACTATCAATGTATTTAATTCTATAAATTTAACTAATTTATTGATTCAATCCTAATTTTATTATTATTTTATTTTAATTTTGACATAAAATGGTAAATCTAATATTGTTACACCCTATGCTAGATTTTCCCATCAAGTTTATTCCTTCTACATCACAGTTGTAAATATTTTTTTCCTTTCATTTCATTATTGAGAATCATTCCTTTGGCATAGCTAATGTTTATGCTCCCAATGATATTGTTGAAAGATCTCACCTGTGGCATTGGCTTGCGGATTCTCTTCCACCTGCTACCTGGCTTGTTTGTGGGGACTTCACTATGGTGGAGATGATGTTTGACAAGGATGGTTTTGTACCATTTTGATGGACAACTGGTGAAAGAGAAGCTTGGTATTACATGCGCAATAAATTAGGGCTTTTTATTCCCAATGTGGACCACCGTCGTTATGATGGGGCCTGGCACACTTGGTCTAATTATAGGGCTTCTTTTGACAGAATTCATAAAAGGCTTGATTGTGCCATGATCTTGGCTCAATCATTTTTCTCCTTTTCTAAAAAGCAAGCCTTAACGGTCACTCCTCTTGTTGATGTGACCTTGTCAAACCACTTTACCATCCAATTTAATGTTGTTTGGTAGACAGCTAAGGCTAGGCCTCCCACCACACAATTTTACTTTAATACTTCTATCCTTCATCATCCTTCCACTATGGCCCACATTCATCAGGTTTGGAACCTTGAGCCTAGACCCACCCACTTGACAAGATGGATTCAATGGTGGAATGACGCCATCAAGCTATAGCTCATTTCTTGCACATCTATGGCAGGAAATTGGCCAACTATCATCGTAGAGCCTATTATGTCAACACCAAAGCTTTGCGTGTTGCCACCGAAGCTTTAGCTTAGGACCCATTCAATCAAGAGTTGCAAATCAATCTTGCTAAGTTACGCCACCAAACTGACAACCATGCTACCATAGGAGCCCAAATCAAAGCCCGGCTACACTAGTTAAAGGTTGGAGACCAAGTTTCAAAAGAATTTTTTACTGCCCTCCACCCTTGACATACCAGTACAGGCATATCTAGAATCTGAGAAGGTCATTCCCTTTTCACGGAGCTTCTTGATGTTTTGCAAGCCTTTGTTCACCACTATGAATAGATCTTTGCTACTTAGGGCCACTCCCCTACCAGTGAGAAAGCTCTTACGGATTGCATCACGGTGGTTCCTTAGTGTGTCTCCCCTACTCAGTGGGTCTTTGGTGACCAACTGCTTTCCTTGTAGGATCTTCATGAAGCTGTGTTTGCCATGGCTGATGATAAAGCCCCTGGTTGTGATGGCTTCCCCTGTGAGTTTTACAAAACCCTTTGGGATGCCATTGGTCTAGATCTCCACCAGGTCTACCTGGAAGCTTTTCATACCCAATCTCTTGGGGACATCATTAACCAAGGGAATATCATGTTCATTCCCAAAAATGGGGATCCCGAGGACATTTGTAACGAGCGGCCCATCACTTTTCTCAATGTCTCATACAAGATCATTGTGAAAGCGCTGGCTCTCAAGATCCAACGCATGCTTTCGTAAATTGTCCAGCCTAAGCAAACAGGTTTTATTAAGTTAAGATTTATTCTTGACAACATCATTGTTGTTTGGGAAGGTATGGAATAGGCTTGTAAGTCTCACCAGAAAGCCCTTTTTCTCAAAATTGATTTTTCTAAAGCTTATGATCGTATTGAATGACATTTTATCTTTGCGATGCTTCACGCTATGAGTTTTGGCCCAAGATTTCTTCAATCTGTACAGATGCTCTTCAATAATGCCTCTACCTACATTACCATCAATGGCCACCAGTCTTCCACCTTTAGGCTTTTCCGTTCCATTCAATAGGGTTTCCCTCTGGCTCTAGCTCTTTATGTGTTAGCTGTTGAAGGGTTTGGCTATCTGCTAGCTCACTCCATTTCCATGGGAACTGTTAGGGGAATCTCCTTGTTGGATTCCTCCCAATAGCTTGTCAATGGCCATTTCGTCGATGATTCCTTGATCACTCTGGAAGAGGATGAAGAGAATATCAAGGTAGCCTTGTAGTGTTTAGACACCTTTTTCTTGGCTTCTAGCTTGGCCATTCAGTGGCACAAAACCCTTTGTTACAAACAGTTGGCTCTTCTCGAGCCTCCCTGGCTTTCTCAGTTTGGATGGACAAGAATTCAACATGGGGAGATATTCCAATTTTTGGGTATTCCCTTTTCTTTTCAAGGCAATCCTACTGATCTATGGAGTGCAGTTCTTGCTAAGATTGAAAAAAATCTTACCTACTAGATCATGAAGCTGCTCTCCCTCACGAGACAATTTTAGATCTGCTCCAAAGTCCTAGCTGCCACACATGTTTATTACTCCTCTTGTTGGGCCCCTTCCAAAGCCTCCTACAAATAGCTCGAGAAACTTCTTCGGGATTTTCTCTGGGCCTCTGGCATTGATCACTAGGGCTTTCACAGAGTTGCCTGGGACTTTTGTTGCCTTCCAAAGTCCTCTGGCAGGCTTGGATTAATTGATACCCAGAAGCAAGGGCATGCCCTTTGTGCCAAGTGGGTTGTGCAGTGTCTCACAAGCAATGAATCTTGGAAAATTATGCTTCGTCACTGCATTTCCTTAGGCTTTCCTCTTCACAAGCCTACCTGGAAGGGGATTGGCTTTCAAACCCTGCTGGTTATGAGGGAGCCTGTCCAAATCCAAGGTACTTTTGTTGCCAAAAGTATTTGGAGAGCTTGGGAGTTTGTCAAGCCCTGGCTTCAGTGGGCTGGGAATGGTTTTCGAGATGGTCTTTCTTTCAACCAGCAGAACATTTGGTGGTCTCCTCTCTTTGCCCAGTAAGGGACTCCTCTTGCCAGAATTCAAGGGGTTAGTGCTCTTCGGTTTCACAAGCGTGGCATTCAAATCCCCAAGGATGTTTTTTCCAGAGCCACTATGAGTCTCTGATCCTGGGATGATCTTCGGGTTCAATTTAGGCTCATCCACCCAGATCGTCAAACTTTTGACTTACTGGTTTCTGCCATCCCTCCTCACCTCTTGCACAAATTGGGAATTCAATTAGTTAGACCATGGTGGAAAGACTGGAAGTGGTATCCTGCCACTCCTTTCACCAGTTACAAGCCTAAGTTTGGGTATTCTTGGCTTATGCCTCATTTTCCCATGATT
Source organism: Chamaecyparis obtusa (assembly GCA_027943335.1). Taxonomy (NCBI): domain Eukaryota; kingdom Viridiplantae; phylum Streptophyta; class Pinopsida; order Cupressales; family Cupressaceae; genus Chamaecyparis; species Chamaecyparis obtusa. The sequence continues at coordinate 760,184 of BSBK01006261.1, read as the reverse complement.
GCTTCTCTCAACCAATGTTGGCATCTTTCTTCTTCTCAGAAGAGCTGGGGTTGGAGATTTCGTACTATTTGGGATTCTATTACTGAGCCTAAAATTGATCATTTTGCCTAGTGTTTGTTATACCAGAGCTTACCCTTGGGAGCTAGACTTAGGCATATGGGGGTTCCTGACCCTAAATGCCCTTTTTATGGTCACTCAGAGATGCTTATGCATATTTTCTAGTTTTGTCGTCGTGCCCAAAACTACTGGAGTTGGATTCATGACTTTTTTGCTCCCTTTAGGCCAGAGCTCTTTTCTTGGCATATGGCTCTTCTTGGTGACTCTCCCAGAATGCCTTCCGAGTTCACCCAGATATGGCATACTTTTAGGCTGGAAATTTTATTTACTTTGTGGAAAGATAGAAACACTGTGCTTTTTTCTCACAGTTTTCGAGATAATTATGTATCTCTTTTTTATAAGGCTTGTATTTGTAGCAATGTAATGATGCAAATCCAGGTACAAGTAGATAAGGTGGCCCTAGAAGTTGCCCACTTATAGGAGTTGCTCCAGCACTAGGGCAATGCCCCTTGTACTGTTGCTCAGGTGCCCCCAGATTCTCTCTCAGCTGACCATACACCACCCAGGGGCCAACGTCGCAGCTGGAGCTCCTCTACCAGACACTCCAAGACTCTGCAGCAATGGCGTCACCGCTCCGCTTCCCCTCCTCCTCGGAGGGATGCAGGTTCTGGTTGGCCTCCTGTGATTGCTTCCACTGCTGCTACTTTTGCTCAGCCTTCGGCCTCTACTCCTGATAATCAAGGAAAGTTCCCTCGCCTCGCACTGGCTATCTCGCCCAGGCGAGAGGAAGGAGAAGTTGAAAAAGAAGATCCAGAAGATGGCTGGGCCATTCCTAATCAGACTCCTGGGCCCAATGTCTAGGGCAATCCAGATGATACAGATCCTCCTCCCTCTTCTGCTACTGCTCTCGCAGCTTGAGGGTTTTTTGGTTATATAGTTTTTTGATGAATAGTTTTTTGTTTCCGGCCTAAGTGTTGTGTGAACTTGCGGAGTGATTCTTTCCCCCGACCCTTTTTTGTGAATATTGTACTTTAATATTTATATTAATAGTGAAGGCCTCTATTCATCCAAAAAATGGATGATCTATCTTTTATGCTTATTGTGGTCTTCAACTAAGCGCTACTTAGCATTAATATAACCATTAATTTTAATTGTTAAAGTTATTGTTAAAATCCAATATTAATATCATTGTGACAATGCATATTTTATGGAGTTCAAATTGCATATTGTTTTTTTTTAAAGCAATGGAAATACCTTTAAAAGCTTTAAAGATATAATTAATTATTAATATATTGTATTTATAACCTATCTAAAAAAAATATTATATTTTTTAATTTATTAATATAAAATCTTAAGAAATTGTAAAAACTAATTGATAAGAATTTCAAAAAAGAAACTCAAATAAATTATTTCTAAAATTTAAAAATTAATATCTCACATAATATTTTAATAGTTTGTCTTCCTTTAAAATTATATAATATTCATGTTTGCTTACTTTATTAAAATAGTCTAAATTTTTGACATAAGGCTAACTCCTAAAAATCTGCATATAATTAACCTTCCTTTGTCTATTAACTTTGATTCCATGTTAAGTTATTAAATCAACATGTAGATAATCTTAGTTGCAATATCAACTTGCATAATCATCCTAGACATATTGTATTATTTTTTTATCTCTTTGATTATTGTTTAAAGTTATTGAGCTTGTTCATATAGGTGTTTAACTAAAGCGCGCTCTTGCTTAGCAAAATCCCAACTTATGTTTATAGACAACACCCCTCTACATAAATGGGCATGAAAAATTCAAGTATGTGCACTATATCTATTTCCACACACAAAGACAAGTTATTTTTTCAAAGATAAGGTTACATAATACCCTTTTTTTTTTAATATATTATTGATTCTTTTAAGCATCTTCAATATAATATTCCTTTGTCCAAAATGTAACTATCACTATCAATGTATTTAATTCTATAAATTTAACTAATTTATTGATTCAATCCTAATTTTATTATTATTTTATTTTAATTTTGACATAAAATGGTAAATCTAATATTGTTACACCCTATGCTAGATTTTCCCATCAAGTTTATTCCTTCTACATTACAGTTGTAAATATTTTTTTCCTTTCCTTTCATTTCATATCTAAGTTTTGAATCCACCTTTTTTAATGTACATCATCACTTTATCTAGATCTCTACTTAGAAGAAAATTAAAAATTAAAAAACTAAATATGAAATAAAAGCTTATTATACATCATTAGTCTTCACCACCTTGATGAAGAAGATTTTGCAAGAAAAAGTCCTTAGTATGCTCTTAAAGATAGAAAAAAATGTGTAGAATGGATGTAGTTAGCTTTAAAAGATGTCAACATAAACTTGCATGAAAATTAATTAATATTACACACAATCATTCAAATATCTTACCAAAACATTTATTATTAAACAATAAAAAGATCTAACATTACAAACTATAGAAACTACATGACTAAAAAATTAAATTTCATATTTGAGATTAGAAGAATAAGATCTTATCTTTATAATCTAACTACATTCCTCCTTAGAAAGAACCAACACCTCTCTACCTCCTACTGATATGGCTCTTGCCACTTGACTGCTTTTCTTATTTTTTTAATTTCTTACTTTAAAACTGTTCATTGAACTCTGAGGATCTAACTTGTGTTCTCTTACCCTTTTTTAAAAGATGTATCAATATATATTTTTGAATTAATAGAAACTTGGCTCATATATTAAAAGAAAAAAAAAAAAAAAACCAACATTATTGTACTCTCTTACCTTTTCTTAAAAGATATATGTATATATTTTTGAATTGATAAAAACTGACTCACATATTCATTAAAAAAACAGACACAACATTAATTTTTATTTAACAATATTTAAATTTATAATAACTATAACCATGATTGTTCTTCAATACACACTACTATTTATTATAAGCCAGACAAGATAGAACCCAAGTTGACTCTCCAGAATCCCAAACAACCTTGCAAAGTCACTCGCAAACAAAGACTAAACTAGAAACTTATAAGCTTAAACTCTATTCAACTTGTCCTAGCATACTAACTTTTGTGCCCGTCATTTGGTATGGCAACCACAACAAGTCATTGAGCCATCAGCTTCTACTGTACAAAAACATCCAGGCCCTTGACAATCATCACAAGTTGGGATAGTTCCACAGACTACTTTGTTGGCAGGGACTAAACCTGCATTTGCTCCTCTTAAAAACATGTTGCTGCTCCCTGCATTTGCCATCAGAATATTTTCATAACTTTCAACATGTATGACAATATTGAATACAATTTATGTAATATTTTTTAAATTATATTTCAATTTGCGTGTGTGAAACTTTTAACATCAAAATTTCAAATCATAATTTATAGTCAATCATCAATATGAATGAAAAGAATATAATTCAAAATATTAATATCCAAACCCTCATACACAAAAAAATCTAAAAAATCTAAAAATAACTAAGAAATACTAAATAAATTTTGTATCATAAAATATATTATATTTGAAGCATATTATATCTTCACATTTAGATTGAATTTTTTCTTTTTGAGGCCTCATAAATAAATACATTGACATTCTGATATATGTTTGAATAAGAAAAACATGAGAAAATAATTTATAATATCACACAAATGATGGATATTTGAAATTATCTCTTACCAGCAGCTATTATCAGGACAGATAAACAAACAAAAACCATGAGTGAATGCGTGAAGCCATAATAAGATCCCGCCTTCTTCATCTTTGCTTACTCTGCTCTTAATATTTCTCTGTGGGTCTGATTGTGTGGAAATATATGAACGCAAGTGTGTTTAAATATTGTTAGGGTTTGCATGATTTTGTGGATTTACCTTCCAATTTCCCCTCTGGTAAAAGATCTCAGCACCTGCCAAGCCTTAATTTGACGGCCAAGTATATAATATTAAGACTATCATCACTTGAAATGGGTATGGCAAGCATTCGTTTGACAGGCAAAGTCGACTGTCAAATTTAGGTCCTCACTGTCAGAGCTTAATGTAATTGCTACAAATAATAAAGAGATGCTATAAAAAAGAGCATCTCTGAATTTTTTAAGCTGGCCGAGCAGCTCAGCAATTGGGTATCAAAATCTTCTCTAGCAGTTTAGACAGAATGTAAAATTACTGTTTAGCAGGAAAAAAAATTAAACTGGGCAACTACTACAAATAACTGGGCCTATCTATAAAATAATTCCAATATGAAGACAAGCACGAGATTTATGAAAGCAGTGGCACTCATGAAAGTGGAAAAGGCAATTCAATCTCTAAGATGGGCTACAATGTTTATTATGGCATATGAGGGATGTGAATGCTAGTGCATTATAAGATTTGGATAGCTATTTACTGATTTAAGATATTTGATCTTCAAAATTTATACTTCATCTTTTAACTTGTCATCAAATGTACTATCTATATATTTATCTTTATAATGGTAAAAGTCGTAAACTTTTAATTCTATTTTTTTATACATTAATATGTAGAATAGTATATTTTTAAAAATAAGTTCAAATAATAGAATTTTAGTTTCATTTTACCTTTCTATCTTTCAAATGTATGTCTAGAGTACTCTATTATATCTATTATTCACCACTTGATTAAAACTTGTGGGTAGAATATTGATTAAATTATTTTTGTGTATGTAAATTTAAAACTTTAATTTTTTAATTTATAAATTAAATTTAGACTCGTGATGCCTTTTACACTTGTCATTATGAGCTAATAAAAGAAAAACTTATTTCAATCACGCACTAGAGTGGTGTATTTAAGAAGTTGAAAGAATTGAACATTATTATCATGAAATATTTAAATTGTGAAACAATCTTATGAGATGACCATAGAGAATCCTAATTGCATAACCATCCTAGACATATCATATTCTTCTATGATGTGCAAAATCACAACTTGTCTATAGACAACACCCCTCTACATACATGAGCATGACAAATTGAGGTACACCAAACTTAATTGTTGATTACCTTCCAAATCATTTCCTCCAAATTCAATTATATGCACTACATCAATTTCCACACACAAAGATAATTTTTTTTTCCAAAACTAAGGATTCAAAAATCCTTGATTTTTTCAATATATTAGTATTTTTTTAGCATCTTCAATATAATATTCCTCTATCCAAAATCTAACCATCAAATTCAACTTTATTCTATTAAGTATAATTTATACGACTTACAAAATCTTTTGAAACTGTTTACAACATCTAATGATACTGATACACCCACAAAGTGCTTACATACAAAAGATTGATAGCTCCTTAGTAGGAGGATGGCCTACTCCAAGCTCTAACTAATCATACGCTATACAATTCTATGTATTTTCAACATCGAACATACGAAATTATAAAAAGATACAGCTGAGATCTCATTCTTCATACTCTGTCATTAGATTTCCTGTCAACCCAAGCTACCCAACCTGTTGTTCCCTCCATAGATCTTAAAATCTTGTCATCCTGGATATATTTTCTGTATGGATGATCATCAATAATATTATCTTGTGGAGTTGGCACAGCAATAGGAGGCATTGCTACTATTGGTACTGTTGCAACTCGCTCTTCTCTGTCTTATCTTTCCTTGTCCCTAAGCTCATTCAAATCTGCCATAAAATTATTTAATGCATTCTCAAAACGGGTATGTTCTGAAGTAGGTCTCGACCACATGTACCCATGGGATATTTCCCCTCTAGACATTCTCACAGCTCCACCTTGCAACAACTCCTAGAATTTATGTTCATCAATCTTCATAACAACGATTGCTTGCACATCAATATTGTGAAAAATGAGTCTCACAAAGACTCAGTAAGGTGCCTAGCTCTGCTAGCAAAGATGAGATCATTACGAAGCTTCCAAATAAACCATAGAATCTCAAAAGATAAAATAGACCAAAAAAAACATTGGAGATCTTTTTAAGGCTCAAGAAACTTCTAGAAAGAATATTCATTATATTAAAGTTCTCATGCAAAGATAAACCAAAGAGGCCGTAGATTTCCTTAGCAAAGAGGCAATCAAAGAAAACATGGCAGATAGATTCACAAGATTTACAAAAAGAGAAAATATTAGGTTCTCCATTTGGCTTCTTTACCGACAATTTGTGTAGGAGAAGTCTTCACATGAAACAAGCTTTCTTAGGTTCAATTAGTCTATTAGGTAAGTGCACCAAGATGGTGGACAGTTTAGTGGCCACATTTAAAAAAATATGATTTTTTTCATAACCCATGCGGGTTATACAAAACTCAAAATTGTGCTACACTTAGTTTTACCAAGCCTAGTCAAAAATATTAAAAAATACCAATAGGACCTCAAAACCCGTACGGGTTTTGAGGAACAAAAATGAACCTCAAAACCCGAACAAAATTGTTCCTCAAAACACGTATGGGTTTTGAGGAACATTATATTCCCCAAAACCCGCAGCTTTGGACCATTTCCAACGCCATAAACGAAGGAACAGTCAATTGAGGAAGCCAGTTTTCTTCATAACACGAGTGTGTTTTGGTTCCATTTGCTTCTATTTGTATTTTTCATCAATTCACAACAATGGCACTGCATCAGAAAGGTAAGATTTTAGTGTTTCAATTGTTTTTGTTTGTATTTTATTTGAAGTAGGGCTTTTTAATTGATTTATGTTTTATTTTTTAAAATTTTGATGTCAGATTCTACAAAGAATTCCCAAAAATGAAAAAGAAGACAAAAACCTCATGCACAAGCAACAAAAGAAAATATTGAACATGAGCAACAACCACAACCACAAAATCGTCCTCCACAACCACAAAATCCTCCTCAACCTCAAAATAATTCTCCTCAACAACCACGACCACCCGTAAACCCTCCACGTCCTTCGTTAGATTGTGTAGATGTCACACAAGATGATCTCATAAAATGCCGTACACATAATAGTTCCCAAATTTCTATATTGGTCAATAGGTTGAGGTCCTCTGGGTGGTCCCACAATAGCGAGTCCCACTTTTTGGCCAACTTTGACACATAGATCAACATTCTGAGAAAAAAATAACTTTCGAACACCTATTGCCACAAAACTATTTGGAATTTGAAGATGATGTAAACTAGAGTCTTTTAGAATTTTCTTTTTATTTTCTAAATATTTTTAAAAAAATAAAAATAAAAATAAAATTCATTTAAATTCATTTTTCCTTCTCCTTCGAAAAGTGGTTTGCGTGAAAAAACTATGTTTTTAAAGAGTTACTGTCACTTGGATCAGCATAACTTTTTTTTTAAATGTGATAATGGTATAATTCTTTAGAGATTGTATTTGTAACTTCAATATCTAAAGGATGCAATTAGTTTTATTCATTTTGGGTCAATATTTCATAGTTTATTAAATTCTAAAGTGACACTAATTGTAATTTAGACATAAGGTCACTTGGATCGCTCTAACTTGATCTGTGTATATTGAAATTTATTTATTTATTTTTTTCATAGAAAGGTAACACAAATATGCTTTTCCTACATATTTTTTATAAAAAAAATTATAATTTACTATTTTTCCCGAAGTCTTGAAGAAACAGGTTGTTGAATGACCAAACAACCTATGTTTAGTTAAAGTAATATTTAAAAGTGATAATGAACTCAATATGTATTAAAATTATATTCATTAAAAATCTTGTTCCAAATAGCATCATTTGACATCACATGTTTGAAAAAACCATCTTGTTTGGTCCTTGTTCCAGGCCTCAAAAGACCATTTTTTTGAAGTTCACTTATTTTTTGAGGGTAAAATTTCAGTTTTGGGGTCTTCGCACGAAGACCCTCTTCACACAAAGACCCGAAGACCCTTCGCATGAAGCCTCCCTAGTGAAAAGCTTAGCAAAAAACACCCCACCAGAGTTTTTGTCTGGGTACTTCGTGCGAAGTAGGTACTTTGAGTGAAGTTGGCTAGTGAGTTTATTTTGTAAAAAAAAATTAGAATGATATAAAACTAAAACATTTTATTTCTATTTTATACCAAATTGCAATTAATAAATTCGCATTTTCTATTATTGAAGGCATTTTTTGGAGGATTGCTATTTCTATTTTTTCAAAGGCATAATTTTGGAGAGAAGAAATATTAGATTAAAGTATTTTTTGAAGAAGAGAATTTTTCTTGATGATCTTGTGGAAGACATTTTTTGGAGCTCGAAGAAATGGGGAACAAGAAGGGAAGACAAAGTAAATCTTCTAAAAAAGGTCATCTAGTACTGAACAAAGAAATCATGAAGTTGCATTGACATATTATCATAAAACTAAAGAAGCTGAAAGACAAGCTAAAGTAGGAGGGTCAAGTCAAGTTGAAGAATTGCACATTGAAGAAGGGTCAGGATCACTCCCTATGGAAGCTCAAAAAATTGATGTTGGAGAAGGGTCAAGATCACGTGCTCCTACTGGTATGGATGAATTTTTAAATTTAGCTCAAACTGTAAAGAGAAATATTAATTATAGAAACTTAGATCATTTACTTACAATGGATGTGGAGAATTTGAGATCACTTGCTAATGTTCAACCCTGAAGTCTTGCTAAGAAGAGATCAATGAATATGATAGCAAGAGAAATATTGGTTAAATTTGATAATTTTGAAACACTTGAACAAGCTCAATTGCTTTCACTTGTACTTATAAACAAAAAGTTGGGAGGGGCATTAAAATTATTGGGTATAGACACAACATCAAAGAAAAGAAAAGTTGTTGACATGCAAACTGATATGATTGAAAAGCTTAGGAAATGTTTGAACCAACTAGGGAAGCAATCTTGAACTAAAGATAAGACCATTACAAGAAAAGTTATGTTGACATCCATTGTAGGTAACACTATGGGACGAAAAAGACAGATATCTTCAGTTTCATCTTAGTTTGGTTTTAACAGGAAAATAATATCATGATATGTTAATAGGAGAATACTTTTGGATGATAGCACCTTGGAAGCTAATTGGGCAATCATGTGTAGAGCTCCTTATCTTGATAGGATTGATGAAGGAATAAAAAATTTGGTCACATTATTTTGGAATGATAATACACGTCCTTCATCAAATAGTAGAGATGTTATTAAAAATAGAATTTCAGCTAATCAATATGAATATCATACAAAACATTGGTTGGTCACAACACAACATGAAATGTATGTGTCATTTTGTAGTTCAAATCCTAATATAAAAATTGGGCAAACATTGTTAGAAAGATTGAAGCCATATTATATCAGGACAAACAAAGTGTTTGAAACTTGTTGTTGTCGTTATCATATTGAATTTGATCTCCACTATCAGGTTTTTTAAAAGTTTGTAGAAGACACTTATGGTTTTGAAAATGCTCCTCCTACTAGACGAAATGAGTTCATCTCATCCATTTTATGCGACAAAAGAGATGGTGTAGCTAGAAAAATAAATTACATAAAAAGAATGTGTCCAACATGTGTTGATTTGTCTCTTTTTCTTTTGAAAAATGAAAATATTGATGTAACAAAGATGGTAAATTGCAAGAGTTACAAATATGTAAAGAATGAAACAAATTTTGGGAAAGAATCTAAAAGGTTAGAATATGTTGAAAAGGATATAAATGTTGGAGTATTTATGGAAAAATTTAAAAATTTGATTCAACCTTACATTTATCATATTTTTTTTGCAAAGTGGCAAACACAACAATTCCAAACACTTTGAGACAATTTCTCACTTGGAACTATTGTATTAGTTGTTGATTTTGCAGAAAATTATTCATTTGTTCATCAAAATGTAATTCAATTGGAATACTATTTTCAGAGCAAATTACTATTATGGTACATGTGTGTTATTGACATGCACAATTAGATTTGGATGGTATTCAAAGCACATTTGAAGCATAGGTCATCAAGAAGGAATATCATTTTTATATAAGTGATGATAGAGAGCATGACATTCATTATGTAGAACACTGCTTCAAGATTTTTTTGCAAATTTGAAAGAAAGAGGTATAAAAATTGATAAACATTATGTTTGGTCAGATGGATGTGCTACACAATTCAAATCATCGAGACTATTTTATGCACTATGTATATATATCATTGTAATGAAAACATACCAAATTTTTGGAGTTTCTTTGAGAGTGGACATGGAAAAAGTGAATATGATGATGTCGGAGCTTGCATCAAACGTGCTATATGAAAGTATCAAATGAATTATAAGGGAGTCCATATAAAAAATGCACATGATGTGGTTGAATGGTGCAAGACACATTTCACACCAAATGAGAATGACATGTCATTAGGATTGACTCAGGCAGTGCCACAGAAAATTTTGGGAGATAAAAGGTATGCACATATTTTAAATTATTTGAAAGTGTTTAAATTTTTTATGATATTCTTTATTCAAATTATATTTATAGAATGTAAATTATATATGCATAAATGTTCAGGTGTGGATAGAAAAATTATACAGGGTTGCAATAGTATAGAAAAGACATGATCTTTGCATTTAGTTATGAGTACAAATTGTCGCAATTGGATGTTGAACACTAGGGACTACTCATGCTTTTATTGTCACTGCATTGCTGACAATTACGAGGAATGTATCAATCAAGACCGTGGATATGTAGGTGCATGGAATCTAGTGCCACTAATTGTTACTGATACATTTGATAGAGATGAAGATGAAAACTTCGATGATATCTCTTTAATTTCTACTAATTATGATCATATCTCAGGATTGGTCAAAATTGGTAAGTATATATATTTCACATTATATGGTACATTGAGATGCATGTATAGATAGATAGATAGATCTATAGATTGAACTAAGTAAATTTTAAGATCTCACACATGTACATATATAAATTTACTATGCAGGAGATGTCTTTGTAGTGATTGTTGAGCGTGGAAATGTAGAAGGAGTTGGTTATTATTTACTATGTTGTACTGTAGAGAGGATGAAGTTACTTGAACCTGAAGAAAGTGATGGAATGTTGTTCCCCATAGGTTTGTACATGCTTTACATCAATATATTAAACTCAATTTGTAAATTTTAAATTTCAACCTTTTAACAAATTTTAAATTTAGTTTGTTTAAATTTATATATTGTTAAAATTTGTGACCTACAAGTTCAGTTGATTTAGAGGGAACATATTTCAAGAAAATCAAGGTAATTCAACATGGTATTCACTTTGTTGATTATCAACCAGACAATAAGGTGCTTCAATATAGTCACCTAGTAGTTGCCACATCCATTTGTCTCCATACAGTTAAATCTCAATGTGGACATCGTAAGTGGAGACTAGATAGTGAGGATCATGAGAGAATATTACATGTTCTCCATGAAACATTTTGAACCACTTAAGATGGTCTAAAAAGTATAATATATATACCTATTTCATGTGTTAGGACATACTTGATATCTCTGGATTAAATTTCATTATACTTTGTTCATATATTTAAACATATGATGGATGTTAATTTGTTGATATATGATGTTGGATACAATTGTCTGAAGGACATTGTTGGATTAGCTATGTATTTTCTTTGATGTCACACAAATGTCATATCAATTATCACTCTCAGTGTCTACCGAGTTCAGTCGGTCAGCTAAGCAGTTCTTAGTGTCTACCGAGCTCAGTCAGTCAGTTAGGTGGTTCTTTAGTGTCTACCGAGATCTCTCGGGTGTCAAAAGGAAACATGACAAGGTAATAGTGTTAACTGAGCCTCCTCGGTTATCGAAAGAAAAGTAGTGGTTACCGAGCTCTCTCAGTCTCCGAAGGATGTTGCAGAATTCACTATGGTTACCGAGTTCACTCGGTCACCGAAGGAAATCTTTTTAGGATCAATGTTTACCGAGCATCGTCGACCTTTCAAAAGATTTTGTTATTATAGTTTATTTATCTAAGCCAACTGTTATAATAATTATTTGTGCCGACTTGACAATCTAAATGTTAATTAGAATGGCATATATATAGAAGGTCAAGTGGTGAATAGAACATATACAGCATGCAGAAATCATTTTGAAGAAAGGTATGTGCGAATTTTGAAGGATGGTTAGATATCCTTGAGGAGCAGCAAAAGATTTATTTGATCAGTAAGGATCTAGTGAAGTAGAACAGAGATCTATATTCAGCAATTCAGTTGCAGGTCATTTCATTGTTACTCTCTTACAATTGTAGCAGTGATATCAAAATCTTTTAACCGAGTTGGTTTAACAACCATTTTGTAAATCCTCTAACAAGGTGACAGTTCTATTGAATTGTTTCAAGACCTCTTACAAGGCCACTCCTAGTAGGGTGATTAAATCCTCTAACAAGGTCACACCTAATAGTATGTTTTATAACCTTTTACCAGGTTGGCTTCTAACCGGGCATCACTTTAGAAGAGTGAAAAATAGTAACTAGTTACATTGGTGGTTTTTCCCATATTGGGTTTCCATGGTAAATTTGGTGTCTCTTGTGTTCATGTTATTTTCTTTATTCATGTAAGTTAATCAGTGATGAATGCTTAAGAACAGTTTAATTATTACACACTTCAAGGATCAAGTTTCAGGATTTCTCTGTATATTTACCGAGTGGCACAGTAAATAATTTGTTAAGATATTTAAGGGATCAGTGGTAATATTTTTGTGGTTAACTGATTCACCCCCCCTGTCAGTTACTGCATCTATATTTCCAACAATTGGTATTAGAGTTTTTGGTGCTTGCAAGAAGGGTTTCAAGGACCTAAGCTAAAGATCAGGATGTCTTACAAAAGAGAAATTTCAAGGCTTAACAGAAATAACTTTTCAGCATGGCAAGGTCTCATGAGACTACATCTGGCTTCCATTGGTAATTCAAGATGCAAATATATTGATCAAGAATATACAATTCCTACTGGCACATTAACTATTGAAGACTTTGCAGAGAAGAAGAACCATAACACTATGATGATAACATTGCATCAGCTCTTAGCTATGAAGAATTTGATGAAATCAAAGACTGCACAACTGCTCATGAAATGTGGAACAAGCTGAAGAAAATCTATGGCGGTGATGACAATGTGAAGAGAGCCAAAGCAGAGAGCCTAAGAGGACAGTTTGATCAGATGAAAATGAGAGAAGAAGAAAACATTGCAAAATATGTTGAAAGGATCAAGACAAGTGTTAGTGCAATCAGAGCTTCTGGAGGAAAAATTGATGATGAAACTGTTATAAGTAAGGTTCTTAGAACATTACTTCCTATTTATGCAATAAGAGTTTCTGCTATTCAAGAAAGAAGATGTGAAGAAAATCACAATATAACTTTGGATGTCTTAGTTGGAAGATTGACAGCCTTTGAACTGGATAACTATGACAACTATGTTCCAACTTATAAAAATATTGAATCAGCTTTTGAGGCCAAACTTTCACTCAAGAAAGGGAAGAAAATCCAATCAGAAAGTGAAGAAGAATCAGAGGAAAGTTCTGATAGCGATCTTGAAGTTATTGAAGCATTACTTGCAAAGAAGTATTCAAGAGGCAGAGGAAAATACAAAGGTAAAACTCCCTTAATCTATTTTTCATGTGAAGAAATTGGTCATATTGCAGCTAGGTGTCCAAACAAGCAAAGCAAAGATGAGAAGGAAAGTTACAAGTACAATGGAAAGAAAAATTTCAAATCATTCAAGGATAAAGGTAAGAAAACATGTTTTTTAGCTAAAGATTCAGATGATAGTGAAGAAGAAATTGTTTTCATTGCTGTAAAAGATGAATCTGATAATGATGAAGATGAGATGGCACTTATCTCTCATATAAGCAAGAATGATACATGGATTATAGACAGTGGATGTTCACATCATATGACTGGTGACAGGACTAAGTTTGAACACTTTGAAAACTTTGATGGTGGTAATGTAAGGTTTGGAAACAATGAACCTTGCTGTATAAAAGGAAAGGGACGAATTTCATTAACCAAAGAACTTATATGTGATAATGCATATTGGGTTGAAGGACTAAAGCATAATCTTCTAAGTGTAGCACAGCTAATTAACATTGGATTCAAGGTTGAATTCATGAATGGAAAAGCAAGACTGCTGGATGACAAAGGAAAACTGATAGGATCAGGCAAACAAACCAAAGGTAACCTGTTTTATCTTGATCTTGGTGATTACTCATGTTTTATGGCTCAAATTGAAGAAAGTTGGTTATGGAACAAAAGGTTATGTCATGTAAATTTTGACAACATGATGAAAATAAGAAAATTCAAGAAAGTAAGAGGTATTCCTACTTTGAAGAAACCTGATGTTGGTCTATGCAAGAATTGTCAAATTGGTAAAATGGGAAAGTCTAGTTTTAAAAGTAAAAACTATCAGTCTGAAGATATTTTGGAAATTATGCATACTGATTTATGTGGACCTATTGGAATTGAGAGCTATACTAGAGAAAAAAAATTTATTCTCTTTGTTGATGATTACTCTAGAATGATGACTGTTATGTATTTAAGAGAAAAGTCAGAAGCATTTGAGAAGCTCAAATGGTATTTAGCAAGAGTAGAAAAGGAAACAGGAAAAAGAATAAGATGCTTGAGATCAGACAGAGGTGGTGAATTCATCTCCCATGAATTCAATAATTTCTGCATTAAAAGAAGAATCAAAAGACAGGTATCAGCCTCGAGAACTCCTGAGCAGAATGGAATAGCTGAAAGAAGGAACAGATCTATCATGGACTATGCAAGGACTCTAATGATTGAAAAGAACATTGCTATGAAATACTAGAAGGAAGCTATCAGCACTGCAGTTCATACCTTGAACCAAGTACAGCTAAGAAAAGACACATTCAAGACTCCGTATGAGCTATGGTATGGCTACAAACCAAATGTAAGTTACCTAAAAGTATTTGGTAGTAAATGTTATATCTTAAAAGAATCTAGAAAAGGAAAACTTGATGTAAAAAGTGATGAAGGAATATTTTTAGGATATTCTTGCAAAAGTAAGGCATATAGATGTCTAAATTTGTCTACTCACAAAATCATAGAAAGTGCACATGTGAGAATTGATGAGTTTGCAGAAAAGACTGAAGAAGAAAGCAAAAAGGAACCAGAGGATTACAGAAAATTTGTTTACATCAAACCTGATAAATTGCTAGACACATATAAGGAAACTACATCTATTGAGCCCAGTACAATAACCGAGTCACAAGAAGAAGTTCAAACTGATTCACAAAGTACTGAGTCTCAGTCTGAAGCTACCGAACAAGTATCTACTAAGCCCGAGCAACCTAAACCTGAAGATGAAGAAGATGACAATGTAACTCATTCAGGAAGCAAGGAACCTGTATTGGCCAAGTACGTCAGAAAGCATCATAAACCAGATCAGATTATTGGAAACAAATCAAATAGTACTATGACAAGAAGTAAACTAAAAGGTACATGTTTATTTGCTGATTTTGAACCTAAAAATGTCAAAGATGCATTGGAAAATGAAAGTTGGATTGAGGCTATGAATGAAGAAATAGAGAAAATAGAGAAAAATAAGACATGGACTCTTGTACCTAGGCCTAAAGATAAAAATATAATTGGGACAAAATGGGTATTCAGAAATAAGTTGAATGAAGATGGTCAAGTATCAAGAAACAAAGCAAGATTGGTATGTAAAGGATATTCTCAAGAAGAAGGAATAGATTATGGAGAGACTTTTGCTCCTGTTGCAAGATTATAAGGTGTGAGGACTTTACTTGCATATGCAGCACATAAAGGATTTAAGGTATATCAGATGGATATAAAATCTGCATTTCTCAATGGTATTCTTGAGGAAGAAGTCTACATTGAGCAACCTAGAGGTTTTATTGATCTAGACAAAAGGGATATGGTCTGCAAATTACACAAAGCATTGTATGGTCTGAAACAAGCTCCTAGAGCATGGTATGAAAGATTACATAACTATCTTACTCAGATTGATTTCAAAAGAGCTAATGACAATAGTAAATTATACATCAAAGAAGGATCAAATAACAAAATTGTTTTGGTAGAAATATTTGTGGATGATACTGTGTTTATAGGAAATGATGATCAGTGCAAAGAATTTTCAGAGCATATGAACAAAAAATTTGAAATGTCTATGTTTGGTCAGATAAAATTTTTTGTTGGACTTCAGATTCAGCAGAACAAAAATAGTATCTACATTACTCAGTCTAAATATATCAGGGAAATACTTAAGAAATTTGGTATGGAAGATTCAAAACTAGTTGGTACACCCATGTGTACTAGACTGAAGCTTACCAAAGATGATGATTCAAAAGAAGTAGATCAGACCTTATACAGATCAATGATTGGAAAATTACAGTATGTAGTACACACAAGGCCTGATATTGCCTTAGCAGTTGATATAGTGGCAAGATTCTCGGCTAAACCCAGAGAAAATCACATGATGGCAATCAAAAGAATCTTGAGGTATTTAAGGGGAACTGAAGATTATGGCTTGTGGTATAAATTTGGAGGCAATATAGATTTAAAAGTGTTTACTGATGCTGATTGGACAGGAAACATTGATGACAGAAAGAGTACAAGTGGTGGAGCATTCTTTCTTGGCAAGAGGTTAGTATCTTGGACTAGTAAAAAGAAAAACTGCACATCCCAATCCACAGCAAAAGCAAAATATGTTGCTGTAGTAGTAAACTGCTCTAATATTGTATGGTTTAAACAGCTTTTGGAAGGCATGAAGGTTGAGATCAAAGAACCAGTTGTTATGTTTTGTGATAATACAAGTGCAATAAATATTTCAAAGAATCTAGTAATACATTCCAAAACCAAGCACATTGCAATAAAATATCACTTTGTCAGAGAATTGGTGTAGGACAAGGAAATCAGATTGGAATATATTCATACAAAAGAACAAATTGTAGATATCTTCACCAAGCCACTACCTAAGGATGCATTCTTGTATCTTAGAGGCAAGTTAGGGGTCACTCCCCTATCTGAGGTTCACTAAATAAAGTTTTAGTGATGCATCAACTAGAACATGTTGAAGATCATTCAGTTGATGTAGCATAGTCAGGGAATCATTGCATATGAATCAGTACATAAGGTACATTGATATTTACCGAAACTATGTCAGTTGTCTTTGGCATGTGTTGTCAAAGAGGGAGAGTTTGCTGTCATTTCAAGAAATTTCTAAGAAGAATAATTTGAGAATTTAAGAGGGAGAGTTCTCAGTCAGAAAGAAGTTTGAAGATGATGAGAATCAAAATGAAGCTAAGGATATGTATCTTACTCTAGGTTTCTCTGTGAAATTTCATTGTGCTGTGACATGTTGTGTTGCCATCAATGCCAAAGAGGGAGATTGTTGGATACAATTGTCTGAAGGACATTGTTAGATTAGCTATGTGTTATCTTTGATGTCACACAAATGTCATATCAATTATCATTCTCAGTGTCTACCGAGTTCAGTCAGTCAGCTAAGTGGTTCTTAGTGTCTACCGAGCTCAGTCGGTCAGTTAGGCGGTTCTTTAGTGTCTACCGAGATCTCTCAGGTGTCAAAAGGAAACATGACAGGGTAACAGTGTTAACCGAGCCTCCTCGGTTATTGAAGGAAAAGTAGTGGTTATCGAGCTCTCTCAGTCTCTGAAGGATGTTGCAAAATTCACTGTGGTTACCGAGTTCACTCAATCACCGAAGGAAATCTTTTCAGGATTAATGTTTACTGAGCATGGTCGGCCTTTCAAAGGATTTTGTTATTACAGTTTGTTTATCTAAGCCGACTGTTATAATAATTATTTGTGCTGACTTGACAATCTAAATGTTAATTAGAATGGCATATATATAGAAGGTCAAGTGGTGAATAGAACATATACAACATGCAAAAATCATTTTGAAGAAAGGTATGTGAGAATTTTGAAGGATGGTTAGATATCCTTGAGGAGCAGCAAAAGATTTATTTGATCAGTAAGGATCTAGTGAAGCAGAACAATGATCTATATTCAGCAATTCAGTTGCAGGTCATTTCATTGTTACTCTCTTACAATTGTAGCAGTGATATCAAAATCTCTTAATCGAGTTGGTTTAACAACTATTTTGTAAATCCTCTAACAAGGTGACAGTTCTATTGAATTGTTTCAAGACCTCTTACAAGGCCACTCCTAGCAGGGTGATTAAATCCTCTAACAAGGTCACACCTAATAGTGTGTTTTGTAACCTTTTACCGGGTTGGCTTCTAACCGGGCATCACTTCAGAAGAGTGAAAAATAGTAACTAGTTACATTGGTGGTTTTTCCCATATTGGGTTTCCATGGTAAATCTGGTGTCTCTTGTGTTCATGTTATTTTCTTTATTCATGTAAGTTAATCAATGATGAATGCTTAAGAACAGTTTAATTATTACACACTTCAAGGATCAAGTTTCAGCATTTCTCTGTATATTTACCAAGTGGCACAGTAAATAATTTGTTAAGATATTTAAGGGATCAGTGGTAATATTTTTGTGGTTAACTGATTCACCCCCCCTCTCAATTACTGCATCTATATTTCCAACAATATGATTGACCTATTTGATGGTTCAATGATTTTAATATATAGAATTTTATATGTATACTTTGATTATTCAATGATTTTTATGATACTTTTTATGATGCTTATGATTTCTAGATCCCCTTAAGACACTAAAAAATGATGAAAATAGCTAGATTACTTATGACATGTGTTAGTTCTAGAATTAGTTAGAATAGTTATTGTCCATTAGATACATGTATTAACTAGTTATTTTTTATGATATTAATTCTAGATCCCCTAAAGACCTCCCCTTAAGATTGCTTATTAGTTAAAGATCGCCTTAAGACACTAAAAAATGATGAAATTAGTTAGATTACTTATCACATGTGTGTTAGTTATAGAATTAGTTAGAATAGTTATCA
The DNA here is from genome assembly GCA_027943335.1 of Chamaecyparis obtusa. Classification (NCBI taxonomy): domain Eukaryota; kingdom Viridiplantae; phylum Streptophyta; class Pinopsida; order Cupressales; family Cupressaceae; genus Chamaecyparis; species Chamaecyparis obtusa. The sequence continues at coordinate 741,282 of BSBK01006261.1, read as the reverse complement.
TCCATTAGTTATATGTATTAACTTGTTATTTTTTATGATATTAATTCTAGATCCCCTTAAGACCTCCCCTTAAGACTGTTTATTAATTAAAGATCCCCTTAAGACACTAAAAATGATGAAATTAGTTAGATTACTTATGACATGCGTGTTAGTTCTAGAATTAGTTAGAATAGTTATTGTCCATTAGTTATATGTATTAACTTGCTATTTTTTATGATATTAATTCTAGATCCCCTTAAGACCTCCCCTTAAGACACTAAAAAATGATGAAATTAGTTAGATTACTTATGACATGTGTTAATTCTTCATCCAACTAATAAAATCTAATCAAATCATATCATCTAATCAAATCAAATCATCTAATCAAATCTAATCATATCATATCATCTAATCAAATCAAACCATCTAATCAAATCATATCATCTAATCAAATAAAACCATCTAATCAAACCATCTAACAAAATCATATATCACCTAATCAAATCATCAAATCATTTCAAATCAAATCATATCATCTAATCAAATAAAACCATTTAATAAAATCATATTATCATCTAATCAAATATATATCTCAAATCAAATATATGTATCTAATCAAATATGTCTCTAATCAAATATATGTCTTGAATCATAAACTAAAAATATCAAACATATACTAATGACATATATAATGATTCTCAAATAAAAGATAAGTGCAACATGTCCTAAAATAGGGAGTCATCTAGGTGCATGCGAAATGATCGATCCTCTGAGTGACTACCATGAGCATCCTCTGGCTGTGAGGCAGTAATTGATCCTTGCGAATATAAATGCATGTATATATAATAATAATCTAAAATAATTAAAATATTTTATTTTTTTTATATTGTTGTATCATCTTAAAATGGAAGCACTTCCATCTTGATAGGTTTAGCACCCTCTTTTAGTACATTTATCATGATAGACTTGCATTTAGGATGCATTTTGCACTTATCTTCTTCATTCTAGGTGAAATTACGGTTAGGCTCCCGAAGATTCTCCTTAATTTCCCTTTTTCCATGGCTCTATTTTTTAGGTAGGACTTAGAAATAGGTCCTCCTAGCCTTCATCATAGTCATCATTGGATTTTATGCCTATCCCTGGCATTTTGTCCCTATCTGGTGTCATTTCTAGGTCTCTGGGCATCCTTGGGACCTCCTGTCCTGATTTTGGCTGGATCTGGGCCCACAGGGTCAAAGTCGAGGTTGATACTGACTAGGACAGAATCAAGCTCGATCCTGACTAGGTCAGTTACAAGTTCATCTTTGACCTCCTCTGGAATCTGTGCCCCTCTTTCAAAATTTGGTCCCGATGGGCCCCAAAATCAATGTCGGGCCCTCAGATCCGAGTGCGAAAAGGTTTTAATTCAAAATTTATTTAATTATTTTCCCTCCTTATTTGGTTATTGTGATTGGACCTTAATTCGAGGTGAAATTTGAATTATGGGTCCTCACATTGCTCTAGGAGCTTCACCTTGAAACCTCTATATAAAGACTCTCATTTGCATTCATTTTCACCAAGTACAACCAAGTATAACCAAGAAACACCAAGAAAATTTCATGATCAAGTGCTGTCAAGGAGATAAAATTCATGAAGAAGAAGATTTCATTCAAGAAAGGAATGGTGAAGATGCAAGATAGAAAGAGGATGATATAGAAGATCAAGCCATTATTGACATCAAGCATCTTTGTGAACACATACTTGGAGCAAGAGAGATCATTTCTTCCTTGATCCACCATTATCAACTTTCAAGCATTCAAAGATACAATCATGGAGTAGCAATTACATATTGTGAGTTTTGTAGAAGTACTTTAGCCTTGGGGGCTTGGTATGCTTTTCTATCTCATTCAAATCTATGCATTGTTGTTTCATACATATTCATGCTAGGGTTTTGATCTAGAGGATTAGATCTTGGCATTACACTTTCAATACATACACAAACACATTCTATTTGAATTGGCTATTCGTGGAGGTGGAGATCACCAAAACGGGGGTTTGACTAAGGCAAAACCCTATATAGCCACCCCCAAAACCCCCTTTTTCAGATATCTACAGTTGTTGTTTCGGGAATTAGAGGACAGATCTGAGTACCCTTTTCACCAAACTTCTGGGATCTATGAACAAAGTCAGAATTGACTTTCAAAATAAAAATGTAGCCTTTGACCTTTTATGAGGGTCAAAGACTACTTGCTGCCGAAAAGATGAATTTTTTTTGGGTTTTCTTTGTCTCGGATTCCTGAGCCCAGATCTGGTTGCAAAATATTCTGAAACCCCACACAGACTTCATAAAATAGGTATTTCTAAATCAATTTCATGATGAGGTATGTATCTTGACTTAATTAACTTTCAAGTATTTCCAGATTTACTTATGCTATTTCAATTTAAAACAAAAGTATTACAAATGAATAGTGTTGAATGTTAGGTGCATTGTTAAGGCTTCGATTTTCCCCTATTCATTTTGGTGAACCCATTTACGAAAACTCTTTCTTTTTTGGTGTTAGATTTAAAATATTTCATGCTTATAAGATTAGATTTCTTGCATTTATATTTCAAAAATACAAAAATAATTGCAAAATTCCTTTAAAAATACAAAAATATTTACATTTTCATGCTTTTAGTGCTTTCTTTGTATTCAATGTGTATGATTCTTGTTTTGAGTACTTTGGTGAGGCTTTTAGTGTACAAGAGGATAGATTCCCTAATGAGGTACATGGTAGTGAGGATGAAAATGGTTCAAATAGGATCTCCATGGATCCTATTCCTATTTCACTCTCCTCCACAACCTCTCCAATTGACCTTTACCATAGGGTGTGTGCATGGTTACCTTCATGTCCCACTATTTGTAACATTGATAAACCTAAAATGATATATCCTACACCTTTGATGATGATAAAATGATGTCCTTGTATAAAAATTAAGGGTAAACCTAGAGATCCTTTGGATTTCTTTGATAACACTGATTCCGTTTCACATGCTTATCGCACACAAAATAACCCTCAGCCTACTATTCTGGCTACTTTACCTCCTTCTCAACCTATGCTTCCTCAAGCACCTGGGTATCCATCTACCTTTAAGGAGTATAACTTAGTTGACCAATTACGTACTACTCCTGCTAAGATATCTTTATGGGAATTACTTCAAACCTCCCCGACATATCATGAGGCATTGCAAAAAGCTCTATCTACTCTTCCTGCTTCACCTCCTAATCAAGAGAACATTCATTCTATTTTGGGTTGTATGCATACTATGCCTTATGTACCTCCTATTATGTTTTCTGATAATGATTTACCTTCCCTAGATGTGCAAAATCAATATGATGCTCTTATGGTGGCTGTCTCTATTAATCAGAGTATCATTCGAAGAACCTTAATTGATAATGGATCTGGAGTTAATGTTTGTAGCATGGATATGCTCAAGGCAATTAAGGCTGATCTTACTACTATTCAACCTGATAATATTCCTATACGTGGATTTGATAATATTATGAAAATAACTTTGGGCATTATTACCTTACTTGTTAAAGTTGGTCCAGTTATTCTAAATACTCCTATTCATGTTATGCTTGGACCTCTCAATTATAACCTTCTTTTAGGAAGACCATGGTTAAATACTATGCATGTAGTTCCTTCTACTCTTCATCACAAGGTTAGGTTCATCTATAACAACTTAATGTATACATTACATGCGGATGATGCCCCGAATCCTTGCTTAAATGTAGAATATGCTAAAATCTCTGAACCTCTTCAACCTAGTAAAGAGATTGAAAAACAATTGAAGATACAACAATCTGAGATAAAACAACCTGAGATTCAACAACAAGAAGCTCCATCTTCTTCTTCTTTGATTGAGGATGATTGGGGGACATTGGATTTTAATCCTACATTTATTGGAGAATACAAGGTCTCTGATTTGGAATTCATGAAGCAATATAACAAATTTGAGAAAAAAGTTTTTATTTCTTCTCCGTTGTTTGAAGAATTAAAAAATAATTTTTTTGCCACTTCGATTAATGAAACAATTGAAACTATAAAGCCTAATTGTTATGACATTGTGACATATGCCTCTCCTTGGACTCCTTTTGACTGTTGGAAATATTCAAGACTAGCCAAGTTACTGAGAGGGGAGGGGTGAATCAGTAACTTCAAAAAAATTTTACAAATTGCAGATCTTAACCATATTCCAATTTAACATTTAGATCAATAAGATAACTGCATGCATGAGTAACTAAAGGAATAAAACATTCATAACACTTTGAACACAGAGATTTGGTGACCCAGAAACCTTCCAAATAGAAAGTAAAACTGGGGTGGGGATGATACCCACAAAACTTCAATACTATAGTATAAAGTTGGCCGGTTAAGGCTTACAATGATCACTTCTGATGATCTACCCTATTAGGAGCTATTAGGACTACTAGGTTCACCTTGTTAGAGGATTTACAAACATACAATGAAGTATGCACTCGGTTAAGAGATTTTACAAAAGATTGTTAAGTCTACCCTGTTAAAGGATTTGATGCCGATTCACCTATTAGGATGAAACAGTAGATCTCTTACTTGCAACTGAATTTTCTGATTGAGATTCCTTGATGTACTAATCACCTTCTGTGATAAATATGTCTCTACTACTCCTGATACTACTGTAGCCCTTTGTAATTTGCCTATCTCTTCCTTTCTTGCATCTTCGCATATGCACATATACTCTTCCACACACTTCTCTCTTTTTCACACATTCTTACACTTTGGATATGATACAAAATATTACTTTTATATCAATCCACAACAATTACAAAATAATTACAAAGTCAGCCCTTAAACAAGCTAACACAAATATTACCAAGTCGGCCCAAATATAGTAGTTACTCGGTTTCTACAAACTAACTCGGTGACTTTCTGATACTCGGCATCCACTGTGTTACTCGGCATCATCATGCTCTCGGTAGAAGTGGAGGCATGGTCCATACTAACCACTCAATCATAGTTTCGAACTCGGTATATACTGGTGACTTGGTAGATATAGTGTCGCTTGGTAGAAATTGAATTCCCTATTTACCGCGCCATTACTCGGTAAACACTGCTTAACACATCACTCGATAAACATTGTTCTGCTTGAACTGCTCGGTAAGCACTGTTCTGCTTAGTCTACTCGGTAAACACTGCTCTACTAGATGAGCTCGGTAAGCACACAGAAACTGAATAAGTGTTGTCACTAATGACAAACATAACTTAATGCCAACAATCTCCCCCTTTGGCATTAGTGACAAAAACACTTATTGCCCAAATTTTATATACAATCATGCTAATACTGGTTTTTGATTTTTCAAAATTTGTCTTTGTCAATCTGTTGTATATACATTTTATGTCTCCCCCATACAGTATACATATATACAAGTATCTTATATCTCCTATTCTCATATCTCTTCTCATATCTCCCCCATTCATCACATACTCTCCCCCTTTTTGACAATAATGCCAAAGGTGTATATACAAATATTTTACACAGAGATGCCAAAATGTGAGAGAAAATCAAAATGTACCTTGCCAATCAATGCCAGAGTTCTATCCCAATTCTCTTGCAAAATATTTCATGTATGAAGTGCCACTTGGACTTCTGCAGAGAGTTCAATCATGTGATCTGCAATTGAAAACTAATTGTCATGGATCAATGTTTTTGAGTGTGCAATATGCTTCTGCATTGTATCCATGATGGGAAGGATCATGTTTTGAATATCTATTAGTGTGGACCTGATCCTTGCATCCTCTTTCAGCAATTCTAATTGCATATCAGATAAGAATCTAATTTTCATATGATGTGCAGAGCTTGAACTAAGTTCAAGTTGCAGCTTTTGTGCACTGACTTTCAGATCCTCATCAATTTTATTCAATTTCTCCTTAATTTCCTTAGAGAACTTGGCAACATTACATAGCTTGGCAAAAAGTGATGTTACATTGGAGTAGGAGGATTCAATGTTTGACAAAACTGAAGATAGCTCTGCCTGATTTATAGCTATTTGCTGAGCAATATGCTCAAGCACTTTATTGTCAAACTTCTTTTCTGCTTTCTCAATTAACTTTTCTTGACCACTAGAGTCCTCATTGAACTTAGTGACTGCCTCTACCAACTGCAACAAAATGTGTTGAGAGGAATCAATTTCAATACCTATAGCCTCTATCAGAATGTTCTTGGCATCTTCTATGATCTTATACTCCTTGTCTCTTTCCTCTTTTAATTTCTTCTGCTTTGCCTTCTTTTGGAGGATTTCACCAACTATTTTCATTTGGTCTATAGAAAGATTTACAAAATCTAATTGTGGAATTTCTATCTACTCATCCAAATCTATATCTTCTTCTATATCTTTACTCCTACTCAAAAATATTATACTCGGTTGAACCTTAGGTCCAACTGTCATTGTACTTAATGCCTTTGAAGTATAAATTATTGTAGACACAGTAGGACTTACAGTGAAAAATGACAAACTTCCAACTGATGGAATGCTAACTAGAATACCCAATGAACTTAAAACTGAAGTATTTACAACTGTAACATCTAAAGTACTTACTGAGGAACTCAAAATTGAAGTACTTGCTACTAAAGAACTCAAAATTTTAGAATGTACTGAAGTAGTTGCAGAAGACTGCAACTCGGTAGAAGGAGGTTGTAGCTTGGTGGATGAAGTGGTAGCCACTTTTGTCATTGACACATTGAGCTGTGCTGAGGATGATTGGACATTTGATGTATCGGTAGGAGTTGTCACAATCACACTTGAAGCTATCTCTGAGCTAGATGTAGCAATTTTTGTTGGAGAGTGAGGAAGTGAGGCAATTACTTCTGTAGCTATTTGAACTGTATCATCTTCCTCAACATTGATCTTGGCTTCCTCGGTGGCTTTTTCTTTTGCTTCTTCTTCAACTTCAATACTATCTAGCTAAATTGTTTCTATGGCAGCTTCTTCTTCTTTATCTTCATCACTGTCATCTTCAATATCTTTTATCACAACAGTTTCAACACTCGGTTTGTGAAGTTGATAGATTTTTTTCCATGTAGCAGTGGCACTCTTTACAACTGATTCTATATTTTTTTAGCAGAATCATACAAGTGTTGAATCTGAGTGTCATCTTACTCTCATTTTCTTTCAATGCCTTATTAACTTTAGCATTTTTCAAATTTGGCATTAACTGTCTTAAGGTTTGAGCATATATATCCTCGACAGTTTGCCTTGTATTCTCCCATCTCATCTTGACTTTATCTAATAGAACACCTGGAATTTATGAAGCCATATCATCAGGTGAGTACTTCCATTGCCCCATTTTCTTAATAACAACATCTTCAATCTCCTTCTTCTCTGTCTCTGTTCTAATTTTATACTTGAGAGATTTGAAGTTTGTCATTCTAGTTCCTTCTCTCAAATTCTTAATGTTTTCTTCAAATGTGGGAGGAGGCCTTTTAAATACTACATCACCACTATTTTTACCTGCTTTGCCCCTTGTTCTTCTTTTGAAGACTGTAGTAGATTGTTTAGGTGCCTTGGTGATGGTCGCCTTCCCTTTCTTCTTCACAAGTACTTGTTCTTCTTCACTCTCATCCTTTTCCTCTTCTTCTTCAATTTCCTCTCCTTTTCCCTCGGTTAACATTAGAGGTGTGCTAGATTGCATCTTGGCCATCCTCTTTCTGCCTTTGTTAACCACCTATGGAAGCTTTATACTTAGCTCAATTCTTACCTTTGCTTCCTCATAAGTTCCAAAATATGGAGCCTTTGGATCAATAGGTTGATTTATTAGGGCTTTAATTATGTCCTTTGTCTCATCAATATTTACCTCATAAGGAAGAGGTTTCACCCATACAATTCTTGGTCTTACTGCCTGAATGTACACTCTATCACAATCCACCATGAAACAAATATCATCTTTGTAATCTTCTACCAATTTTTGTGGAATCCGAAATCTGTTATTCATCTTCTCCTTAAAGGATTCAAAATAGTTATCCATTATGCTCTCAAAATTCTCTCCCATTTCAGCTTTGTACTCATTTATTTGATATAGAACAGGCACATCTTTCCTCCATTTTATCATGCCTTTTGATGGGAAAAACTTTTGAATATAGAAAAATAGACAAGTCAACAGTGAGCCAAACTTACATGGATTATTCTTTGAAGTTTGAATGCTCTCCATGTTCTTGTTGAACCGCTTCAACAACAAATCTGCTAGGTCAAATGACAAGTTGTTCTTCACAATTTTTTCAAGTAGGTCAACTGCTTCACACAAAACACTATTCTACTGACTAGAACTGTATATCTTGTGAGCTATGACATGTGTGCCAAATTTCAACTCTGCATCAGTTATACTGCTTATCTTCATACCTCTACCATCCCACTTGGCTAGGGTTTTCTTTTCCAGCTCCGCGTGACCTAGGGTTTTTGTAGATTTTGCCTTGGCAAGCATGGGAAGACCTGTAACTCGATGAATCATCTTCTTTGTGATCTTTATTGGATGCTCAAGCCAAATTCTTCCTTCATGCACTCGGCTTAGGATATATCTAATCCATTTTATTTGGAAACTCTGAGGCAAGTGGGTGATATGTGTCAAACCCTTATCTTCCAAATGTTTATACTCCGGTTTGAGAACACCATTAACACACAATTCATTTCAGGCAACATCTATCTCTAGGGTTCCAAGCTCTTGAATTGTACCTTTAAAATGACTACGAATATTGTTAACAAGAAGTACCTTCGGAGGGATCTGAGATTGAGCTCCACTAGGGTCTAGGGTTCTTGCAACTGCGGGCATGAGTTTGAAATCCGACACCTTCCATTCTCCTTGGACCAACATTTCTGAACCTTTCTTCACTTTGGTGCTAATTGATGCCATGGTAGCTCGATAGACAAAGAAAATTCTTTGAAAAATTTTTGCTGCAAATTTTTCTTCGAATCACTTGATCGCACTAGGAAATCTCTCTGCTCTCAATATGCTAAAATTTGCGGTGAAGAATGAACTTGATTTCATGCTTTTTGATAAAACTTTTCCATTAATGCTCAGTACAGAAGTAGGTAAGTTTGGCATTATATTGGACAAGTTGTCATCCACTATTGCATTGATTTCTCAGTGAAGACTCTGCAACTTGGTGATCATAAGAATTCATAGTACTCTGACCATACTTGGTAACCTCATGAAATTTGGTTACTCCTGACCTTGCTCGGTGGTAACTAATACCGACCTTCCTAGTGATCCTTCTATATCTTGCATACTGATTTGGATCTTTCTTCCTTTCAATTTTGGAACTATTTTGGAATTTGTCTATGAAGATACAGTTCCAGTGCTTTCTTGGAGACTTAGTTGGAATTGATAGAGCCACCCTCTTCATGAGTGACTTCATTACTTAGACTGGTTTTCTCGGTAGGTTTAGGAATCCACTGTTGTCTCATCTACTTCCTGATGCTATCTACTTTTGCTTTCTTTTCATCTGCAACTCTTCCTGTATTCATGCAATTTTTAGCTATATGACCAAGTTCAGTGCATGTATAACATCTTATGGTAGTATCCCTTTTTCTCAAGTGATGCCTTACACAATTTATGCCAATGTGTCCATATTCTCCACAGTAGTGACACCTACACCAAGTGTTGTAATCCCAACCAAATATTTCTTTCACAATTTGTTCTGCTGGATTGGATGTTTTAGATCTACATTCAGATGCCTTGTGACCTTGTTTGTTACATTTATGACATTTGCCTTCAAATCTTGGTTTCTCCTTGCATTCATTTTCTTTATGACCATGCTGATTGCAATTGTAGCATTTTCCATTGAATTTTGCTTTTCCATTGCTCCAACATTTTTCTGAAGTATGACCTATTTTTCCGCAGTGATTACAAGTAGGTTTCTGATTCTTTTGAGTACCTTGATTGGAGGATTCACCTTCCTCTTTGTATCCAAGTCCTGCTTTTCCTTTTTGCTTATGCAGTTGATTCATATCTTCTTGAGATTTCATCATTCTCTCATTGATTTTCCTTTCAGTGTTTAGGTCATTCACCAATCTTAAACTGATTTTCTTTTCAGATCTCAGCTCCTCTCTTATCCTTTCATTTTTTGATCTCAGAGTCAAGATTTCTTCATTTGCATTGGAGACTTGATCAATAAGGTTTTCTAGCTGAAGAGTTTGATTCTAGATTTCATTGTTCTTTCCATCTATTTCATCTTTCATCTTGTTTCTTTGTTCCAAGATTTCACAGAATCTTGTTGACTGAATTTCCTGTTCTCTTTTCAATTTTCTTACTTCTTCTTGCAGAGATCCATTCTTTTCTAGGAGTTCTTTGATTGCATTGTTTGCTTCATCTAAGCTTCTTGAAGGGAAAAAGTCTTCAATCTTTTCTTCAACATACTGGTGGTCATTCATTTGATTTGCAAGTTCCTTCCTTCTTTTTAGGGATTGGGAAAGATGCTCTTTTGCTTCCTTGAGTTGAGCTATGGCCATTTCCAGATCTAGCTTTTCATTCTCAATTACTTTGTTAAGTTTGAATATCTCCATTGTCTTGGATCTTTGCTCAAGCTATCAAACTTTATCCTGAGAACCACAAGGCTCTGATACCAATTGTTGGAAATATTCAAGACTAGCCAAGTTACTGAGAGGGGAGGGGTGAATCAGTAACTTCAAAAACTTTTTACAAATTGTAGATCTTAACCATATTCCAATTTAACATTTAGATCAATAAGCTAACTACATGCATGAGTAACTGAAGGAATAAAACATTCATAACACTTTGAACACAGAGATTTGGTGACCCAGAAACCTTCCAAATAGAAAGTAAAACTGGGGTGGGGATGATACCTACAAAACTTCAATACTGTAGTATAAAGTTGGCCGGTTAAGGCTTACAATGATCACTTCTGATGATCTTCCCTGTTAGGAGCTATTAGGACTGCTAGGTCCACCTTGTTAGAGGATTTACAAACATACAATGAAGTATGCACTCGGTTAAGAGATTTTACAAAAGACTGTTAAGTCTACCCTGTTAAAGGATTTGATGTTGATTCACCTGTTAGGATGAAACACTAGATCTCTTACTTACAATTGAATTTTCTGATTGAGATTCCTTGATGTACTAATCACCTTCTATGATAAATATGTCTCTGTTGCTCCTTATACTGTTGTAGCCCTTTGTAATTTGCCTATCTCTACATTTCTTGCATCTTCGCATATGCACATATACTCTTCCACACACTTCTCTCTTTTTCACACATTCTTACACTTTGGATATGATACAAAATATTACTTTTATATCAATCCACAACAATTACAAAATAATTACAAATTTGGCCCTTAAACAAGTTAACACAAATATTACTGAGTTGGCCCAAATATAGTTACTCAGTTTCTGCAAACTAACTCGATGACTTTTTGATACTCAGCATCCATTGCATTACCCAGCATCATCATGCTCTTGGTAGAAGTGGAGGCACGGTCGATACTAACCACTCGGTCATAGTTTTGAACTCGGTATATACTAGTGACTCGTTAGATACAGTGCCGCTCGGTAGAAACTAAATTCCCTGTTTACTACGCCATTACTCGGTAAACACTGCTTAACTCATCACTCAGTAAACACTATTCTACTTGAACTGCTCAGTAAGCACTGTTCTACTCAGTCTGCTCGATAAACACTGCTCTGCTAGATGAGCTCGGTAAGCACACAGAAACCAAACAAGTGTTGTCACTAATGACAATCATAACTTAATGCCAACATCTGACATGACTGATTATTATGGTCCTGGTTATCATTTTCTTAAGAAATCAAGATTTAATGGGAAAGCATGTGTTAAATATGAACAAGGTATACAAGTACCTTTGGATAATGAAGTTTATGATCATACATATGGATTAGGATTCAATCCTTATAGACAACCATCAGCTTTTCCTGTTAATGTTAATCATATTTGTAGTGGACAGTTGAAGTTGGTTAACCCATTGCTTATTGACTTTAATCAACAATCCTCTTTGGATATTTTTCCTAAAGATGAAGCCTTAATGGAATTTTTAGGGGTTTATGAGGATCTACCTAAGTTTCATCACAAAAGAGGAAAGCCTTATTGTTTAAAATTTGATGCTTATTTTGGAGAACATGAAGAATAGGTTACTATTCCTTTACTAATGGATTCTCTGATAAGAAGTGATTTGTTAATCACTGAAACTATTGATATTCAAGTCGATGAAAACAATTCTAAAAGGATGATAAAAATTGGAAAATGTTTGAATCAAGATGAACGTGATCATTTGGTTTCCCTTTTACTTGAATTTAAGGATATCTTTTCTTGGACATATTTAGATATGTCGGGTATAGATTCTAAGATTGTTACTTATAACATTGTTTTAAAACCAAATATGAAACCTGTGAAACAAAAAATTCAAAAGATGAATCCATGAATTGCTTTATTAGTCAAAGGTGAAATTGAAAAATTATTGGATTCTGGATTTATCCATTCTATTGATTAATCAAATTGGATTTCAAACATTGTGCCTATGTCAAAAGGAGAAAATAAGATAAGGATGTGTACTGATTTTAGAGATTTAAATAAGGCATCCTTGAAAGATGATTTTCCACTACCTAATATTGATATGATTGTGGATTCAACAGCGGGCCATGCCTTGTTATCTTTTATGGATGGTTTTTTGGGATATAATCAAATCTTTATCCCTCATGAAGATTAATTTAATACTACATTTATAACACCTTGGGGAACCTTTTGCTGGGTCATGATGCCCTTTGGATTAAAAAATGCAGGAGCAACTTATCAACGAGCTATGACTCTGATTTTTCATGATTACATTCATAAGATCCTTGAAGATTGTGGATGATATCTTGGAAAAACCTATACAAAGAGAAGATCGCATTACTATTTTACGATAGATATTTGAAAGGATTAGAAGTTATAATATGAGATTGAATCTTAAGAAATGTGTCTTTGGATTTGATTCCGGAAAAGTATTAGGATTTATAATCTCTAAGCGAGGCATTGAAGTAGATACTAAAAAGATTGAAGCTATTGTTAATATGCCTCCTAAGAATATTTCCCAGTAATGAAGTTTACAAGGAAAAATACAAGCTATTCATCGCTTTATTTCTAATTTAGCAGACTGAACTATCCCTTTTACTTCCTTTCTTAGAAAGGATACTACTTTCTTTTGGAATGATGAGTGTAAACAAATTTTTGAGCAATTTAAGGAGTATCTTGTGAATCCTCCTATCTTGTAGCCTACTAATTTTGATAAACCATTTAAATTATACACTTTAGTGACTCCACAGGCCGTGAGTGCATTGTTAGCTCAAATTGACGATAATGGTAAAGAAAAACCTATGTATTACATTAGTTGAACTTTACTTGATTATGAAACAAGATATACAAATTTAGAAAGACAATGTCTAGCTTTAGTTTATGCATGTCAGAAACTCAGGCATTATCTTATAAATGCTGAAGTTAATTTGTGATTGTCAAAATTGATCCTTTGAAACATCTTTTCTCACAAACTGATCTCTCTGGCCGGTTGGCAAAATGGGTGATGCTGCTTACTGAGTTTGATCTTAATTTTATTTCTCAGAAGTCTATTAAGGGACAAGTGTTGATAGATTATCTAGCTGAAGCTCCTTGTCCTCACTCCGATGAATGTTCTACTTCCATAGAATTTATTGATGATAATATCCTAGCTATTCAATAGGATGATATTTGGGAATTATATTTTGATGGGTCTAAGTGTAAGACAGGTTCTAGTGTGGGTATCATCTTGATTCCCCCTACAAAAAAACCCATCCCTTTATCATATAAATTAACCTTCCCTTGTACTAATAACATTATGGAGTATGAAGCTCTTATAGTTGGACTACAAGCAGCTTCATCCTTCAATATCAAACATTTACACATATATGGAGATTCACAACTGATAGTTGAATAGACTAAAGGAGGATATCAGACTAAAAATGCTAAAATGACACAATATAGAGATTTAGCTCTTGATGTGCTTTTACAATTCTCCTCTTACATGATTCAGACTTTACCTAGGAAGGATAATCGACATGCAGATGCCATGGCAAGTGCAGCTTCCTTGGTTTGTCTTGAAAACAATGCTGAAAACTTTCAATTTACTATACAAACTCTTAAATGACTTGCAATTTCTGACTAGATTACCTCTAACTATTTCAATTTGCATTTGAATGAATGGTATTCACATATTTTTCATTTTTTGAAGGATGGTACTTTTCTTGAATCAGTAACAAGGAACACACATAATCATATTAGGAAGCTTGTAGCACATTACATCAATTTAGGAGATACGCTTTACAAATGCTCTTATGAAGGATTATTGTTATGATGTCTCAATAGAACTAAAATTCCTGTAGCTTTAGCAGAAGCTCATTCTGGTTCTTGTGGGGGACATTTTGGTGGAAAATACCTAGTTAGTAAATTTCTTTGAATGGGATATTATTGGAAAACAATGGAACATGATTCTTTTATGTTTGTTAAGAAATGTCCTCAATGTCAACAACATAGTAATTTGATTCATGCTCCTACTCATGAGCTTTGTAATCAAGTTTCTCCATGGCCTTTTAGTGTTTGGGGTTTTGATCTTATTGGATAAATCTCAATGGCTTCTTCTCAAGGACATACTTACATTCTCACTACTACAGATTATTTCATGAAGTGGGTTGAAGCTGTCCCTCTTCATTCAACAATGACAGATGTTATTTGTGATTTCATCCTTAATAATATCATAACAAGATTTGGTATTCCTTCGATGATAATGTTGGATAATGGAACATCTTTTAAAAACAAATAAGTTGTGAAATTATTGGAGAAATATAGGATTCAACATAGATTTTCAACTCCTTACTATCCTCAATCTAATGGACAAGCTGAAGCATCAAATAAAATTATTGAACAAATTTTGTGAAAAAAAGTTAGTAAGCATGCGAAAGATTGGCATACTCAACTAACTTATGCTTTATGGGCCTATAGGACTAGTGTTTGTACTGCCATGAGTACTTCTCCTTATAACCTTGTCTATGGTATTGATGCTATTATGCCTTTGGAACTGGAAATACCTTCTTTATGTGTTTCATTTCATGGGATAATTGATAAAGATACTTTTCATGAACAACACTTAAAAGAATTAGAAATGTTGGATGAACAATGAATACATGCATTAGAACATGTAAAAGCTTATCATCAATCTCTTCAGAAACAATACAATCATAAGGTAATTGAATGAACATTTGTAGTTGGTGATTTATTCCTTTATGAGAATCAATGAAATGTGAATGCTTTACCGAGAGAAAAAGGAAAATTTAGCCTTAATTGGCTTGGACCTTTTGTTGTTATTGAAGACTTTGGTTCGGGTGCTTATAAACTTGCTAATATGGATGGTGTTTCTTTTAAGGAACCCATTAATATTATGCATCTTAAATGTTATTATCCTTAATTTTAGTTGTTTTCCTGTGCATTTATGTATTCCCTATAAAGATTTATTTTATAGGTTATGTAGTTTTAGCAAAATTACATATTGAATATATTTATGCACCTTCTTTCTTTCTTTCTTTCTATTAAGTTTTATATTGATGAAAGCATAATAATCAAACAAAGAACTAATCAATAAAGAAATTTTTTCATTCATCAAAAAGAGTTTTCAAATTTTTGATACATATCTAGCCAATGACCCTATCTATCACTATGTCTATCACTACGTCACTCTGATGGCTGATGGCTCCCAGATCTCTCTACTCTGAGATGGGAAAATGAAGATTTGTGTGTCTGTCTATGACTCCTAGATATGCTCATACCATGTGAACATCCTCAAAGAATTTTTACCTCTACCATTAGCTTCTCCTCTCTTTCTCTACATAATCTCAGCTCTCACTGGATACATACAAAGATGTTGGCATGCCTGCCAGGATCTCTGTGACCAATGGAAGACTCTCACTCGTCAGCTGGTAGTTGATAGGATATAATTGTATCCTTGAGAATCTTGGATACAAAGCTCCTCCACTCTACTACACCAGCTGTAGAAAGAAAAACTTTTATCAGTCTAGTATCCTGTCTATCTCAAATCAAATCACATATTCAATCAAATTTCATAGTTCATACCTGGGTCTCCCTCCTGGACATCACTAAAGTGTCTAGATGGTGGGGGTATGGAGTGACTACTCTCTCCACACTTGCTATATCTAGGTCTCGATGGTGGTGTCTCTATGTGGGGCCATGGGGGCCATCATGATCTCAGTGGTGATGCACAAGTAATAGGTATATCTACACCAGTATCACTAGTTGGAGGCATGTCCTCAGCTCTCTCCTTCATTCTCTCATTGGCTCTATCTTCTCTCTCCTCCTCCTCCATGGGATCTCCCTCAGAGATGTGCTCCTCCTCATCTCTGATATTCTCATCCTCCTCGATGGCTCCACTATCCCGATGTGTCCCCTCTATAAATCCTGGATCACCTATGGGATAATCCTCAGGAAAGATAGGACGGATCCCCTGCAAACTCTAGTACCTGATGTAATCCTGGCTCATGCCTAAGTAGGCCACATCTGATGGTACCTCTATGTCCTTTGTCTCCTCTACATCTCTATCCTCTATGTCTACTATCGATGGTTGGCGTATGGCACCGGGTCTTTGATAGTATCTCGCTGGATGTACATAGTGAGGTACTACCTTAGGGGCTCCCTATAATAGGCTGAACTACCTCATCACCCGATCATAATAGTACAACATCACTATATGACTTTAATGACCCTCTAGTAGCTTACACTGCTATTAATGTCTCATCTAGAATTGTGTATCAGGCCACTCTGTCATTTGGCAATAAGGTCTCCATATCATATCAATGCTCGCAATGTGGTCTAGATGTACTCTCCAATAGAGCATATCCCCAAACTACCAAATATCACTCAAGGGATACACAAAGGATCTTGCTATGCTCACATCTACCATCATTGGAACTCCTTATGGATGTGTACATGTGAAATTCTCAAACATCCAAATCTACAGGAGTGTGCATGTCGACAGACTCTCCTGTTGATACCTCACTAGCTGACCTAGCTCATGGTATAGTTGAGCTAGCATGTTGCGACCCCATGAGAATATGGTCCTATCTCTCTCCATCTATTGTATGAGATATGTCAAAGGTGAACAAAATATGATACCCTTTGAGTTGGGTAACACAAACAAGGCTACTATACAAAGCATCACCTTCCATACTAAAGGTGTAGGGCCTAACAGTACGGAAGATAATAGGACATGATACGATCGGGTCCGCATATGTGGAAGTAGTCCTGTACAATACTTTGTGTCTACATAGATCTCCTCACAACCACACTATGTTATGGGTCTGATGGTCTCCCCTCAGACTGGAAGCCGCATGATCCTATAGACACCCTTTAAGGTCACTGTAATCTCACCAAAGGTAAGATGGAAGGAGCATGTATCCTCATCCCCCCTCTCTATCAGAGCCAATAGCATGGCTCGGTGTAGTCTGATCTATGGAAGGACTGATACCTAGTATAGTCCCACATCCTTCAGTAACTACATCCCCTCATCATCAAGCTCAAATAGTCTCTCTTTGATCATGACTAGCAACTCTCCAAAGGGATGCTCTCGGAAACAGACCAAGTCTTGCAAGCACAAACAAACATCATATCAGTCATCTATATCATCAAATCTACAAATCTAAGTGAACTAGGTCAAATTTGACCTTAGTTAGGTCAAGGAAGACCTTACTAGGTCAATGTCGACTTTACTAGGTTAGGGTCGACCTTATTGGGTCAAGGTCGACCTCATCTCAAAAATTGGAAAAAACCCTCTGGTCAATGTCGACTTTCATGGGTCAAAGTTGACCTAGATGGGTCAATGTCGACCCAAATGGGTCAGGGTCAACCTAAAAGGGGTAGGGTTGACCTTTCCTATAAAAAATAGGAATTTGGAATGTACAAAGGTGGATAACAGCAAACTCACCTTAGGTAGTGACCGTCTGGTAGCTAGGCTGTGTCTCAAAATCTCTAGGCATGTCACTCAAAGTTCCTCTCTTTTCGGCATCTTGCTTCCTTGTTTCAAATCTATAAATGGTAAGAATGAGTAAGTATTTCTATCTTTTAATTATTTATAAGTTCAAATTAGGATTTCCTTTGGGTAAACTCGAATTTCCCTTCTTATGCATTTAGACAGACATCCACTCTTTTTATCATAACTTGAGTTTGGTAACTTCATTTTCAGTGTCATCAGCGGTGTTAGAATCATGATTCAGATACCTAACTCCTTGAACTAGTTTAGGAAGGTTAGGAATCCTTCTAATTTTTTTAGGAAAGGACTTTTAAACACTCTACATATCCAGTATATAGAGTTTTTTCTTATCACCCTATTTCACCCTTCCGAAGTAGAAAGCCGAAATAGGGGGGGCATAAGGGGCTCTATACACTTCTCAAATTATCATATAGTAAGCTTTAGGTGATTTATATATTTTCATTAACCTTTTTTATTGTAGGTTCTAACATTTTTCTATAGGATCTTTACATCGAGGACTTGGCTATATCCTTTTTATTTACTATGATGTTTTCTTACTTTAGCTTGCATATTCACGTAGTGTCATATCTAAGCTAAAGTGGGGGCTAAATGTATCATCTTAAAATGGAATCACTTCCATCTTTATAGGTTTATCACCCTCTTTTAGTACATTTATCATGATAGACTTGCATTTAGGATGCATTTTGCACTTATCTTCTTCATTCTAGCTGAAATTAGGGTTAGGATCCCAAGGATTCTCCTTAATTTCCCTTTTTCCATGGCTCTATTTTTTAGGTAGGATTTAGAAATAGGTCCTCCTAGCCTTCATCATAGTCATCATAGGATTTTATGCCTATCCCTAACATTTTGTGCTTATCTGGTATCATTTTTAGGTCTCTAGGCATCCCCGGAACCTCCTGTCCTGATTTTGGCTCGATCTGGGCCCACAAGGTCAAAGTTGAGGTTGATCCTGACTAGGTCAAAATCAAGCTCAATCCTGACTAGGTCAAAATTGAGCTCAATCCTAACTAGGTTAGTTACAAGGTCATCTTTGACCTCCTCCAAAATCTGTGCCCCTCTTTCAAAATTTGGTCTCGACGGGCCCCAAAATCAATGTCGGGCCCTCAGATCCGAGTGCGAAAAGGTTTTAATTTGAAATTCATTTAATTATTTTCCCTCCTTAGTTGATTATTGTGATTGGACCTTAATTTGAGGTTAAATTTGAATAATGGGTCCTCACATTGCTCTAGGAGCCTCACCTTGAAACCTCTATATAAAGACTCTCATGTGCATTCATTTTCACCAAGTACAACCAAGTATAACCAAGCAACACCAAGAAAATTTCATGATCAAGTTCTCTCAAGGAGACAAAATTCATGAACAAGAATATTTCAAGCAAGCAAGGAATGGTGAAGATGCAAGATAGCAAGAGGATGATATAGAAGATCAAGCCATTGTTGACATCAAGCATCTATGTGAACACATACTTGGAGCAAGAGAGATCCTTTCTTCCTTGATCCACCATTATAAACTTTCAAGCATTCAAAGATAAAATCATGGAGTAGTAATTAGGGATTGTAAGTTTGGTAGAAGTACTTTAGCCTTCGGGGCTTGGTATGCTTTTCTATCTCATTCAAATCTATACATTGTTGTTTCATACATATTCATGCTAGGGTTTTGATCTAGAGGATTAGATCTTGGCATTACACTTTCAATACATACACACACACATTCTATTTCAATTGGCTATTCATGGAGGTGGAGATCACCAAAACAGGGGTTTGACTAAGGCAAAACCCTATATAGCCACCCCAAAACCCCCTTTTTTAGATATCTACAGTTGTTGTTTCAGGAATTAGAGGACAGATCTGAGTACCCTTTTCGCCGAACTTCCAGGATCTGTGAACAAAGTTAGAATCAACCTTCAGAATAAAAATATAGTGTTTGACCTTTTATGAGGGTCAAAGCCTACCTGTTGTCGGAAAGATGAAATTTTTTTGGGTTTTCTCTATCTCAGCTTCCTGATCCCAGATCTGGTTGCAGAATCTTCTGAAACCCCACACAGACTTTAGAAAACAAGTATTTCTAAATCAATTTCATGATGAGGTATGTATCTTGACTTAATTAACTTTCAAGTATTTCTAGATTTACTTATGCTATTTCAATTTAAAACAAAAATATTACAAATGAATAGTGTTCAATGTTAGGTGCATTGTTAAGGCTCCAATTTTCCCCTATTCAATTGTCATAGAGTATCAACTAAATGGTTACATATTAACAAGAAAAACCAACAACTTATAGTTTTGTTACTACCAAGAGTACCTTAGCAAAAAGCCATATATACATAGAGCGAAAGACTATGGCATCAAGCCAACAGTATTGTTCTCTTTACAAATTATAAACTTATGAGTATCAAAAAGACATAGTGCTCATCTAAGCTTCATCCCATCCACTGGTACTAATTCTGGTTGTGTTACTTTCTCATTCACTATTGTTGTTCCTTTTACTTAGAGAACTCTAGTTATCATTATCTATTTTAGCTTCCCACTCACTGTGAGTTTCTTCCTCCTACTCCTCATTCATATTTTCCTCTTCTTGGTTCCTCCACACATTGTCCATCTGATTGGTTCTAGTTGTCATACTTTCTCTGATTGGTTCCTGAGGGGTGTTGACCTAGGAAGCATATTGTATGTCTTTTTTGTATACAATTAATGCTCCTTCCTTTAGGAGAGTTTCAAATATTTCTTCTATAATTTCTATCCTTGCTGAAACCTATGAAGCAATGGTAAGATGTGTGAGTTTAATGAAAAACTCAGTAAGGTCTCGTTTCCTATTCTGAAAGATTTCTTCATTCCTCAACTTCCAAATGGTCCACAAAACAACTACAGTTAGGGAAAACCAAAAGTAATTCGACTTGTAATCAAACTCATTAACAAATCCAACGATGATCTCAGACCAAGAAAAAGAGTTTGTATAGTTCCACACAACAGGGTCTCCTACAAAACTAGCCCACCATTTATTTGCAAACATACATTCAAAAAAAAATGCTCAAACATTTCAGTACAATTACACAAAGAAAAACAAACATTTCGAGGACCACTCTAAGACAAGAAGGGGCCAACAACAATTTTCTTTAACAAGAGCAACCAATGAAAATAAAGAATTTTGGGTTCAACTTTAGAATGCCAAAAGAAATCAAACATAAAGTGCCATCTAGTATTAGACCAATCAATATTCTAGCTTTGATTAATTTTGTTAACAATACAATTGTCTTCCTTAAGCATGTTATAAATGTGTTTGTAGAAAAGTGTCTCAATTTTATTTCCATCATTCCATCTCATAAAATCTAGCAATTGTTCCAACTTTAGAATTTTACCAGGAAACAATTGTTAGAGTAATAAAGTGTTTACTGATTAATTGAGTCATATTGATTTCATTATTCAGTCACTTATTACCTCTCTTTCTGTGACAGGTGTTTGCGTGAAACTATTCTTGGGAGCTGTGGGTTGTTTTTCATCAACTCCAACAAAAATCTCCCAAAGGCTTTAGATATTAAGGTGAATGTCTTCTTCTGAGAGTTGGGGATATTGAATTTTTCTCTCAAGACCTCCCAAGAGCCCATCTTCTTGTCAACCAATGCATCTTGAATTAATGCTATCTCTTTTTTATGCCATTTTTTGGCTGAACAACCCTATTTTAAGGCCAGGGGTTTGCCATTAAGATATACCCCCCACCAAATAGACCTATCCGCTACTGCATAATAAGGACTATTCCCAACAATAGTTCTTGAGCATATAAATGGTTTGACCTGACACCAAGCCTTCCATTTGGTTTGAAAATCCTTAGACCCAACAACTTGGATCTCAAAATCCCCCATAATCAGGTCTAAAAGAGGAACATGACTCCATTTCTTACCTTTTCTAATGGTAGCTCTTGCAATATTATTTATAACTAGGACTTTCCAAGGTTCATTCCCTTTCAATGCCTTGAGGGTCCATTTGGCTGTCAATGCAAAACCTTGAGCTTTAAGATCTCTCAACCCTAGCCCTCCCCATTTCTTAGGGATACAACACCATTCCCACTTAACACAATGTCTTTTCCTATTTCCATGTCCATCTAACCATAGAAAGTTTCTCAAGATTCTTTCCAGTTTGTTGATTTGACTATTATCCAAAACCCAGGTGGAAGCATAGTATATTGCATGTGACGATAAGACCTTCTGAGAAATCTGAACTCTGCCAACTAAGGACAATATATGGGATTGCTACTTTAGATGTTTTCTTTCAATTTTTTATAGATCCATTCCCACATGTCCTTAATGGAAGGATTAATAGAAAAAGTGATCCCCGGATATCTTACAATGGTAGAGGGTCCTGACCACTTTCATTCCTTGCTTTGAAGCCATCCTAGGGCTACCTCTGACCAACCTAGGATGATAGATTTATGAGGATAAATTTTGTCTCCTGATGCTAAGCAAAAAAATTGAAGTCTAAAAATGGCATTATCAAATTTTTCTTCCTCCATCTCCAAAACTAGGGTAGTGTCATCAACAAACTATTGAATGATAAGGTCCTCCTTGTTGGGGAGAAAAATACCTCTGATTGGGTGTCCTAGATTAGGAGCCTTGAGTATGAAGGATAGGGCATCAGCCATAATAACATATAAGGCTGGGGCAAGAGGACATCCCTATCTAATAGATCTCTCAAGGGGAATGCATTCAGATAATTCACCATTAACATCAATCACTGTAGAAGAATCTTTAAATAGGATGCTAACCCATTTATAGAAGAACTTAGGGAATCCAAATGCTTCTAGAATTTGTAGAATGAAAGGCCACTCAATTCTATCATAGGCTTTTTCAAAGTCTAACAAAACCATAGCTATATTCTGCTTGTCTAATTTTGCCCAATTCATAGCTTCCCAATTGGTAATGAGATTGTCTAGAATGCATATGTCTTTTATGAAACTAGTTTGAGTGGCTGACACCACTTCTTTGAGGATCTCACTAATTCTCTTGGCCAAGATTTTGGCTATAATTTTATATGAGATATTTAGTAGGGTGATGGGCCTCCAATTTTTCATTTGAGATTTGTCTCCATCTTTAGGTATTAGTTTGATCAGACCTTTATTAATGTTTTCTCCTAGAGATCTAGTTTCAAAGGCTTCTTCATACACCTCTAGAAGTTCACTAGATATCCACTCTTTATTCTTCTTGTAAAACTCAACTGGAAACCCATCAATTCCAGGAGATTTATCATTAGCTAAAGAGCCAATGGCTTCATCAATCTCTTCAATTTTGATTTCCTGTTCCAGGGACCTGGCATGTTCTTGAGACACTTTCCGAGGGATTAGTTTGGTGCATCTATTCATAGCTTCAATATTCTCCTCTTTGTGTTCAGATGTGAACAACTTCTTGTAAAATTTTGTAAAAACACTCAAGATTTCTTGGTTATCTTTAGTAACTCCTCCTTCTATTTGGATGCCTATAATTTCTTCCCTAGAGTTTTTAGCTCTAATCAAATTGAAAAATTATTTAGAACCTCTATCCCCATCCTTAATCCATCTAGCCTTGGCTCTGACTTTTTGACCTTGAATTTTATAATTCTGAATTTTCTTGAGTGTGGCTTTACTGTCAATGAGTGATTGCTCCAAGTCATGATCTTTCTCTTTAGCTTGAGGTTGGGTTTCAATATGATTGAGTTTGGTTTGATAAAATTCCTCCTCTTGGTTTCTATCAATGATTCCTTTAGCCCCTATAATTTGGAACAAATTATTCCATGTTAACACCAATGAGTTCCACTTCTCTCTAGTAGAAAGGTTAGTATTGCACAACTTAGATAAGGTAGTAGTAGTCCTAATGGCTTGCAAGGAGTATCCATCATTCAAATGGGAAGTGTTAAGTTTGAAGGTGGAATTCCTCCTACATCTATGGGATTAATATTGAGAGGCTTTGAGAAAGATACAAACATGGATTGGGGAGTGATCAGACATACTGACATGATTAATTTCAATAGGGTTCTACTATGGTTGTTGTTTCAACCCATTCCACATCTTGTTAAAATAGATCCTATCCAGTCTGCAGTAAACCCTATTCTTATAAGACTGATTATTACACCAAGAAAACCAAATGTTATTGTATTTTTTTCTCATGTTTTCCAAAGGATCCTTGATTTGGAATCTCCTTTTAAATTTAGACCAAAAAAAGAATTCATTTCCTTTCCATTCATGCTTGTTGCCACCAAATTTATCCTGTTTATTCTCAATCATATTGAAATCCCCAATAAACACCCATTTTATGTCTAGAAGGTTGCTAGGAAGCCAATCCCACAAACTAGCTCTTTCCCTGTAGTCATTAGAAGCATATACGTTACAAATACCTAACTCCTGATCCTGATCTTTAAAATTCCCCCATATAACTCTCTGGCAAGGAGAGGTGCCCTTGTCAATCAGTTTGTCAACCCATTTACTTCCTATCAACATAGCGAGCCCTCCTTTGCCTCTAGTATGATCAGAGTATAAAAAGGTAGCTTGATTCCAAATAAATTTAAGAGTGTTATGAGCCTTATAGCTAGTCACTTTAATCTCCTATAAACAAACAATGTCCTTACTATACACCTTATTACACTAATTCCTGACCATGTATTTCCTATTAGGCATTTCCAACCCCCTAACATTCCAACTGTGTATGTTCATCATCATAGGGTTTTGGGGGTGTTGGAATTATTACATAATCTGTTAAAACATTCTAGTACCTCAATGTTTTTCACCTTATTGTTTTTCCCATTATTTTTAATGTTACTACTTTCATAATTTTTTCTTTTTTACTTTTTTTTGACATAACTTCAACAAACACGTCTTCATCTCCTCTTTGTTCACTACAGGCATATAGGGAGGGGCTTTTTTCCATATTCACATGTTCCTCCCCCATGGGGATCTGAATCAAATTCACAACCTCACATTCTTCATGTGTATTAATCGGAGGCATGGTGTCAGGGCAAAGACTATCCTGCTCAACCAACTATTTTTATCAGTCCTACAAATAATGTTTTTGTTCTTGATTTTGGATAGGGATATTTTTTGAGCATTGGGAAAGAGAGAGTTGTCTTCATTGACTTTTTCTCTGGGAACAAGAATGTACTGTGGATGACAAGCAACGGGATTCTAGGTTTCATGGTTGGGAACAACGGTGAGGATCTCAAATTCATCTTCAAAGAGAGGGTTTGAGAGAGAGACAAACTTTTCCAAAGGAGTATCAAGAGTTTCGTTGTGCCTATCAATATTATCTATGTTGGTAACTTCTTCATCAAGTGCTCCAGAATTATTAGCATTTTTACTATTGTTATATTTATTGTTCTTGTTGACCATTTTATCCTTCTCCTTCAGCATGGGAGGAGTATTATTATCTTGCCTATGGTTTTCACTAAATTTTTTAGAGAAATTTTTTAACAACGGGAAGTCTTTCCTATTATGACCATTAAGTTTGCAATGAAAATAGGCCCCAATGTCCCTGAGTCTAACAATAGCCTAATTCCATCTATCTCCTACAATGTCCAAGGAAATTTCATTAGGAAAGTTAATGTTAGGGTTAAGGATGAAAAGGGCTCAAGCATTGAGATGCAAAAGGGTCACTTTTGCTTCTTCAACTTGAAGAACAAAACTAAGCAGTTTCAAGAGATGGGGAATAAACTGCCAGAATTTTGGCTGGATATTTCTAAGTTCAATCCACACTGGGGAGGAATGAGAAATGAAATTTTCAGATTTACATCTGGGTGACTAGGGAAGAGCCCTAAACATGGTTTTCCCCACATTCCAATACCCCTTATTTAATACTTTTTCTTGCATAGCATGTTTTTTAAAGAAAATAAAAAAGAAGCCCCTCTAAATCATTTGACTAAAACTGACATTGATACCAAGTTACTTACCCCACACATTACCAATCCAATCATCAAGAAAATTTCTTGCAGGCATAAACTTCAAATTCATGCAAACAAAGAAAAAAGAAATTTTCTTTAAATGCGATTGTTCAGCTTTGATAGCATTTACCATGTCTGCATTCGGATAGAGAGCGAGGATCTTAGCACTAGGAAATGGAGTCTTACCTTCCTCTCCTCCTTTCTCTCCTCTGGTGCACTCTGCGGGAAATTCACTCTGTTCTCTTGTATGTCTATATCCATTAGTTCTGAGAGGTCCTCCTCCATCTCTTTCAACCACCTCAAATTACGCTGACTCAGGAAGAACCGTTTCTTCTACCACAACTGCTTGGTATGAAGGTCTATTTTTTCCTCCACCTCCATCCTACAAGCCTTCTTCTACCTCTTTAACAATTTATTGCCTATCTTTTCCATCATTAATGCCCTCCATGGACATCAGAAGAAATCATGGGAAATTGACCATAATCTAATACTAGATGGCCTTCATTGCAAGTGGAAAAATAAAACATAAATGCAGCACAGTCGAAGCCCAGCGGGAAATAATGACAGTGAATGCCAAACAAAACGGGCAAAAATACACATGAATAAAGACTACCAAACATAAAAAGAAATAAATACAACACTGACACATGGGATAATTAGCAAATGAC
The DNA here is from genome assembly GCA_027943335.1 of Chamaecyparis obtusa. Taxonomy (NCBI): domain Eukaryota; kingdom Viridiplantae; phylum Streptophyta; class Pinopsida; order Cupressales; family Cupressaceae; genus Chamaecyparis; species Chamaecyparis obtusa. The sequence continues at coordinate 714,655 of BSBK01006261.1, read as the reverse complement.
ACGTAGATCATTCAAGTAGGAAGCCACCACGGGAGCAGTACAGAGGAGCCACGGGTCCCTCCACTTGCAGATAGCAACGATGCAAACTTTGACACACTAGGACCTTCAACAAACTTGCAGAGTGACTTTTAGGATTTTTGAAAAAATAATTAAAATATTATAAATGCATGTTTAAACTTACATATTTTTAAAACTTATCTAACCACTACTAGGTGTCACATTTGTTGAATCTCTCCTATGAAAAGTATCCTCTAGCTGTGAAGAACAATTAACCCCTACAAATTTAGTACAACAGTTGGTTATATACATGTGCATAGTATATATTATGTAAAGTACTTTAAATATATAAATACATGTGTACACATGCATGCTTAAACATACATATATCTAAAACTTACCTTACCACTAGTAGGTGTCACATCAAATGGATCTCTCATATGAATATTCTCCGAGCCCACACTAGAGGCAATGTGCTCTGCTAACTGTGCCTACAAAATATTATACATTGAATGTAAACATCAATACACACATCTACAATTAATTGTTCACTAAAACTCCTAAGAAAAGAGAAAAGAAAACTTTATATACCTAGGTCTCAAGAGCAGGAGAATTATCAGTGCGCTACACCATTGTATCATCAACTAAAACTGCATCACCCACACCACCTTTAGTCCTGAACCTCTCTAGTAATGCTGAGTGTAGGGGTGACACTAGCTGGGAGGGGAGTGATATAGAGCCTGAACCATCAAGATGCAATAACATATCCATAAATGATCCAACATCAGTGCCAACATCCACCTAACCCAACCCACACAACTACTCATCAAATGTGTCTAGGCCCTTAGTGGTGATGTGTACATCTGCAACTTGTATACCTAGCTTTGTAGTTGTAAAGTGATCTATGGGTGTCGAGCACTCTGCACTATATTGTGCCTAACTAGATGGTGCATCTTGTGTCGGTGGAACAACAAGACCCCGTGCAAGTCCAATGACATCCCTGACTAAATGTATTGGGATCCTCTACAGGTCAGTAATATAAGAATAGGCATGCATGAGATCCTCCATAAAGTAAAGGTCCATATCTAAATGAATATGATGACCCAAAAGTTCTCGTATCTTTGTAGTTACAGGAATACCTGTAGCTCTATATGTCTCATCAGTCAAACCTATAGTAGTACTAGACGAAGCCTCAGAAGATGATCTGGCTCTACTCAGTCTAGTCAAAATGTATCTGCCCATTGAATCTGAAGTGATGGATGTGGCTGTAGAAGCAATCTATCCTATACTATCTACTACTCCCCTCTGAGAAGTAATGATGACTCTATCTATAGTAGTAGCCATCGCTGGTGTCACTGTCAGAGTCTTGTGCCCAACTAGCTATTGATGAGGCTGTACAACTTGATCGACCCTACAATACTGATCATGTTCTACAACCCTACCACACCCTTGACCATTATAAGCTAGAAGATCTAAATAGTTAACCCTGGGTCCCAAAAGGAACTCAGCGTACAACTATTGTGCAAAATATAAAGAAATGTGGTCATTATTAGGATAATGACCATGTGCTGCAAGAAACTAAGGGTATATCATGCATGCTATCTAAGGAATGATGCATTGTGTGACTTGATATGCCCTAACAATGGCCTTCCCCTCATAATGTGGGAAAACTTCTTGTTTGATGGTTTCCTTATGGACACTACTTTGAACCGTCTCCAAAGAAACATCACCTGAGACCTCGGCCCTCAACTCTCAAAAAATAGTCTCAACTACCTAAGGCATGAAGTAGGAGTGAGACCTCAATCTAGCAGTCATCTGCTCCAAATTGGTTAATATACTGACACAAGTATCTCTATATATGCTATATGTTGAAGATGTATGGATGGACTCTCTAAGTTGAGCCATCTCCGTGTCAGCAATATGAAAAATGGTTTGTATATCAGGAGTCTGAGGTGCATCCTGAGTGGCCATCTAGATACATAGCATGTGAAAGCTAAGTGTTAACAATTAAGTACTTGATTACATGTTATAACTGCATGTAAAATGGAAACAAATATCTAAATATATAAAATTATACTTAAATTTACAATACTACAGTGTACTAATACTCGTAAAGGGTCCTAGGATGTACTAATTGGTATTAATAGGTCCTATTAGGTCAAGTAAGTGGTCTTATTAGGTCTTAAGGGTCCTACAATGTACTAATTGGTATTAATAGGTCCTATTAGGTCAAGTAAGTGGTCTTATTAGGTCTTAAGGGTCCTCAAATGTACTAATTGGTATTAGTAGGTCCTATTACGTCACATAAGTGGTCTTATTAGGCCTTAAAGGTCCTAAGATGTATTAATTGGTATTAATAGGTCCTATTACATCACATAAGTGGTCTTATTAGGTCTTAAGTGTCCTAGGATGTACTAATTGGTATTAATAGGTCCTATTAGGTCAAGTAAGTGGTCTTATTATGTCTTAAGGGTCCTAGGATGTACTAATTGGTATTAATAGGTCCTATTAGGTCAAGTAAGTGGTCTTATTAGGTCTTAAGGGTCCTAGGATAATAGGACCTATTAGGTCAAGTAAGTGGTCTTATTAGGTCTTAAGGGTCCTACAATGTACTAATTGGTATTAATAGGTCCTATTAGGTCAAGTAAGTGGTCTTATTGGGTCTTAAGGGTCCTAGGATGTACTAATTAGTATTAGTAGGTCCTATTACGTCACATAAATGGTCTTATTAGGTCTTAAGGGTCCTAAGATGTACTAATTGGTATTAATAGGTCCTATTATGTCACATAAGTGGTCTTATTAGGTCTTAAGGGTTCTAGGATGTAGTAATTGGTATTAATAGGTCCTATTAGGTCAAGTAAGTGGTCTTATCAGGTCTTAAGGGTCCTACAATGTACTAATTGGTATTAATAGGTCCTATTAGGTCAAGTAAGTGGTATTATTAGGTCTTAAGGGTCCTAGGATGTACTAATTGGTATTAATAGATCTTAACGTAGTTGTTCAGGGTGACAATGGGTCCTCATATCAATTAATAGAACCTAAGATACATGAATGGGTCCTCATATTTGTTTTAAGATTTCATAAGGGATCTAGATAAGAGTCCTAAAATGTTAGTGGGTTGTAGGTGCAATAAGTGGTCCTAGAGTGTCTTAAGGGGTCGTGGATAACATAAGAGATCCTAAGGTATAGATAAGGGTCCTAGAGTGTCTCAAGGGGTTGTAGGTAACATAAGACATCCTAAGGGGTCCCAAGGGATCTAGATAAGAGTCCTAGAATGTTAATGGGTTGTAGGTGCAATAAGTGGTCCTAGAGTGTCTTTAGGGGTCGTGGGTAACATAAGAGGTCCTAAGGGGTCCTAGGTTACATTAGTGGATCCTCGTATGTATTAATTGAATCTAAGATACATAAATGTGTCATAGGACAACCTAAGATATGTTAAAGGGTCTTGAGGATCCAAAGGGGTCAGATATGTCTTAAAATGTTGTAAGGGATGTATAATGGTCCAATAATATTAATGGGTCTCAGATGTGATAAGTCTAAGTGTTCCTAGGACATCCTAAGATTCTTTAATGGGTCTTGGGGGTCCTAAGGTTTCATATTTGTTTTAAGATTTCATAAGGGATTCAGATAAGAGTCCTAGAATGTTAATGAGTTGTAGGTGGTCCTAGAGTGTCTTAAGGGGTCGTGGGTAACATAAGAGGTCCTAAGGTATAGATAAGGTTCCTAGAGTGTCTTAAGGGGTTGTAGGTAACATAAGAGGTCCTAAGGGATCCATATAAGAGTCCTAGAATGTTAATGGGTCGTAGGTGTAATAAGTGGTCCTAGAGTTTCTTAAGGGGTCATGGATAACATAAGAGGTCCTAAGGGGTCCTAGGTTACATTAGTGGATCCTCGTATGTATTAATTGAATCTAAGATACATAAATATGTCATAGGACAACCTAAGATATGTTAATGGGTCTTGAGCATCTGAAGGGATCATATACATGTCTTAGAATGTTGTAAGGGATGTATAATGGTCCAATAATGTTAATGGGTCATAGATGTGATAAGTGGTTTAGAAGTGGTCCTAGGACATCCTAAGATTCTTTAATGGGTCTTGGGGGTCCTAAGGTTTCATATTTGTTTTAAGATCTCATAAGGGATCTAGATAAGAGTCCTAGAATGTTAATGGGTCATAGGTGCAATAAGTGGTCCTAAGGGATCCTACATTACATTAATTGATCCTAGTATGTCTTAAGGTTTCTTGAGGGAAACAATGGGTCCTAGATATGTCTTAAGATAGTGTAAGGGATGGATAAGGGTCAGGTAGAGTGTCTTAAGGGGTCATGGGTAACATTAGAGGTCCTAAGGGGTCATAGCTTACATTAATGGATCCTCATATGATATTAATTGAATCTAAGATACATAAATGTGTCCTAGGACAACCTAAGATATGTTAATGGGTCTTGATGATCTGAATGGGTCATATATGTCTTAAAATGTTGTAAGGGCTGTGTAATGGTCCAATAATGTTAATGGGTCATAGATGTGATAAGTGGTCTAAGGGATCTTAGGTTACATTAATTGATACTAGTATGTCTTAAGGGTTCTTGTGGGAAATGATGGGTTCGCATATGTATTAAAAGAAACTAAGATAGATGAATGGGTCCTAGGACA
>BSBK01006260.1:352500-384663 GCA_027943335.1 Chamaecyparis obtusa | reverse complement strand
CGTCTCGACAGCCTTAACGGTTTCCGCATCCAACCAAAAGCCTTGGCCATACTCGTCTGCAAGTTTAACTCCACAGACAGAGAGGACTTTGCCCTGCAAACCAGAGCAAGACGATAGTGCCTCGTAGAAAATGAAGACGAGATGGCCAAGACCGCACTTGTGTACAAGGCAACCAACCTTTCATCGCACTCCGGGCCACGCTAAAAACACTAGGAAAGGCTTAAAGGGTGGAGAGTGGGACAACGATGAAATATGAAAGCAGGACACTCACCTTACGTGCAACGATTCCCAACACTTGTTACTGTCGGAGCTCATGTATCGCAAAGATGGAACGTGCCAAGTGCCAAGGCCCATGGCAAATGCAACTGTCGTAAACTTCGGAACAAGCGCATCTTTCAGTCAAACAAATGACATACACACTGTCGCAATTCTCTACGACACTCGTGCGTGGCAAAATTCAACTAAATATGAAGATGAGAACTTCCAACTGCACAAGGGCTGGGCAGAACTACAAGAAATGCTCACTCCGCAATTTATTATCGCGCCTACCATCTCGGAAAGGGGTACAAGTGCACACGTTCATCCAAGCAAAGAGGATGAAATGGAGTGAAGGGGCAAGATCCAAAAGTTCCGGAGGTACAACTCCGAGAACAATCGAGAGCAATGCCGAATTACATGTCAACTCTGTTACTAGGCAAACAAGTGTTGTACCTGAAGAAATCGACAGTCCTCACAATGGCCCGAGGCCAATGCTCCGACTTAATCAATTTTCTCCAACAAACGCCATGCCACCTTTCACAAAGGGATTTTATCCATCCAAAACCGAATTAATCACTTGCAGCAAAGTGACCCAAGAGCTAGACGGGGGCTGACCCAGTAATTGTCTTCCATGTCACTACAACGAAACATTTGAACGACAACCGCTGTCGAACCCTTTCCAACTTGCACCGTCGAGTGACACAAAAGACACTACCATGGGCATGGGCAGCCCCCGCATAGCAAACGGGTGCCCTAATGCGCCCCTCCAATAGAATCAGTGCTAGTGCTCAAATTTTATATCTGAGCTACCAATCCGTCCAAGCACCAGCACTGATTCTCTTGGAGGGCCGCACCTACCCAAACGACTCAGAAGCTATACGCCGGTCCATTCACAAGAACGGAACTATCTCCGGCCAACTCCCTGTGAAGGCCGCATCTCTCCGTTCCACGCATGCAAGAACCAACGCATAGCTAACGAGTACCCGGATAGGATTCGCGGAAAGTACATAGCAAATCGCTTGTACCAAAGCGAACCGAAAGCTAGACGGGGGCTGACCCGAAGATTGCCTTCCATGTCACTCTGCGACGACACATTCGAACGACAACCGCTGCCGAACACTTTCCGACTTGCACCGTTGAGTGACCCGAAAGACAGGACTTTGGGCAGCCCCCGCATAGCAATCAGGTGGCTTCATGCCCCTCTAATAGAATCAGTGCTAGTGATCCGATTTTAAATCCGACTTACTCATCCGTCCGCGCACAAGCTCTGATTCTATTAGAGGGGCATGGGGGAGCTTCCGCGAACTACTACTCCCCTATATAAGTTATTAGTCCGGGTCTTTCTCTTCCGTAGAAATTTGAGACGTTGAGAATGGCTCCCAAACAATTCAAATCTTCCAAAAATTCAAGTGAAACGATGAGGAAAAAGCTCACAAAAAAATCAAATCTTCAAAAAATTCAAGTGAAACGAACAGAATAGCTCACAAAAAATTCAGGTCTTCCGAAAAAATCGAAGGGAAACGAAAAGAACAACTAGCAAAACATTCAAATTTTCCAAAACTTCAAGTAAAAGAAAGAACATAGCTCACCAAAAAAATCCATTTCTTCCAAAAACTCAAGTGAATCGAAGAGAGTAGGCTCACAAAAAATTAAAATCTTCCAAAAAAAAATCAAAGGAAACAAAAGAGGAGATCGCAAAAAATTCGAATCTTCCAATGAAACAAAAATGAGAATAGCAAACAAAAAATTCAAATCTTAATGCAGCATGCGACAGAGCAAATCGCTTGTGCCAAGCGACCCGGGAGCTAGACGGGGGCTGACCCAAAAATTGCGTTTCTTGTCAATGCGACGATGCGTTGGAACGACAACCGCTGTCGAACCCTTTCCTACTTGCAACGTCGACTGACACAAAAGACACGATCCTGGACAGGCCCCGCATAGAAAGCGGGTGGCCTAATGCGCCCCTCCAATAGAATCAGCGCTAGTGCTCAGATTTTAAATCCGAGATACCCAGCACTGATTCTCTTGGAGGGGGGCACCTACCCAAACGACTCAAAAGCTATACGCGGCTCCATTCACAAAAACAGAACTATCTCCGGCCAACTCCCTGTGAAGGCCGCATCTCTCCGTTCCGCTCGTGTAAGAGCCAACGCGTAGCTAACGAGTACGTGGATAGGGTTCGCGGAAAGTACATAGCAAATCACTTGTACCAAAGTGACCCGAAAGCTAGACAGGGGCTGACCCGTAGATTGCCTTCCATATCACTGCGACGACGCATTGGAACGACAACCGCTGCCGAACCCTTTCCGACTTGCACCGTCGAGCGACCCGAAAGACAGGACTTTGGGCAGCCCCCGCATAGCAATCAAGTGGCTTCATGCCCCTCTAATAGAATCAGTGCTGGTGATCCCATTTTGAAATCCGACCTACACATCCGTCCGATCACCGGCAATGATTCTATAAGAGGGGTATGGGGGAGCTTCCGCGAACAACACACAACTCCTCCCCTATATAAGTTATTAGTCCGAGTCTTGCTCTTGAGTGGAAATTTAAGCCGAAGAAACTGGCTCCCAAAAAATTCAAATCTTCCAAAAATTCAAGTGAAACGATGACAAAAAGCTCACAAAAAATCAAATCTTCCAAAAATTCAAGTGAAACGAACAGAATAGATCACAAAAAATTCAAGTCTTTCGAAAAAATCTAGGAAAACGAAAAGAATAGCTAGAAAACAAAATTCAAATCTTCCAGAAATTCAAGTAAAACAAAGAACATGGCTCACCAAAATAATTCATCTTCCAAAAATTCGTCATTCTTACCGCAATCCATCATCTTATCCGTCATAACGCGTATCCAACATATCCACGAGGAGGTAACCCAACTCGCTCGCATAGTTCCTCAAGTCAGATAACAATGCATCTAGATGAATCCAAATCGTTTTCGATCGAGACTTAGCAACTAATGTCGCACCCGCCTAGATTGACTTGAGATCCAATCCGCCGACACATATGATAACTAACTGATTCCAATGCAAAGCATCTTGAGCCATTGCGCACTCAAGTATCGGAAGTCGAAGCGACATAGCAAGTAGCTTGTACCAAGTGACCCGGGAGCTAGACGGGGGCTGACCCGAAGATCGCCTTTCTTGTCAATGCGACGATGTGTTGGAACGACAACCGCTGTCGAACCCTTTCCGAAGTGCACCGTCGACTGACCCAAAAGTTACGACCCTGGACAGCCCCCGCATAGCAAGCGGGTGGCCTAATGCGCCCCTCCAATAGAATCAGTGCTAGTGTTCATATTTTAAATCCGAGCTACCAATCCGTCCGAGCACCAGCACTGATTCTCTTGGAGGGGCGCACCTACCCAAACGACTCAAAAGCTATATACGCGGCTCCATTCACAAGAGCAGAACTATTTCCGGCCAACTCCCTGTGAAGGCCGCATCTCTTCGTTCCACGCATGCAAGAGCCAACGCATAGCTAACGAGTACCCGGATAGGGGTTCGCGGAAAGTACATAGCAGATCGCTTGTACCAAAGCAACCCAAAAGCTAGACGGGGGCTGACCCGAAGATCGCCTTCCATGTCACTGCGACGACGCATTGGAACGACAACCGCTGCCGAACCCTTTCCGACTTGCACCGTCGAGCGACCTTCGAAAGACGGGACTTTGAGCAGCCCCCGCATAGCAATCAGGTGGCTTCATGCCCCTCTAATGGAATCAGTGCTGCTGATCGCGTTTTGAAATCTGACCTAATCATCCGTCCGTCTGTCGGATTTCAAAACGGGATCACCAGCACTGATTCTATTAGAGGGGCATGGGGGAGATTCCGCGGACAACACCTCCCCTATATAAGTTATTAGTCCAAGTCTTGCACTTCCGTAGAAATTTGAGCCGACGAGAATATCTCACAAAAATTTCAAATCTTTCAAAAATACGAGTGAAACAAAAAGAATAGATCACAAAAAATTCAGAAATTCCAAAAATTCAATTGAAACGAAGAGAATAGCTCACAAAAAAATCAAGGGAAAAAAAGAGAATAGCTCACAAATAAAATCAAATCTCCCAAAAATGCAAGTGAAACGAAGAGACTACAATCACAAAAAATGCACAACTTCCAAATATTCAATTGAAACGAAGAGAATAGCTCACAAAAAATGCAAGTCTTACAAAAAAATCAAGGGAAACAAAACAGAATAGCTCACAAAAAATTCAAATCTTCCAAAAAAACCAAGTGAAACAAACAGAATAGCTCACAAAAAATTCAAATCTTGCAAACATTCAAGTGAAAACGAAGAGAATAGCTCACAAAAACATTCAAAACTTCCAAAAATTCAAGTGAAAAGAATAAAATAATAGCCCACAAAAAATTCAAGTCTTCCAAAACAAAAACCAAGGAAAAACGAAGAGAATAGCTCACAAAAAATCCAAAACTTCAAGTCAAAACGAAGAGAATTTTACTACCTCGCAACAAACAAAATTCAAATCTCGCAAAAATTCAAGTGAAACGAAGAGACTTAACTCAAAAAATTCAAATCTTCTTGCGACATGCAGACCCAAGAGCTAGACGGGGGCTCGCCCACAGATCGACTTCAGTATCACTATGACGACGCGCTGGAACGACTACCGCTGTCGAACCCTTCTCTGACTTCCGCCATCGAGTGACCCAAAAGACACGACCCAAGGGAGCCCACGCATAAAAATTGGGTGGCTTCATGCCCCTCCAATAGAATCTGTGCTGCTGCTCACATTTTTAAATCCGAGCGGCAAATCCGTCCGAGCACCAACACTCATTCACTTGGAGGGGCACCTATCCAAACGACCGAAAAGCTATACGCGGCTCCATTCGCAAGGCACGGAACTGTTTCAGGCCAACTCCCTGTGAAGGCCGCATCTCTGCGTTCCATGCGTGCTAGAGCCAACACATAGCTAACGAGTACCGGGATAGGTGTTCGCGGAAAGTACATAGCAGATCGCTTGTACCAAAGCAACCCAAGAGCTAGACAGGGGCTGACCCGAAGATCGCCTTCCATGTCGCTGCGACGACGCATTGGAACGACAACCGCTGCCGAACCATTTCCGACTTGCGCCGTCGAGCGACCTGAAAGATGAGACTTTGAGCAGCCCACGCATAGCAATCAGGTGGCTTCATGCCCCTATAATGGAATCAGTGCTGCTGATCCCGTTTTGAAATCCGACCTAATCATCCATCCGTCTGTCGGATTTCAAAACGGGATCACCAGCACTGATTCCATTAGAGGGGCATGGGGGAGCTTCCGCGAACAACACCTCCCCTATATAAGTTATTAGTCCAAGTATTGCACTTCCGTAGAAATTTGAGCCGAAGAGAATATCTCACAAAAATTTCAAATCTCTCAAAAATATAAGTGAAACAAAGAAGAATAGATCACAAAAAATTCAAAACTTCCAAAAATTCAATTGAAACGAAGAGAATAGCTCACAAAAAATGCAAGTCTTGCAAAAAAAATTCAAAGGAAAAGAAGAGAATAGCTCACAAAAAAAATCAAATCTCCCAAAAAATGCATCATGCATAACTTCCAAAAATTCAATTGAAACGAAGAGAATAGCTCACAAAAAATGCAAGTCTTCCAAAAAAATCAAAGGGAAATAAAGAGAATAGCTCACAAAAAATTCAAATCTTCCAAAAAACCAAGTGAAACGAAGAGACTACATCACAAAAAATGCATAACTTCCAAAAATTCAATTGAAACGAAGAGAATAGCTCACAAAAAACGCAAGTCTTCCCAAAAAAAAACAAAAAAAAAAAAAACAAAGGGAAACAAAGAGAATAGCTCACAAAAATTCAAATCTTCCAAAAAAAACCAAGTGAAACAAAGAGAATAGCTCACAAAAATTTCAAATCTTGCAAAAATTCAAGTGAAACGAAAGATAATAGCTCACAAAAAAATTCAGAACTTCCAAAAATTCAAGTCTTCCAAAAAAAAATCAAGGAAAAACGAAGACTTAAACTCACGAAAAATTCAAATCTCCTTGCGGCATGCAGACCCAAGAGCTAGACGGGGGCTCGCCCACAAATCGACTTCAGTATCACTATGATGACGCGCTGGAACGACTACCGTTGTCGAACCCTTCTCCGACTTGCGCCATCGAGTGACCCAAAAGAGGCGACCCAGGGGAGCCCCCGCATAGCAATCGGGTGGCTTCATGCCCCTCCAATAAAATCAGGCATGCTACTCACATTTTAAATCCGAGCCGCAAATCCGTCCGAGCACCAGCACTGATTCACTTGGAGGGGCACCCTATCCAAACGACCCAAAAGCTATACGCGGCTCCTTTCGCACGCACAGAACTGTTTCAAGCCGACTCCCTGTGAAGGCCGCATCTCTCCGTTCCACCCATGCAAGAAACAACGCATAGCTAACGAATACCCGGATAGGGTTTCGCGGAAAGTACAAGCAGATCGCTTGTACCAAAGCAACCCAAAAGCTAGACGGGGGCTGACCCGAAGATCGCCTTCCATGTCACAGCGACGACGCATTGGAACGACAACCGCTGTCGAACCCTTCCCGACTTTGCGTCATCGAGCGACCCGAAAGACGGGACTTTGAGCAGCCCCCGCATAGCAATCAGGTGGCTTCATGCCCCTCTAATGGAATCAGTGCTGCTGATCCCGTTTTGAAATCCGACCTAATCATCCGTCCGTCTGTCGGATTTCAAAACGGGATCACCAGCACTGATTCTATTAGAGGGGCATGGGGGAGCTTCCGCGGACAACACCTCCCCTATATAAGTTATTAGTCCAAGTATTGCACTTCCGTAGAAATTTGAGCCGAAGAGAATATCTCACAAAAATTTCAAATCTCTCAAAAATACAAGTGAAACAAAGAACAATAGATCACAAAAAATTCAAAACTTCCAAAAATTCAATTGAAATGAAGAGAATAGCTCACAAAAAATCCAAGTCTTGCAAAAAAAATCAAGGAAAAAGAAGAGAATAGCTCACAAAAAAATCAAATTTCCCAAAAATGCAAGTGAAACGAAGAGACTACATCACCAAAAAATGCATAACTTCCAAAAATTCAATTGAAACGAAGAGAATAGCTCACAAAAAATGCAAGTCTTCCAAAAAAAAATCAAGGGAAACAAAGAGAATAGCTCACAAAAAATTCAAATCTTCGAAAAAACCAAGTGAAACAAAGAAGAATAGCTCACAAAAAATTCAAATCCTGCAAAAATTCAAGTGAAAGGAAGAGAATAGCTCACAAAAAATTCAAAACTTCAAAAAATTCAAGTGAAACGAAGAGAATAGCTCACAAAAAATTCAAAACTTCCAAAAATTCAAGTGAAACGAAGAGAATAGCTCACAAAAAACTTCAAATCTCGCAAAAACTCCAGTGAAACGAAAAAGACTTAACTCACAAAAAATTCAAATCTTCTTGCCGCATGCAGACCCAAATGCTAGACCGGGGCTCGCCCACAGATCGACTTCAGTATCACTAATGACGACGCGCTGGAACAACTACCGTTGTTGAACCCTTCTCCGACTTGCGCCATCGAGTGACCCAGAAGAGACGACCCAGGGGAGCCCCCGCATAGCAATCAGGTGGCTTCATGCCCCTCCAATAAAATCAGGCATGCTACTCACATTTTAAATCCGAGCCGCAAATCCATCCGAGCACCAGCACTGATTCACTTGGAGGGGCACCCTATCCAAACGACCCAAAAGCTATACGCGGCTCCATTCGCACGCACAGAACTGTTTCAGGCCGACTCCCTGTGAAGGCCGCATCTCTTCGTTGCACACATGCAAGAGACAACGCATAGCTAACGAGTACCCGGATAGGGTTTCGCGGAAAGTACATAGCAGATCGCTTGTACCAAAGCAACCCAAAAGCTAGACGGGGGCTGACCCTAAGATCGCCTTACATGTCACAACGACGACGCATTGGAACGACAACCGCTGTCGAACCCTTTCCGACTTGCGCAATCGAGCGACCCGAAAGACGGGACTTTGAGCAGCCCACGCATAGCAATCAGGTGGCTTCATGCCCCTGTAATGGAATCAGTGCTGCTGATCCCATTTTGAAATCTGACCTAATCATCCGTCCGTCTGTCGGATTTCAAAACGGGATCACCAGCACTGATTCTATTAGAGGGGCATGGGGGAGCTTCCGCGGACAACACCTCCCCTATATAAGTTATTAGTCCAAGTATTGCACTTTCGTAGAAATTTGAGCCGAAGAGAATATCTCACAAAAATTTCAAATCTCTCAAAAATACAAGTGAAACAAAGAGAATAGATCACAAAAAATTCAAAACTTCCAAAAATTCAATTGAAATGAAGAGAATAGCTCACAAAAAATCCAAGTCTTGCAAAAAAAAAATCAAGGGAAAAGAAGAGAATAGCTCACAAAAAATGCAAGTCTTCCAAAAAAAAACAAGGGAAACAAAGAAAATAGCTCACAAAAAATTCAAATCTTCCAAAAAACCAAGTGAAACAAAGAAGAATAGCTCACAAAAAATTCAAATCCTGCAAAAATTCAAGTGAAACGAAGAGGATAGCTCACAAAAAACTCAAAACTTCCAAAAATTCAAGTGAAACGAAGAGAATAGCTCACAAAAAATTTAAGTGAAACGAAGAGAATAGCTCACAAAAACTTCAAATCTCGCAAAAACTCCAGTGAAACGAAAAAAAGAAAAAGACTTTAACTCACAAAAAATTCAAATCTTCTTGCGGCATGCAGACCCAAGTGCTAGACGGGGGCTGCACACAGATCGACTTCAGTATCACTAATGACGACGCGCTGGAACGACTACCGTTGTCGAACCCTTCTCCGACTTGCGCCATCGAGTGACCCAAAAGAGACGACCCAGGGGAGCCCCCGCATAGCAATCAGGTGGCTTCATGCCCCTCAAATAAAATCAGGCATGCTCCTCACATTTTAAATCTGAGCCGCAAATCCGTCCGAGCACCAGCACTGATTCGCTTGGAGGGGCACCCTATCCAAACGACCCAAAAGCTATACGCGGCTCCATTCGCACGCACAGAACTATTTCAGGCCGACTCCCTGTGAAGGCCGCATCTCTCCGTTCCACACATGCAAGAGCCAATGCATAGCTAACGAGTACCCGGATAGGGGTTCGCGGAAAGTACATAGCAGATCGCTTGTACCAAGCGACCCAAAAGCTAGACAAGGGCTAACCCGAAGATCGCCTTCCATGTCACTGCGACGACGCATTGGAACGACAACCGCTGTCGAACCCTTTCCGACTTGCGCCGTCGAGCGACTCGAAAGACGGGACTTTGAGCAGCCCCCGCATAGCAATCAGGTGGCTTCATGCCCCTCTAATGGAATCAGTGCTGCTGATCCCGTTTTGAAATCCGACCTGCTCATCCATCCGTCCGTCGGATTTCAAAACGGGATCACTAGCACTGATTCTATTAGAGGGGCATGGGGGAGCTTCCGCGGACAACACCTCCCCTATATAAGTTATTAGTCCAAGTATTGCACTTCCGTAGAAATTTGAGCCGAAGAGAATATCTCACAAAAATTTCAAATCTCTCAAAAATACAAGTGAAACAAAGAAGAATAGATCACAAAAAATTCAAAACTTCTAAAAATTCAATTGAAACGAAGAGAATAGCTCACAAAAAATGCAAGTCTTGCAAAAAAAAATTCAAGGGAAAAGAAGAGAATAGCTCACAAAAAAAATCAAATCTCCCAAAAATGCAAGTGAAACGAAGAGACTACATCACAAAAAATGCATAACTTCCAAAAATTCAATTGAAACGAAGAGAATAGCTCACAAAAAATGCAAGTCTTCCAAAAAAATCAAAGGAAACAAAGAGAATAGCTCACAAAAAATAGCTAGCTTGTGGCCCGGACGATCCGATCTCATGAAAACTGACTACATACCCGTGGCTCGGATCGACAAGCTAGCTCGGATCGGCGATCTGAGCTCATTCCATCATGCATTCCCGTCTTCTACTCCATAAATGACTCACCTCTTTGTATTCACTTGAGAACTAAACATCCTTTAGTTCAGCTCGAATCACAACGTGCACTAGAATCCGTTCCAGCTCGGGTCTCATCTCAAAGATCCTTGCATTCACCAACAACACCTCCCCTATATAAGTTATTAGTCCAAGTCTTGCTCTTCCGTAGAAATTTGAGGCGAAGAGAACAACTCGCAACAAATCCAAATCTTCCAAAAAATCAAGGGAAATGGGGAGAATAGCTCACAAATAATTCAAATCTTCAAAAAAATCAAGTGAAACGAGGAGAATAGCTCACAAAAAATTCAAATCTTCCAAATATCAAACCCAAAAGCTTCGCACACATTACAAATCAAACAGCTTGTACCGAGCGACCCAAACGCTAGACAAGGGCTCACCCTTAATAAGAGAATCAGTGTTTGACTTGTGGGCCGGGCGAGCCGATCTCATGAAAACTGCCTACATACCCGTGGCTCAGATCAGCGAGCTGACTCGGATCGTCGATCTGAGCTCATTCCATCATGCATTCCCGTGTTCTACTCCATAAAACGACTCACCTCTTTGTATTCACTTGAGAACTGAACATCCTTTAGCTCAGCTTGAATCACAACGCGCACTAGAATCCGTTCCAGCTCGGGTCTCATCTCAAAGATCCTTTCATTCACCAACAACACCTCCCCTATATAAGTTATTAGTCCAAGTCTTGCTCTTCCGTAGAAATTTGAGGCGAAGAGAACAACTCTCAAAAATTCCAATTCTTCCAAAAAAATCAAGGGAAACGGGGAGAATAGCTCACAAATAATTCAAATCTTCAAAAATATCAAGTGAAACGAGGAGAATAGCTCACAAAAAATTTAAATCTTCCAAATATCAACCCAAAAGCTTTGCACACATTACAAATCGAACAGCTTGTACCGAGCGACCCAAACGCTAGACAAGGGCTCACCCTTAATAAGAGAATCGATGTTTGACTTGTGGGCCGGGCGAGCCGATCTCATGAAAACTACCTACATACCCATGGCTCGGATCAGCGAGCTGGCTCGGATCGACGAGATAGCTCGGATCGACGATCTGAGATCATTCCATCATGCATTCCCATGTTCTACTCCATAGAATGACTCACCTCTTTGTATTCACTTGAGAACTGAACATCCTTTAGCTCAGCTCGAATCACAACGCGTACTAGAATCCGTTCCAGCTCGGATCTCATCTCAATGATTCTTACATTCACCAACAACACCTCCCCTATATAAGTTATTAGTCCGAGTCTTGCTCCCCCGTAGAAATGCTCGCCAACGCCGAAAGGTCACAAAAAATTTAAATCTCATAAATGACTCAGCTCGACGGGCTGGCTCGGATCGTACATACCCGTGGCTCGGATCGACGAGCTAGCTCGGATCGGCGATCTGAGCTCATTCCATCATGCATTCCCATGTTCTACTCCATAGAATGAGTCACCTCTTTGTATTCACTTGAGAACTGAACATCCTTTAGCTCAGCTCGAATCATAACGCGCACTAGAATCCGTTCCAGCTCGGGTCTCATCTCAGTGATCCTTACATTCACCAACAACACCTCCCCTATATAAGTTATTAGTCCGAGTCTTACTCCCCCGTAGAAATGCTCGCCAACGCCGAAAGGTCACAAAAAATTTAAATCTTGTAAAAGACTCAGCTCGACGGGCTGGCTCGGATCGCCGAGCTGGCTCGGATCGCCGAGCTGGCTCGGATCGCCGAGCTGGCTCGGATCGCCGAGCTGGCTCGGATCGCCGAGCTGGCTCGGATCGCCGAGTTGAGCTCAATCCATCATGCATTCCCGTGTTCTACTCCATGGAATAACTCGCCTATTTGTAATCACTTGAGAATTCAACATCCTTTAGCTCAACTCGAATCACAACGCGCACTAGAATCCGTTCCAGCTCGGGTCTCATCTCAAAGATCCTTCCATCCACCAACACCACCTCCCCTATATAAGTTATTAGTCCAAGTCTTGCTCCCCCGTAGAAATGCTCGCCGACACGGATAGGTCACGAAAACTTTAAATCTCGTAAAAGACTCAGCTCGACAAGCTAGCTCGAATCCGTGAGCTGGCTCGGATCGACGAGCTGAGCTCAATCCATCATGCATTCCCGTGTTCTACTCCATAGAACAACTCACCTATTTGTATTCACTTGAGAACTCAACATCCTTTAGCTCAGCTCGAATCACAATGGGCACTAGAATCCATTCCATCTCGAGTCTCATCTCAAAGATCCTTACATCCACCAACAACACCTCCCCTATATAAGTTATTAGTCCGAGTCTTGCTCCCACGTAGAAATGCTTGCCGACGCCGATAAGTCACAAAAACTTAAAATCTCGTAAAAGGCTCGGATCGCCAAGCGAGCTGGCTCGGATCACCGAGCGAGCTGACTCGAATCGGCGAGCTGGCACGGTTTGCCGAGCGAGCCGGCTCGGTTTTCCAAGCTGGCTGGCTCGGATCGCCGAGCCGGCTCGGCTCAAATCGGATCGGATCCATCATGCATTCCCGTGTTCTACTCCATAAAACAACTTGCCTATTTGTATTCCTTTGAGAACTCAATATCCTTTAGCTTAGCTCTAATCACAATGCGCACTAGAATTTGTTCCAGCTTGGGTCTCATCTCAAAAATCCTCACATCCACCAACAACACCTCCCCTACGAGGATAAGTTATTAGTCCGAGTCTTTCTCCCCCATACAAATGCTTGCCGACGTCGATAGGTCGCAAAAAATTTAAATCTCGTAAAAGGCTCAACTTGACGAGCTGGCTCGGATCGTCGAGCTGGCTCAGATCGACAAGCTGGATCGGATCAACGAGCTGGCTCGGATCCGCGAGATGAGCTCAATCCATCATGCATTCCTGAGTTCTACTCCATAGAACAACTCGCCTATTCATATTCACTTGAGAACTCAACATCCTTAAGCTCAGCTCGAATCGTCTATGCACGAACCCATGCATAGCATTCAGGTATCAAATGGCATATCCAAAAATATCCGTAGAGAGCTAGCAAATCAATCATAGGCAGCATTGGCATAGATCGAGGTGAACATCATTTGATGCGATTTGACTAGTTACCATTGGGATGCCTTCGTGGCAATAGGGCCGACTTGAAACAAACCAACACAGCTTGATGTGATAGGGGTCATTTCATAATGACTGTTGGATGACTTTGTGGTGGTATGGCTAACTTACAATGGATGGGTGTAGTGTTGATGTGACAAGATCACCTCATACTAGAAATAGAGCTAACACGTCGACTGACTTGAACTGACATGTAAGGGACTCGATCCGAGGTGTAACAAAGGAGTTGTTTGGTGCACTCAGGAGTAGGGTCATGTCAGGGACTTGATTCGAGGAGCATTCATGGGGTTGTGCGACAAGTTGTTAATAGTTTTGGCCTGGGTAAGGTTTAGAGTCAAGTCGAGGTGTCATTCGAGCTGCATGAAGTAGCATGGACTGCTTTGTGCAGAGTGGCATTGGATCTTGTTGGGGACTCGATCCGAGGTGAAATCAACTAGGTATTGGAATGGGAAGTTGGGGACTTTTCCATGGGAGACTTGGAACATGTGCGAGATGGTGGCGTAATGAGCTAGTTCAGAACTATGTTGGACTATGAGATGCATTGGTTGCATGTACGTAGGAGGTCTTCATGACATTGGCTCGTGCAAGCCACAAGTCCTAATCTGGATGCAAGTTCACATCTTGAGGACAACTCATTAGTGGAGAAGTTCTCAAACTCAATTCTTGAGAGGTGTCTTGCTAGCTCAAATCGGTGAGTTGGCTCAGATCGGCTAGCTCAATCAGATTGGCGAGCTGGCTCCGATTGACGAGTTGGGCTCATCTCAGAGGTCGTTACATCCGTAAACAATACCTATCCCGTTATGACCCTAGAGATCTGGGTTACTTTGCCGACTCTAGTGATCCGGTGATCCAAGTCAATCCGGCGAATTGAGTCGATCCGGTGACCCGAGTTGTTCTGGTGATCTAAATTACTTATGTGACTGGAGTAATTCAAGTTGGGGGACTTGACAACTTGGCATGCTGAGCCGAATTCATTGATGAGTTGGCATACTCGTCAGCATAGGTATAGGAATGGGAAGTCATGGACTTTTCCATGAGAGACTTGGAATGAGTTAGCCTAGCTCACTTGTGAGTGGGGTCAAAAGTCACATTTGTTGACCTGAGTTGATCTCGCGACCTGAGCTGATTTGGCTGGCGGCCTGAGTTGGTGTGGTGACCCAAGTTGATCTGGCTAGCGACCTGAGTTGATCCAGCGATCCGACTTCATCCGTCGACCTGACCGAGTTGGTCAGGTGATCTGGTGACCCGACCTGACCTGGTTGGTGAGTCGAGTTGATGTGGCGACCCGAGTTGATCTGGCTGGCGACCCAAAATGATCCCGTGACCTGACCCGATCTGAAGACCTGACCCGACCCAACCCGAGTTGGTCTGGCAATCTGGTGACCCGAGTTGTTCTGGTTGGCGACTCGAGTCGATATGTTGACCCAAGTTGATCCGGTGACCCGACCCAATCCGGAGACCTGACCCGACCAAACTTGACCTAACTTTAGTTAGTCAGGTGATTTGGCGACCCAATATGATCTATATGGATACCTGAGTCGATGTAGGGACCCGAGTAGATTTGGCTGGCGGCCCGAGTCGATCTGACAACCCGTCCTAATCTGGAGACCCGAGTCGATCCGACGACTCGAGTTGATTCGGCAACCCGAGTGGATTTGACGACCTGTGTCGATCTGGTGACCCGAGTTGTTCTGGCGATCTGAGTTACTTATGCAACTCGAGTGATCTGAGCTGGTGGACTTGACAGCTTGGCATATTGGATCGAGGTGATCCAAGATTGAATGAGTTAGCACAGATCGAGGTGAACATCATTTGATGTGATTTAACTTGCGATCTGACTGGTTATCATTGGGATGCCTTCGTGGCAATAGGGCCGACTTGAAATAGAGATCTGAGTCGATCTGACGACTCCAGTGATTCGAGTCGATCTGGCAAGTCTAGCGATCCAAGTTGGCTAGGCAACTTCGTCAATCTAAGTTAGTCAGGTGATCTTGCGACCTGAGTTGATCTGGATGGTGACCCGAGTTGATCCGACTGGCAACCCAAGTTGTTTTGGGGACTCGAGTCGATCCAGAAACCCGAGTTGACTCGGCGATGCGAGTCGATCCAATGATCCGAATTACTTATGCGACTGGAGTAATTCAAGTTGGGGGACTTGACAGCTTGGCATGCTAAGGCGACTTCATTGATGAGTTGGCATACTTGTCAGCATTACTATTGTGCATATTAGATTGAGGTGATCCAAGTTTGAATGAGTTGGCATGGATCGAGGTGGACATCATTTGATGCAGTCTGACTAGTTATTGTTAGACGCAGTGTTGAAATGACCCGGGGTCATTTCATATAACCGCTGGGAGGCTTTCGTGGTAGTAGGGCAAGACCTGCGATGAGAACTTAACAAGGTCGCTGGCGGGGTCGAAACTCGTAGGAAAAAATGGATAAAGGAGGCTCTATACAAGGAAAAGAACAAAATTTTCAAGTTATAAAAAACTTAAATCACTAGAGCCATCCATGGAGTCACGCCTAGCTCGTTGGCGACGGGATCCCGGTGAGCTCGCTCACGAGCAAGATCTCGGACAGGATCCGGTCGAGCTCGTTGGCGATCCTCAGGGCGGGGTCAAAAGTCCTAAAAAAATAGACAAAGGAGGCTTCGTACAATGAAAAGAATGAAAAAACTAGAGTTGAAAAAGAAAACCACTCGTGCCATTCATGGAGTCACACCCAACTTAGTGACCCAAATTGATCGGGTGACCCGACCTAACCCGAGTTGGTTAGGTGATGTGGTGACCCGAGCTGATCTGGCTGACGACCCGAGTCGATGTGGCGACCTGAGTTGATCTGGTTGGCGACAAGAATTGATCTGGCAACCCGACCCGATCTAGAGAACTGACCCAACCCGATCTAGAGACCTGACCCAACCCGACCCGACCCAACTTGGCCTGGCAATCTGGTGACCCGAGTTGATCTGGTTGGTGACCCGAGTCAATTTGTTGACCTGAGTTGATCAGGCTGGCATACTTAGTTGACTTCATTGATGAGTTTGCATACTCGTTAGTATTACTATTATGCATATTAGATTGAGGCGATCCAAGTTTGAATGAGTTAGCCTAGCTCGCTTGCGAGTGGGGTCAAAACTCAAATTTGTTAACCCGAGTTGATCTGGCTGGTGACCCGAGTTGATTTGGTGACCCGAGCTGATTTGGCTGGCGACCTAAGTCGATGTGATGATCTGAGTTGATCTGGCTGGCGACCTGAGTTGATCTGGCGATCTGACTTCATCCGTCGACCTGACTCGAGTTGGTCAGGTGATCTAATGACCTGAGCTGATCTGGTTGGCGAGTCGAGTCGAGTCGATGTAGCAACTCGAGTTGATCTGGCTGGCGAGCTGAAATGATCCCGCGACTTGACCCAATCTGGAGACCTTACCCGACCTGACCTGAGTTGGTCTGGCGACCCAAGTTGATCTGGTTGGTGACTCGAGTCGATGTGTTGACCCGAGTTGATCTGGCTGGAGACCCAATTTGATCTGGTGACCCGACTCGATCTAGAGACCCGACCTAACCTAAGTTAGTCAGGTGATTTGGTGACCTGATTTGATCTATCTGGATACCCGAATCGATCCGATGAACCGAGTCGATCGGACGACCCATCCTGATCTGGAGACCTGAGTCGATCCGGTGACCTGCGTCAATACGGTGACCCGAGTCGATTCGAGGACTCGAGTCGATCCGGTGACCCGAGTCTATCTGGCGACCCGAGGTCGATCTGATGACTCGAGTTAATTAGGTGACCCAAGTTGTTTTTGGCAATACGAGTTACTTATGCGACTCGAGTGATCCGAGCTAGCAAACTAGACAGCTTGGCATATTGGAATGTGTTAAACAACATAAGCTGATGTGTTGACCCGAGTTGATCATGTTAGTGACCCGAGTTGATCTAATTAGCGACCTGAGTTGATCCGGTGACCCGACCTGATCAGGAGACCTAACCCAACCTGACCTAAGTTAGTTAGGTGATTTGGTGACCCCGAGCTGATCTATCTGGATACTCGAGTTGATGTGGCAACCTAAGTTGATCTGGCTGGTGACCCGAATTAATCTGGTGACCCGACCTGACCTGAGTTGGTTAGGTGATGTGGCAACCTGAGCTGATCTAGGTGATGACCCAAGTCGATGTGGTGACTTGAGTTAATCTAGCTAGCAACCCGAGTTGATCCAGCGACCTATCGCGATCTAGAGACCCGAGTCAAGCCGGCAACCCGAGTCGACCTAACGACCTGAGTGATCTAAGTTTATTATGGTAGTTGGAGTTACTTATGCGACTCGACTGATTCTAAGTTGGAGGACTTGATCAACTTGGCATACTGAGATGACTTCATTGATGAGTTTGCATACTCATCAGCATTACTATTGTGCATATTGGATGTGGTGACCTGAGTTGATCTGGCTAGGGACCTGATCTGGCTGGTGACCTAAGTCGATGTGGTGACCTAAGTTGATCTAGCTCAGGACCCGACTTGATCTGGTGACCCAACTTGATCTAGAGACCCCACCTGAGTTGAGTTCATCGAGCGATCTAGGGATCCAAGAAGATCTAGCTGACTACCTGAGTCGATGTGGTGTCCCGAGTCGATCTGGCAACTCGAGTTGATCTGGCTGGCGACCCAAGTTGGCTAGGTGATGTGGCAACCTGAGTCAATGTGGCGATCAAGGCTGATTTGGTTGGCGACCTAAGTTGGTCAGGTGATCTGGTGACCAGAGCTGATCTAGCGACCCGAGTTGATCTAGTTGGCGACCCATGTGATGACCTAAGTTGATTTGGCTAGCGACACGAGTTGATCAAGTGACCCGTCCCGATCCAAAGACCTGAGTCGATTCGGCTATGTCAACCCAGCAACCTGAGTTGACTTGATGACCCGAGTCGACCCCCGTGACCTGAGTCGACCTAGTGACCCGAGTCACTATGGTGACCTAATTTATTATGGCTATCTGAGTTACTTATGCGACTCGAGTGATCTAAGTTGGGGGACTTGACATACTGAGATGACTTCATTGATGTGTTTGCATACTCATCAACATTACTATTGTGCATATTAGATTTATGCGATCCAAGTTTAAATGAGTTGGCCTAGCTTGATCGTGAGCGAGGTCAAAAGTTGTAAAAAAAATAGACAAAGGAGGCTCCCTACGACAAAAAGAATGAAAAAACCAGAGTTAAAAAAAAATCACTCAGGCCATACATGGAGTCACGCCCTTCTTATTGTCGAGCTAGAAGCGGAGACTTGACTATGATAATACTTGAAGAGGAGTATGGGTCAATCATTCAAAAAGTGGACCAGACTCACTGGAGATCTAAGTAGGTCAGGCTATCTAGTGACCTGACCTAATCTGGCTGGTGACCCGAGTCGATGTGGTGACCTGAGTTGATCTGGCTCGGGACCCGACTTGATCTGGGTGACTCGACTCGATCTAGAGACCCCACCCGACCTGAGTTCATCGGGCGATCTGGTGATCTGAGATGATCTAGCTAACTACCTGAGTCGATGTCGTCGTCCTGAGTTGATCTGGCGAACCGAGTTGGCCAGGTGATGTGGTGACCCAAGCTGATCTGGCTGGCGACCCGAGTCGGTTAGGTGATTTGGCGACCAGAGCAGATTTGGCTAGTGACCCAAGCTGATCTGGTGACCTGAGTTGATCTAATTGGTGACTCATGTGGTGACCCGAGTTGATCAAGTGACCTGTCCTGATCTAGAGACCCGAGTCGATCCAATAACCTGAGTTGACCCGGCGACCCGAGTCAACTTGACGACCCGAGTCAACCCAGCGACCTGCGTCGACCTAGTGACCCGCGTCGACCCAGTGACTCGCGTCGACCCAGTGACCCGTGTCGACCCAGTGACCCGTGTCAAACTGGGCGACCCATGTCGAACCGGTGACCTCGTGTTGACCTGACAACCCGCATCGACCTGGTGACCCAAGTCAACCCAAGTCGACTCGAGGCCCGAGTTGATCTGGCAACCCCAAGTCGACCCGAGTCGACCCGATAACCTGAGTCAACCGAGTCACCTGAGTTGATCTGGCTGGTGACCCGAGTTGGCCAAGTAATGTGGCGACCTGAGTCAATGTGGTGACCCAAGCTGATCTGGCGACCACAGCTGATCTGGCTGGTGACCCAAGCTGATCTGGCGATCCGAGTTGATCTAGTTGGGGACCAGTGTGGTGACCTGAGTTGATCTCGCTAGCTACCTAACTTGATCTAGTTGGTGACCCGTGTGGTGACCGAGTCGACCCAGTGACCTGAGTCAATCGGTTGACCCAGTGACCTGAGTCAACTGAGTCAACCCGATGACAAGAGTCAATCGAGTCGACATGGTGACCTGAGATGACCGAGTCAGTCAGGTGATTGAGTCGACCCAGTGACCTGAATCGATTGAGTCGACCCGAGTCGACCAGGAGACCTTAGTAGACTAGGTCGACCCGTGTCAACCCAAGTCAACTTGAGGCCTGAGTCGATCCAGCAACCCAAGTCGACTCGGTGACCCGAGTCGACCCAGTGACCCAAGTCGACCTGATGACCTGAGTCAACCGAGTCGACCCGGTGACCCGAGTTGACCGAGTCGACCCAATGACCCGAGTCAATCGAGTCGACCCGAGTCGACCCAGCGACTGGGGTTTCTGTGGTGACCTAATTTATTATGGCAGTTGGAGTTACTCATTGGCGACCAGAGCTGATCTAGCAACCCGAGTTGATCTAGTTGGCGACCTAACCTGATCTAGCTGGCGAACTAATTTTGTCAGGTGATTTGGCGACAAGAGTTGATTTGGCTGGTGACCCAAGCTGATATGGTGACCTGAGTAAATCTAGTTGGGGACCCGTGTGGTGACTTGAGTTGATCTCGCTAGAAACTTGAGTTGATCCAATGACCCCTCCTGATCTAGAGGCCCGAGTCAACCCGAGTTGACCCGGTGACCCGAGTCACTCGAGTCGACCCGAGTCAATCGAGTCGACCCAGTGACTTGAGTCAACCGAGTCGACCCAGTGACCCGAATCAACCGAGTCGGTCAAGTGACTGAGTCGACCCGGTGACCTGAGTCGACTGAGTTGACCCAGTCGACCTGGTGACCTGAGTCGACAGAGTTGACCCAGTGACCTGAGTCAACTGAGTCGACCTGGTGACCCGAGTCAACTAAGTCGACCTAAGTCAGTCAGGTGATTAAGTCGACCCGAGTTGACCAAGTGACCCGAGTCAACCGAATCGACCGAGTGACCTGAGTCAACTGAGTCGACCCGATGACCCGAGTCAACTGAGTCGACCTGAGTCAACCGAGTCGACCGAGTCAACGTGGTGACCCGAGTCAACTGAGTCGGTCAGGTGACTAAGTCGACCCGAGTCAACCAGAGTCGACTGAGTCAACCTAGTGACCTGAATCAATTGAGTCGACCCGGTGACCTGAGTTGACTAGGTCGACCCGTGTCAACCCAAGTCGACTCGAGGCTTGAGTCAATCCAGCAACCCAAGTCGACTCGGTGACCCGAGTCGACCCAGTGACCCGATGACCCGAGTCGACCCGGTGACCCGAGTTGACCGAGTCGACCCAATGACCCGAGTCAACTGAGTCGACCCGGTGACCTGAGTCAACCAAGTCGACCCAGCGACCGGGGTTTTTATGGTGGCCTAATTTATTATGGTAGTCAGAGTTACTCACTGGCGACTAGAGCTGATCTAGCACCCCGAGTTGATCTAGTTAGCGACCTAACCTGATCTGGCTGGTGAACTAATTTTGTCAGGTGATCTGGCGATAAGAGCTGATCTGGTTGGTGACCCAAGCTGATATGGTGACTCGAGTAAATCTAGTTGCCGACCCATGTGGTGACCTGAGTTGATCTCGCTAGCGACTTGAGTTGATCCAATGACCCGTCTCGATCTAGAGGCTCGAGTCGAGCCAGCAACCCAAGTCGAGCTAGCAACCCGAGTCAACCGAGTCGACCTGATGACCTGAGCCAACCGAGTCGACTCGGTGACCCGGTGACCTGAATCAACCGAGTCGACCCGGTGACCAGAGTCGACTAAGTCGACCCAGTCGACCTGAGTCAACCGAGTCGACCCAGTGACCTGAGTCGACCCGATGACCCGAGCCAACCGAGTCGACCTAGTGACCCGGTGACCCGAATCAACCGAGTCGACCCGGTGACTAGAGTTGACTAAGTCGACCCAGTCGACCTGAGTCAACCGAGTCGACCCAGTGACCCGAGTCGACCCGATGACCCGAGCCAACCGAGTCGACCAGTGACCCGGTGACCCGAATCAACCAAGTCGACCCGGTGACCAGAGTCGACTGAGTCGACTCGGTGACCCGAGTCAACCGAGTCGATAGAGTTAACCCAGTGACCCGAGTCAACCGTGTCAACCCAATGACCTGAGTTGACATGGTGACCTGAGTCAACCAAGTTGACCTAAGTCAGTAAGGTGACTGAGTCGACCCGAGTCGACTCGGTGACCTGAGTCAACTGAGTCGACCTGGTGACCTAAGTCAACTAAGTCGACCCGGTGACCTGAGTTGACCCAGTGACATGAGTCAACCGAGTCGACCCGATGACTTGAGTCAACCGAGTCGACCCTGTGACCTGAGTCAACCGAGTCGACCCAGCGACCTGAGTCACTGTGGTGACCCAATTTATTATGGCAGTCGAAGTTACTCGGCTGGCGACCCGAGTTGATCTAGTTGGTGACATAAGCTGATCTGGCTGGTGACCTAATTTTGTTAGGTGATCTGGTGACCAGAGCTGATCTAGCTGGTGACCCAAGCTGATCTGGCGACCTGAGTTGATCTAGTTGGCGACCCGTGTGGTGACCTGAGTTGATCTAGTTGGCGACCCGTGTGGTGACCTGAGTTGATCTCGCTAGCGACTTGAGTTGACCAAGTGACTCATCCCGATTTAGAGGCCTAAGTCGATCCGGCAACCCAAGTCAACCCGGTGACTTGAGTCAACCGCGTCGACCGAGTCAACCTAGTGACCCGAGTCGATCGAGTCGACTCGATGACCTGAGTCAACTGAGTTGACCCGATGACCTGAGTCAATTGAGTCGACCTGGTGACCCAAGTCAACCGAGTCGACCTAAGTCGACCCGGTGACTTGAGTCAACCGAGTCAACCCGGTGACCTGAGTCAACTGAGTCGACCGAGTTGACCTAGTGACCTAAGTCAACCAAGTCGACCCAGTGACCCGACTCGACCGAGTCGACCCAGCGACCCGAGTCGCTGTGGTGACCCAATTTATTATGGCAGTCAAAGTTATTGGCTAGCGACCAGAGTTGATCTAGCGACCTGAATTGATCTAGTTGGCAACCTAAGCTGATCTGGTTGTCGACCTAATTTTGTGAGGTGATCTAGTGACCAGAGCTAATTTGGCTGTCGACCTAATTTTGTGAGGTGATCTAGCAACCAGAGCTGATCTGGCTGGTGACCCAATCTGATCTGGCGACTCGAGTTGATCTAGTTGGCGACCTGTGTGGTGACCTGAGTTGATCTCGCTAGCGACTTGTGTTGATCTAGTGACCCATCCTGATCTAGAGGCTTGAGTTGATCCAACAACCCAAGTCGATCCGAGTCGACCGAGTCGACTCGATCATCCGAGTCAACCGAGTTGACCCGGTGACCCGAGTCTGACCCGGTGACCTGAGTCAATCGAGTCGACCCGGTGACCTGAGTCAACTGAGTCAACCCAGTGACCTGAGTCAACCGAGTCGACCCGAGTCAACTGAGTTGACGCGGTGACCCGAGTCAACCAAGTCGATCGATTCAACCCGGTGATCCGAGTCGACCTGAGTCGACCGAGTCGGTTAGGTGACTGAGTCGACCCGATGACCTAAGTTGACCGAGTCGACCCAGTGACCTGACTCAATTGAGTCGACCCAGTGACCCGAGTCAACTGAGTCGACCCAATGACTCGAGTCAACCGAGTCGACCTGGTGACCCAAGTCAACTGAGTCGACCGAGTTGACCCGATGACCCGAGTCAACTGAGTCGACCCAGTGACCCAAGTCGCTGTGGTGACCTAATTTATTATGGCAGTTAAAGTTACTAGCTGGCGACCAGAGCTGAGCTGGCAACCTGAATTGATCTAGTGGGTGACCTAAGCTGATCTGGCTAGTGACCTAATTTTGTCAGGTCATCTGGAGACCAGAGCTGATCTGGCTGGTGACCCAAGTTGATCTGGTGACTCAAGTTGATCTAGTTGGCGACCCGTGTGGTGACCTGAGTTGATCTTGCTAGCGATTTGAGTTGATCCAGTGACCCGTCCTGATCCAGAGGCCTGAGTCAATCCGGCAACCCAAGTCGACTCGGTGACCCGAGTCTATCGAGTTGACCGAGTGACCTGAGTCAACCGAGTCGACTCGATGACCCGAGTCAACCGAGTCGACTCGATGACCCGAGTCAACCGAGTCGACTGAGTCGACGTGGTGTCCCGAGTCGGTCAGGTGACCGAGTCGACCCGAGTAAACCAGAGTCGACTGAGTTGACCTAGTGACCTGAATCAATTGAGTCAACCTAGTGACCTGAGTCGACTAGGTCGACCCGTGTCAACCCAAGTCGACTCGAGGCCTAAGTTGATTCGGCAACCCAAGTCGACTCGGTGACCCACGTCGACCGAGTAGTTGACCCGATGACCCGAGTTGACCCGGTGACCCGAGTTGATCAAGTTGACTGAGTTGACTGAGTCGACCCAGCGACCAGGGTTTTTGTGGTGACCCAATTTATTATGGCAGTCGGAGTTACTCACTGGCGACCAGAGCTAATCTAGCGACCTGAGTTGATCTAATTGGTGACCTAACCTAATCTGGTTGGTGAACTAATTTTGTCAGGTGATCTGGTGACAAGAGCTGATCTGGTTGGTGACCCAAGCTGATATGGCGACCTGAGTAAATCTAGTTGGTGATCCGTGTGGTGACCTGAGTTGATCTCGCTAGCGACTTGAGTTGATCCAGTGACCCATCCCGATCCAGAGGCCCGAGTCGAGCCGGCAACCCAACTCGACCTGAGTCAATCGAGTCGACTCGAGTCCACCGAGTCGACCCAGTGACCCGAGTCAACCTGGTCAACTCGATGACCCGAGCCAACCGAGTCGACCCAGTGACCCGGTGACTCGAATCAACTGAGTCGACCCGGTGACCAGAGTTGACTAAGTCGACCCAGCTGACTTGGTGACCTGAGTCGACAGAGTTGACCTAGTGACCTGAGTCAACCGTGTTGACCTGATGACCTAAGTTGACCTGGTGACCCAAGTCAACCAAGTCTACCTAAGTTAGTAAGGTGACTGAGTTGACCCGAGTCGACCTAGTGACCTGAGTCAACCGAGTCGACCTGGTGACTCGAGTCGACCCAGTGACATGAGTCAACTGAGTCGACCCAATGACCTGAGTCAACTGAGTCAACCGAGTCAACCCTATGACCTGAGTCAACCAAGTTGACCTAGCGACCCGAGTCACTATGGTGACCCAATTTATTATGGCAGTCAAAGTTATTGGCTGGCGACCTGAGTTGATCTAGTTGGTGACATAAGCTGATATGGCGACCAGAGCTGATCTAGCTGGTGACCCAAGCTAATCTGGTGACCCAAGTTGATCTAGTTGGCGACCCATGTGGTGACCTGAGTTGATCTCGCTAGTAACTTGAGTTGACCCGATGATCCATCTTGATCTAGAGGCCCGAGTCGATCCGGCAACCCAAGTCGACCTGGTGACCTGAGTCAACCGCGTCGACCGACTCGACCCAGTGACCTGAGTCAACTAAGTTGACCTGATGACTTGAGTCAACTGAGTTGACCCAATGACCGGAGTCAACTGAGTTGACCCGATGACCTGAGTCAACTGAGTTAACACGATGACTCGAGGCAACCAAGTCGACCCAAGTCGACCGAGTCAGTCAGGTGACTGAGTCGACCTAAGTCGACCTAGTGACCTGAGTCGACCGAGTCAACCCGGTGACTCGAGTCAACAGAGTCGACCGAGTCGACCCAGTGACCCGTGTCAACCGAGTTGACCTGGTGACCCGAGTCGATCGAGTCGACCCAGCGACCTGAGTCACTATGGTGACCTAATTTATTATGGCAGTCAGAGTTACTGGCTGGTGACTAGAGCTGATCTGGTGACCTGAATTGATCTAGTTGGCAACCTAAGCTGATTTGGCTGTCGACCTAATTTTGTGAGGTGATCTGGCGACCAGAGCTGATCTGGCTAGTGACCCAATCTGATTTGGTGACCTGAGTTGATCTAGTTGGTGACCCGTGTGGTGACCTGAGTTGATCTCACTAGCGACTTGTGTTGATCTAGTGACCCATCCCAATCTAGAGGCCTGAGTCGATCCGGCAACCCAAGTCGATTCGAGTTGACTCGGTGACCCGAGTCAACCGAGTCGACCCAGTGACCTGAGTCAATTGAGTCAACCCAGTGACCTGAGTCAACCGAGTCGACCCGATGACCCGAGTCAACCGAGTCAACCCGATGACCCGAGTCAACCGAGTCGACGCAGTGACCTGAGTCAACCAAGTCGATGCGGTGACCCAAGTCAACCGAGTCGACCCGGTGACCTGAGTCAACCGAGTTGACCTGAGTCAACCCGACGACCTGAGTCGACCCGATGACCCGACTCGATCGAGTCGACCTGGTGACCTGACTCGACCGAGTCGACCCAATGACCCGAGTCAACCGAGTCGACCCGGTGACCCGAGTCAACTGAGTCGACCGAGTTCACCCGGTGACCTGAGTCAATTGAGTCGACCCAGTGACCCAAGTTGCTAGTGACCTAATTTTGTTAGGTGATCTGGAGACCAGAGTTGATCTGGTTGGTGACCCAAGCTAATCTGGCGACCAGAGTTGATCTAGTTGGTGACCCGTGTGGTGACCTAAGTTGATCTTGCTAGCAACTTGAGTTGATCCAGTAACCCATCCTGATCCAGAGGCCTGAGTCGATCTGGTAACCCAAGTCGACCTGAGTCGACCTGGTGACCCGACTCAACCGAGTCGACCCGATGACCCGAATCAACCAAGTCGACCTGATGACCCGAGTCAACCAAGTCGACCTTGTGACCCGAGTCAACCAAGTCGACCCGAGTCAGTCAGGTGACTGAGTCAACCCGGTGACCTGAGTCGATTAAGTCAACGGAGTCCACCCAATGACCTGAGTCAACTGAGTCGATCGTGTCAACCCAGTAACCTAAGTCAACCCGGTGAATCGAGTCAACTGAGTCGATCGAGTCGACCCGGTGACCTGAGTCAACTGAGTCGACCTGAGTCGACTGAGTCAACCCAGTTACCTGAGTCACTGTGGTGACCTAATTTATTATGGTAGTCAGAGTTACTGGCTAGTGACCTAAGCTAATCTGGCTGGTGACTTAAGTTTGTCAGGTGATCTAGCGACCAGAGTTGATCTGGTTGGTGACCCAAGCTGATCTGGCGATGTGAGTTGATCTAGTTGGCGACCCGTGTGGTGACCTGAGTTGATCTCGCTAGCGACTTGAGTTGATCCAGTGACCCGTACTGATCCAGAGGCCCGAGTCGATCTGACAACCCAAGTCGACCCGGTGACCCGAGTCAACTTGGTGACTCGAGTCGATCCGATGACCTGAGTCAACTGAGTCATCCCGAGTCGACCGAGTCAGTCAGGTGACTGAGTCGACCCGGTGACCTGAGTCAACCAAGTCGACCTGGTGACCCAAGTCCATCGAGTCGACCGAGTCGACCCAGTGACCTGATTCAACCAAGTCGACCTGGTGACCCGAGTCAACCGAGTCGACCTGGTGACCCGAGTCGCTGTGGTGACCCAATTTATTATGGCAGTCAAAGTTTTTGGCTGGCAACCAGAGCTGATCTGGCGACCTGAGTTGATCTAGTTAGCGACCTAAGCTGATCTAGTTGGCGACCTAAGATGAAATGGTTGGTGACCCAGGCTGATCTAGTTAGTGACCTGATTTTGTCAGGTGATCTAGCGACTAGAGCTGATCTAGCTGGTGACCCAAGCTGATCTAGTGACCCGAGTTGATCTAGTTGGTTACCTGTGTGGTGACCTGAGCTGATCTCGCTAGCAACTTGAGTTGATCTAGTGACCCGTGCAATCTAGAGGCCCGAGTAGATCCGACAACCCAAGTCGACTTGAGTCGACCTGAGTCAACCGAGTCAGCTGAGTCGACCTAAGTCACCCTAGTCGACCCGGTGATCCAAGTCAACTGAGTTGACTCAAGTTGACTGCGTCGACCCGAGTCGACCGGGTCGGTCAGGTGACTGACTCGACCTGAGTCGATTTGGCTACCTGAGTCAACTCGGTGACCCGAGTCGATCGAGTCGACCGAGTCGACCAAGTCCACCCAGTGACCTGAGTCACCTTAGTCGACCGAGCGACCAGAGTCGTTGTAGTGACCTAATTTATTATGGCAGTATGAGTTACCGACTAGCGAGCAGAGTTGATCTAGCCACCCGAGATGATCTAGTTTGCGACCTGAGTTGATCTAGTTGGTGACCCGAGTTGATCTGCCTGTTGACCTAATTTTGTCAAGTGATCTAGCGACCAGAGCTGATCAAGCCGAGCGGAACCGAACCGGTCGAGCTCTCCGGGGAGCGGCGGGGCGGGATCGGCGCCGAGCTCGCTCCCGGGCGGGGTCGAAACTCGCGGAAAAAAAATGAACAAAGGAGGCCCCGTACGAGGATAAGAACGAAAAAACCAGAGTTAAATTAAAAAAAAAAAAAAAAAAAAAAAAAAAATTACTTTCGGGTCATACGTGTAGCCACGCCCAGCTCGCCCGCGGACGGGATCCCCATCGAGCTCGTCGAGCCGAGCGGCGCTCGCGGGCGGGGTCCGATCCGAGCGGAACCGAACCGGTCGAGCTCTCCGGGGAGCGGCGGGGCGGGATCGGCGCCGAGCTCGCTCCGGGGCGGGGTCGAAACTCGCGGAAAAAAAATGAACAAAGGAGGCTCCGTACGAGGATAAGAACGAAAAAACCAGAGTTAAAAAAAAAAAAAAAAAAAAAAAAAATACATTCGCGTCATACGTGTAGCCACGCCCAGCTCGCCCGCGGACGGGATCCCCATCGAGCTCGTCGAGCCGAGCGGCGCTCGCGGGCGGGGTCCGATCCGAGCGGAACCGAACCGGTCGAGCTCTCCGGGGAGCGGCGGGGCGGGATCGGCGCCGAGCTCGCTCCCGGGCGGGGTCGAAACTCGCGGAAAAAAAATGAACAAAGGAGGCTCCGTACGAGGATAAGAACGAAAAAACCAGAGTTTAAAAAAAAATTAAAAAAAAAAAATTACATTCGGGTCATACGTGTAGCCACGCCCAGCTCGCCCGCGGACGGGATCCCCATCGAGCTCGTCGAGCCGAGCGGCGCTCGCGGGCGGGGTCCGATCCGAGCGGAACCGAACCGGTCGAGCTCTCCGGGGAGCGGCGAGGCGGGATCGGCGCCGAGCTCGCTCCCGGGCGGGGTCGAAACTCGCGGAAAAAAAATGAACAAAGGAGGCTCCGTACGAGGATAAGAACGAAAAAACCAGAGTTAAAAAAAAAAAAAAAAAAAAAAAAAATTACATTCGGGTCATACGTGTAGCCACGCCCAGCTCGCCCGCGGACGGGATCCCATTCGAGCTCGTCGAGCCGAGCGGCGCTCGCGGGCGGGGTCCGATCCGAGCGGAACCGAACCGGTCGAGCTCTCCGGGGAGCGGCGGGGCAGGATCGGCGCCGAGCTCGCTCCCGGGCGGGGTCGAAACTCGCGGAAAAAAAATGAACAAAGGAGGCTCCGTACGAGGATAAGAACGAAAAAACCAGAGTTAAAAAAAAAAAAAAAAAAAAAATTACATTCGGGTCATACGTGTAGCCACGCCCAGCTCGCCCGCGGACGGGATCCCCATCGAGCTCGTCGAGCCGAGCGGCGCTCGCGGGCGGGGTCCGATCCGAGCGGAACCGAACCGGTCGAGCTCTCCGGGGAGCGGCGGGGCGGGATCGGCGCCGAGCTCGCTCCCGGGCGGGGTCGAAACTCGCGGAAAAAAAATGAACAAAGGAGGCTCCGTACGAGGATAAGAACGAAAAAACCAGAGTTTTAAAAAAAAAAAAAAAAAAAAATTACATTCGGGTCATACGTGTAGCCACGCCCAGCTCGCCCGCGGACGGGATCCCCATCGAGCTCGTCGAGCCGAGCGGCGCTCGCGGGCGGGGTCCGATCCGAGCGGAACCGAACCGGTCGAGCTCTCCGGGGAGCGGCGGGGCGGGATCGGCGCCGAGCTCGCTCCCGGGCGGGGTCGAAACTCGCGGGAAAAAAATGAACAAAGGAGGCTCCGTACGAGGATAAGAACGAAAAAACCAGAGTTAAAAAAAAAAAAAAAAAAAAAAAAAAAAATTACATTCGGGTCATACGTGTAGCCACGCCCAGCTCGCCCGCGGACGGGATCCCCATCGAGCTCGTCGAGCCGAGCGGCGCTCGCGGGCGGGGTCCGATCGGAGCGGAACCGAACCGGTCGAGCTCTCCGGGGAGCGGCGGGGCGGGATCGGCGCCGAGCTCGCTCCCGGGCGGGGTCGAAACTCGCGGAAAAAAAATGAACAAAGGAGGCTCCGTACGAGGATAAGAACGAAAAAACCAGAGTTAAAAAAAAAAAAAAATAAAAAAATTACATTCGGGTCATACGTGTAGCCACGCCCAGCTCGCCCGCGGACGGGATCCCCATCGAGCTCGTCGAGCCGAGCGGCGCTCGCGGGCGGGGTCCGATCCGAGCGGAACCGAACCGGTCGAGCTCTCCGGGGAGCGGCGGGGCGGGATCGGCGCCGAGCTCGCTCCCGGGCGGGGTCGAAACTCGCGGAAAAAAAATGAACAAAGGAGGCCCCGTACGAGGATAAGAACGAAAAAACCAGAGTTAAAAAAAAAAAAAAAAAAAAAAAAAAAAAAAAAAAAAAAACTTTCGGGTCATAAGTGTAGCCACGCCCAGCTCGCCCGCGGACGGGATCCCCATCGAGCTCGTCGAGCCGAGCGGCGCTCGCGGGCGGGGTCCGATCCGAGCGGAACCGAACCGGTCGAGCTCTCCGGGGAGCGGCGGGGCGGGATCGGCGCCGAGCTCGCTCCGGGGCGGGGTCGAAACTCGCGGAAAAAAAATGAACAAAGGAGGCTCCGTACGAGGATAAGAACGAAAAAACCAGAGTTTTAAAAAAAAAAAAAAAAAAAATTACATTCGGGTCATACGTGTAGCCACGCCCAGCTCGCCCGCGGACGGGATCCCCATCGAGCTCGTCGAGCCGAGCGGCGCTCGCGGGCGGGGTCCGATCCGAGCGGAACCGAACCGGTCGAGCTCTCCGGGGAGCGGCGGGGCGGGATCGGCGCCGAGCTCGCTCCCGGGCGGGGTCGAAACTCGCGGAAAAAAAATGAACAAAGGAGGCTCCGTACGAGGATAAGAACGAAAAAACCAGAGTTAAAAAAAAAAAAAAAAAAAAAATTACATTCGGGTCATACGTGTAGCCACGCCCAGCTCGCCCGCGGACGGGATCCCCATCGAGCTCGTCGAGCCGAGCGGCGCTCGCGGGCGGGGTCCGATCCGAGCGGAACCGAACCGGTCGAGCTCTCCGGGGAGCGGCGGGGCGGGATCGGCGCCGAGCTCGCTCCGGGGCGGGGTCGAAACTCGCGGAAAAAAAATGAACAAAGGAGGCTCCGTACGAGGATAAGAACGAAAAAACCAGAGTTAAAAAAAAAAAAAAAAAAAAAAAAAATACATTCGCGTCATACGTGTAGCCACGCCCAGCTCGCCCGCGGACGGGATCCCCATCGAGCTCGTCGAGCCGAGCGGCGCTCGCGGGCGGGGTCCGATCCGAGCGGAACCGAACCGGTCGAGCTCTCCGGGGAGCGGCGGGGCGGGATCGGCGCCGAGCTCGCTCCCGGGCGGGGTCGAAACTCGCGGAAAAAAAATGAACAAAGGAGGCTCCGTACGAGGATAAGAACGAAAAAACCAGAGTTAAAAAAAAAATTAAAAAAAAAAAATTACATTCGGGTCATACGTGTAGCCACGCCCAGCTCGCCCGCGGACGGGATCCCCATCGAGCTCGTCGAGCCGAGCGGCGCTCGCGGGCGGGGTCCGATCCGAGCGGAACCGAACCGGTCGAGCTCTCCGGGGAGCGGCGGGGCGGGATCGGCGCCGAGCTCGCTCCCGGGCGGGGTCGAAACTCGCGGGAAAAAAATGAACAAAGGAGGCTCCGTACGAGGATAAGAACGAAAAAACCAGAGTTAAAAAAAAAAAAAAAAAAAAAAAAAAATTACATTCGGGTCATACGTGTAGCCACGCCCAGCTCGCCCGCGGACGGGATCCCCATCGAGCTCGTCGAGCCGAGCGGCGCTCGCGGGCGGGGTCCGATCCGAGCGGAACCGAACCGGTCGAGCTCTCCGGGGAGCGGCGGGGCGGGATCGGCGCCGAGCTCGCTCCCGGGCGGGGTCGAAACTCGCGGAAAAAAAATGAACAAAGGAGGCTCCGTACGAGGATAAGAACGAAAATACCAGAGTTAAAAAAAAAAAAAAAAAAAAAAAAAAAAATTACATTCGGGTCATACGTGTAGCCACGCCCAGCTCGCCCGCGGACGGGATCCCCATCGAGCTCGTCGAGCCGAGCGGCGCTCGCGGGCGGGGTCCGATCCGAGCGGAACCGAACCGGTCGAGCTCTCCGGGGAGCGGCGGGGCGGGATCGGCGCCGAGCTCGCTCCCTGGCGGGGTCGAAACTCGCGGAAAAAAAATGAACAAAGGAGGCTCCGTACGAGGATAAGAACGAAAAAACCAGAGTTTTAAAAAAAAAAAAAAAAAAAAATTACATTCGGGTCAT
>BSBK01006260.1:310000-342500 GCA_027943335.1 Chamaecyparis obtusa | reverse complement strand
GAGTGGGACAACGATGAAATATGAAAGCAGGACACTCACCTTACGTGCAACGATTCCCAACACTTGTTACTGTCGGAGCTCATGTATCGCAAAGATGGAACGTGCCAAGTGCCAAGGCCCATGGCAAATGCAACTGTCGTAAACTTCGGAACAAGCGCATCTTTCAGTCAAACAAATGACATACACACTGTCGCAATTCTCTACGACACTCGTGCGTGGCAAAATTCAACTAAATATGAAGATGAGAACTTCCAACTGCACAAGGGCTGGGCAGAACTACAAGAAATGCTCACTCCGCAATTTATTATCGCGCCTACCATCTCGGAAAGGGGTACAAGTGCACACGTTCATCCAAGCAAAGAGGATGAAATGGAGTGAAGGGGCAAGATCCAAAAGTTCCGGAGGTACAACTCCGAGAACAATCGAGAGCAATGCCGAATTACATGTCAACTCTGTTACTAGGCAAACAAGTGTTGTACCTGAAGAAATCGACAGTCCTCACAATGGCCCGAGGCCAATGCTCCGACTTAATCAATTTTCTCCAACAAACGCCATGCCACCTTTCACAAAGGGATTTTATCCATCCAAAACCGAATTAATCACTTGCAGCAAAGTGACCCAAGAGCTAGACGGGGGCTGACCCAGTAATTGTCTTCCATGTCACTACAACGAAACATTTGAACGACAACCGCTGTCGAACCCTTTCCAACTTGCACCGTCGAGTGACACAAAAGACACTACCATGGGCATGGGCAGCCCCCGCATAGCAAACGGGTGCCCTAATGCGCCCCTCCAATAGAATCAGTGCTAGTGCTCAAATTTTATATCTGAGCTACCAATCCGTCCAAGCACCAGCACTGATTCTCTTGGAGGGCCGCACCTACCCAAACGACTCAGAAGCTATACGCCGGTCCATTCACAAGAACGGAACTATCTCCGGCCAACTCCCTGTGAAGGCCGCATCTCTCCGTTCCACGCATGCAAGAACCAACGCATAGCTAACGAGTACCCGGATAGGATTCGCGGAAAGTACATAGCAAATCGCTTGTACCAAAGCGAACCGAAAGCTAGACGGGGGCTGACCCGAAGATTGCCTTCCATGTCACTGCGACGACACATTCGAACGACAACCGCTGCCGAACACTTTCCGACTTGCACCGTTGAGTGACCCGAAAGACAGGACTTTGGGCAGCCCCCGCATAGCAATCAGGTGGCTTCATGCCCCTCTAATAGAATCAGTGCTAGTGATCCGATTTTAAATCCGACTTACTCATCCGTCCGCGCACAAGCTCTGATTCTATTAGAGGGGCATGGGGGAGCTTCCGCGAACTACTACTCCCCTATATAAGTTATTAGTCCGGGTCTTTCTCTTCCGTAGAAATTTGAGACGTTGAGAATGGCTCCCAAACAATTCAAATCTTCCAAAAATTCAAGTGAAACGATGAGGAAAAAGCTCACAAAAAAATCAAATCTTCAAAAAATTCAAGTGAAACGAACAGAATAGCTCACAAAAAATTCAGGTCTTCCGAAAAAATCGAAGGGAAACGAAAAGAACAACTAGCAAAACATTCAAATTTTCCAAAACTTCAAGTAAAAGAAAGAACATAGCTCACCAAAAAAATCCATTTCTTCCAAAAACTCAAGTGAATCGAAGAGAGTAGGCTCACAAAAAATTAAAATCTTCCAAAAAAAAATCAAAGGAAACAAAAGAGGAGATCGCAAAAAATTCGAATCTTCCAATGAAACAAAAATGAGAATAGCAAACAAAAAATTCAAATCTTAATGCAGCATGCGACAGAGCAAATCGCTTGTGCCAAGCGACCCGGGAGCTAGACGGGGGCTGACCCAAAAATTGCGTTTCTTGTCAATGCGACGATGCGTTGGAACGACAACCGCTGTCGAACCCTTTCCTACTTGCAACGTCGACTGACACAAAAGACACGATCCTGGACAGGCCCCGCATAGAAAGCGGGTGGCCTAATGCGCCCCTCCAATAGAATCAGCGCTAGTGCTCAGATTTTAAATCCGAGATACCCAGCACTGATTCTCTTGGAGGGGGGCACCTACCCAAACGACTCAAAAGCTATACGCGGCTCCATTCACAAAAACAGAACTATCTCCGGCCAACTCCCTGTGAAGGCCGCATCTCTCCGTTCCGCTCGTGTAAGAGCCAACGCGTAGCTAACGAGTACGTGGATAGGGTTCGCGGAAAGTACATAGCAAATCACTTGTACCAAAGTGACCCGAAAGCTAGACAGGGGCTGACCCGTAGATTGCCTTCCATATCACTGCGACGACGCATTGGAACGACAACCGCTGCCGAACCCTTTCCGACTTGCACCGTCGAGCGACCCGAAAGACAGGACTTTGGGCAGCCCCCGCATAGCAATCAAGTGGCTTCATGCCCCTCTAATAGAATCAGTGCTGGTGATCCCATTTTGAAATCCGACCTACACATCCGTCCGATCACCGGCAATGATTCTATAAGAGGGGTATGGGGGAGCTTCCGCGAACAACACACAACTCCTCCCCTATATAAGTTATTAGTCCGAGTCTTGCTCTTGAGTGGAAATTTAAGCCGAAGAAACTGGCTCCCAAAAAATTCAAATCTTCCAAAAATTCAAGTGAAACGATGACAAAAAGCTCACAAAAAATCAAATCTTCCAAAAATTCAAGTGAAACGAACAGAATAGATCACAAAAAATTCAAGTCTTTCGAAAAAATCTAGGAAAACGAAAAGAATAGCTAGAAAACAAAATTCAAATCTTCCAGAAATTCAAGTAAAACAAAGAACATGGCTCACCAAAATAATTCATCTTCCAAAAATTCGTCATTCTTACCGCAATCCATCATCTTATCCGTCATAACGCGTATCCAACATATCCACGAGGAGGTAACCCAACTCGCTCGCATAGTTCCTCAAGTCAGATAACAATGCATCTAGATGAATCCAAATCGTTTTCGATCGAGACTTAGCAACTAATGTCGCACCCGCCTAGATTGACTTGAGATCCAATCCGCCGACACATATGATAACTAACTGATTCCAATGCAAAGCATCTTGAGCCATTGCGCACTCAAGTATCGGAAGTCGAAGCGACATAGCAAGTAGCTTGTACCAAGTGACCCGGGAGCTAGACGGGGGCTGACCCGAAGATCGCCTTTCTTGTCAATGCGACGATGTGTTGGAACGACAACCGCTGTCGAACCCTTTCCGAAGTGCACCGTCGACTGACCCAAAAGTTACGACCCTGGACAGCCCCCGCATAGCAAGCGGGTGGCCTAATGCGCCCCTCCAATAGAATCAGTGCTAGTGTTCATATTTTAAATCCGAGCTACCAATCCGTCCGAGCACCAGCACTGATTCTCTTGGAGGGGCGCACCTACCCAAACGACTCAAAAGCTATATACGCGGCTCCATTCACAAGAGCAGAACTATTTCCGGCCAACTCCCTGTGAAGGCCGCATCTCTTCGTTCCACGCATGCAAGAGCCAACGCATAGCTAACGAGTACCCGGATAGGGGTTCGCGGAAAGTACATAGCAGATCGCTTGTACCAAAGCAACCCAAAAGCTAGACGGGGGCTGACCCGAAGATCGCCTTCCATGTCACTGCGACGACGCATTGGAACGACAACCGCTGCCGAACCCTTTCCGACTTGCACCGTCGAGCGACCTTCGAAAGACGGGACTTTGAGCAGCCCCCGCATAGCAATCAGGTGGCTTCATGCCCCTCTAATGGAATCAGTGCTGCTGATCGCGTTTTGAAATCTGACCTAATCATCCGTCCGTCTGTCGGATTTCAAAAC
This sequence comes from Chamaecyparis obtusa, assembly GCA_027943335.1. Lineage (NCBI taxonomy): Eukaryota > Viridiplantae > Streptophyta > Pinopsida > Cupressales > Cupressaceae > Chamaecyparis > Chamaecyparis obtusa. The sequence goes on along the minus strand of BSBK01006260.1, from coordinate 338,692 downwards.
GGGATCACCAGCACTGATTCTATTAGAGGGGCATGGGGGAGATTCCGCGGACAACACCTCCCCTATATAAGTTATTAGTCCAAGTCTTGCACTTCCGTAGAAATTTGAGCCGACGAGAATATCTCACAAAAATTTCAAATCTTTCAAAAATACGAGTGAAACAAAAAGAATAGATCACAAAAAATTCAGAAATTCCAAAAATTCAATTGAAACGAAGAGAATAGCTCACAAAAAAATCAAGGGAAAAAAAGAGAATAGCTCACAAATAAAATCAAATCTCCCAAAAATGCAAGTGAAACGAAGAGACTACAATCACAAAAAATGCACAACTTCCAAATATTCAATTGAAACGAAGAGAATAGCTCACAAAAAATGCAAGTCTTACAAAAAAATCAAGGGAAACAAAACAGAATAGCTCACAAAAAATTCAAATCTTCCAAAAAAACCAAGTGAAACAAACAGAATAGCTCACAAAAAATTCAAATCTTGCAAACATTCAAGTGAAAACGAAGAGAATAGCTCACAAAAACATTCAAAACTTCCAAAAATTCAAGTGAAAAGAATAAAATAATAGCCCACAAAAAATTCAAGTCTTCCAAAACAAAAACCAAGGAAAAACGAAGAGAATAGCTCACAAAAAATCCAAAACTTCAAGTCAAAACGAAGAGAATTTTACTACCTCGCAACAAACAAAATTCAAATCTCGCAAAAATTCAAGTGAAACGAAGAGACTTAACTCAAAAAATTCAAATCTTCTTGCGACATGCAGACCCAAGAGCTAGACGGGGGCTCGCCCACAGATCGACTTCAGTATCACTATGACGACGCGCTGGAACGACTACCGCTGTCGAACCCTTCTCTGACTTCCGCCATCGAGTGACCCAAAAGACACGACCCAAGGGAGCCCACGCATAAAAATTGGGTGGCTTCATGCCCCTCCAATAGAATCTGTGCTGCTGCTCACATTTTTAAATCCGAGCGGCAAATCCGTCCGAGCACCAACACTCATTCACTTGGAGGGGCACCTATCCAAACGACCGAAAAGCTATACGCGGCTCCATTCGCAAGGCACGGAACTGTTTCAGGCCAACTCCCTGTGAAGGCCGCATCTCTGCGTTCCATGCGTGCTAGAGCCAACACATAGCTAACGAGTACCGGGATAGGTGTTCGCGGAAAGTACATAGCAGATCGCTTGTACCAAAGCAACCCAAGAGCTAGACAGGGGCTGACCCGAAGATCGCCTTCCATGTCGCTGCGACGACGCATTGGAACGACAACCGCTGCCGAACCATTTCCGACTTGCGCCGTCGAGCGACCTGAAAGATGAGACTTTGAGCAGCCCACGCATAGCAATCAGGTGGCTTCATGCCCCTATAATGGAATCAGTGCTGCTGATCCCGTTTTGAAATCCGACCTAATCATCCATCCGTCTGTCGGATTTCAAAACGGGATCACCAGCACTGATTCCATTAGAGGGGCATGGGGGAGCTTCCGCGAACAACACCTCCCCTATATAAGTTATTAGTCCAAGTATTGCACTTCCGTAGAAATTTGAGCCGAAGAGAATATCTCACAAAAATTTCAAATCTCTCAAAAATATAAGTGAAACAAAGAAGAATAGATCACAAAAAATTCAAAACTTCCAAAAATTCAATTGAAACGAAGAGAATAGCTCACAAAAAATGCAAGTCTTGCAAAAAAAATTCAAAGGAAAAGAAGAGAATAGCTCACAAAAAAAATCAAATCTCCCAAAAAATGCATCATGCATAACTTCCAAAAATTCAATTGAAACGAAGAGAATAGCTCACAAAAAATGCAAGTCTTCCAAAAAAATCAAAGGGAAATAAAGAGAATAGCTCACAAAAAATTCAAATCTTCCAAAAAACCAAGTGAAACGAAGAGACTACATCACAAAAAATGCATAACTTCCAAAAATTCAATTGAAACGAAGAGAATAGCTCACAAAAAACGCAAGTCTTCCCAAAAAAAAACAAAAAAAAAAAAAACAAAGGGAAACAAAGAGAATAGCTCACAAAAATTCAAATCTTCCAAAAAAAACCAAGTGAAACAAAGAGAATAGCTCACAAAAATTTCAAATCTTGCAAAAATTCAAGTGAAACGAAAGATAATAGCTCACAAAAAAATTCAGAACTTCCAAAAATTCAAGTCTTCCAAAAAAAAATCAAGGAAAAACGAAGACTTAAACTCACGAAAAATTCAAATCTCCTTGCGGCATGCAGACCCAAGAGCTAGACGGGGGCTCGCCCACAAATCGACTTCAGTATCACTATGATGACGCGCTGGAACGACTACCGTTGTCGAACCCTTCTCCGACTTGCGCCATCGAGTGACCCAAAAGAGGCGACCCAGGGGAGCCCCCGCATAGCAATCGGGTGGCTTCATGCCCCTCCAATAAAATCAGGCATGCTACTCACATTTTAAATCCGAGCCGCAAATCCGTCCGAGCACCAGCACTGATTCACTTGGAGGGGCACCCTATCCAAACGACCCAAAAGCTATACGCGGCTCCTTTCGCACGCACAGAACTGTTTCAAGCCGACTCCCTGTGAAGGCCGCATCTCTCCGTTCCACCCATGCAAGAAACAACGCATAGCTAACGAATACCCGGATAGGGTTTCGCGGAAAGTACAAGCAGATCGCTTGTACCAAAGCAACCCAAAAGCTAGACGGGGGCTGACCCGAAGATCGCCTTCCATGTCACAGCGACGACGCATTGGAACGACAACCGCTGTCGAACCCTTCCCGACTTTGCGTCATCGAGCGACCCGAAAGACGGGACTTTGAGCAGCCCCCGCATAGCAATCAGGTGGCTTCATGCCCCTCTAATGGAATCAGTGCTGCTGATCCCGTTTTGAAATCCGACCTAATCATCCGTCCGTCTGTCGGATTTCAAAACGGGATCACCAGCACTGATTCTATTAGAGGGGCATGGGGGAGCTTCCGCGGACAACACCTCCCCTATATAAGTTATTAGTCCAAGTATTGCACTTCCGTAGAAATTTGAGCCGAAGAGAATATCTCACAAAAATTTCAAATCTCTCAAAAATACAAGTGAAACAAAGAACAATAGATCACAAAAAATTCAAAACTTCCAAAAATTCAATTGAAATGAAGAGAATAGCTCACAAAAAATCCAAGTCTTGCAAAAAAAATCAAGGAAAAAGAAGAGAATAGCTCACAAAAAAATCAAATTTCCCAAAAATGCAAGTGAAACGAAGAGACTACATCACCAAAAAATGCATAACTTCCAAAAATTCAATTGAAACGAAGAGAATAGCTCACAAAAAATGCAAGTCTTCCAAAAAAAAATCAAGGGAAACAAAGAGAATAGCTCACAAAAAATTCAAATCTTCGAAAAAACCAAGTGAAACAAAGAAGAATAGCTCACAAAAAATTCAAATCCTGCAAAAATTCAAGTGAAAGGAAGAGAATAGCTCACAAAAAATTCAAAACTTCAAAAAATTCAAGTGAAACGAAGAGAATAGCTCACAAAAAATTCAAAACTTCCAAAAATTCAAGTGAAACGAAGAGAATAGCTCACAAAAAACTTCAAATCTCGCAAAAACTCCAGTGAAACGAAAAAGACTTAACTCACAAAAAATTCAAATCTTCTTGCCGCATGCAGACCCAAATGCTAGACCGGGGCTCGCCCACAGATCGACTTCAGTATCACTAATGACGACGCGCTGGAACAACTACCGTTGTTGAACCCTTCTCCGACTTGCGCCATCGAGTGACCCAGAAGAGACGACCCAGGGGAGCCCCCGCATAGCAATCAGGTGGCTTCATGCCCCTCCAATAAAATCAGGCATGCTACTCACATTTTAAATCCGAGCCGCAAATCCATCCGAGCACCAGCACTGATTCACTTGGAGGGGCACCCTATCCAAACGACCCAAAAGCTATACGCGGCTCCATTCGCACGCACAGAACTGTTTCAGGCCGACTCCCTGTGAAGGCCGCATCTCTTCGTTGCACACATGCAAGAGACAACGCATAGCTAACGAGTACCCGGATAGGGTTTCGCGGAAAGTACATAGCAGATCGCTTGTACCAAAGCAACCCAAAAGCTAGACGGGGGCTGACCCTAAGATCGCCTTACATGTCACAACGACGACGCATTGGAACGACAACCGCTGTCGAACCCTTTCCGACTTGCGCAATCGAGCGACCCGAAAGACGGGACTTTGAGCAGCCCACGCATAGCAATCAGGTGGCTTCATGCCCCTGTAATGGAATCAGTGCTGCTGATCCCATTTTGAAATCTGACCTAATCATCCGTCCGTCTGTCGGATTTCAAAACGGGATCACCAGCACTGATTCTATTAGAGGGGCATGGGGGAGCTTCCGCGGACAACACCTCCCCTATATAAGTTATTAGTCCAAGTATTGCACTTTCGTAGAAATTTGAGCCGAAGAGAATATCTCACAAAAATTTCAAATCTCTCAAAAATACAAGTGAAACAAAGAGAATAGATCACAAAAAATTCAAAACTTCCAAAAATTCAATTGAAATGAAGAGAATAGCTCACAAAAAATCCAAGTCTTGCAAAAAAAAAATCAAGGGAAAAGAAGAGAATAGCTCACAAAAAATGCAAGTCTTCCAAAAAAAAACAAGGGAAACAAAGAAAATAGCTCACAAAAAATTCAAATCTTCCAAAAAACCAAGTGAAACAAAGAAGAATAGCTCACAAAAAATTCAAATCCTGCAAAAATTCAAGTGAAACGAAGAGGATAGCTCACAAAAAACTCAAAACTTCCAAAAATTCAAGTGAAACGAAGAGAATAGCTCACAAAAAATTTAAGTGAAACGAAGAGAATAGCTCACAAAAACTTCAAATCTCGCAAAAACTCCAGTGAAACGAAAAAAAGAAAAAGACTTTAACTCACAAAAAATTCAAATCTTCTTGCGGCATGCAGACCCAAGTGCTAGACGGGGGCTGCACACAGATCGACTTCAGTATCACTAATGACGACGCGCTGGAACGACTACCGTTGTCGAACCCTTCTCCGACTTGCGCCATCGAGTGACCCAAAAGAGACGACCCAGGGGAGCCCCCGCATAGCAATCAGGTGGCTTCATGCCCCTCAAATAAAATCAGGCATGCTCCTCACATTTTAAATCTGAGCCGCAAATCCGTCCGAGCACCAGCACTGATTCGCTTGGAGGGGCACCCTATCCAAACGACCCAAAAGCTATACGCGGCTCCATTCGCACGCACAGAACTATTTCAGGCCGACTCCCTGTGAAGGCCGCATCTCTCCGTTCCACACATGCAAGAGCCAATGCATAGCTAACGAGTACCCGGATAGGGGTTCGCGGAAAGTACATAGCAGATCGCTTGTACCAAGCGACCCAAAAGCTAGACAAGGGCTAACCCGAAGATCGCCTTCCATGTCACTGCGACGACGCATTGGAACGACAACCGCTGTCGAACCCTTTCCGACTTGCGCCGTCGAGCGACTCGAAAGACGGGACTTTGAGCAGCCCCCGCATAGCAATCAGGTGGCTTCATGCCCCTCTAATGGAATCAGTGCTGCTGATCCCGTTTTGAAATCCGACCTGCTCATCCATCCGTCCGTCGGATTTCAAAACGGGATCACTAGCACTGATTCTATTAGAGGGGCATGGGGGAGCTTCCGCGGACAACACCTCCCCTATATAAGTTATTAGTCCAAGTATTGCACTTCCGTAGAAATTTGAGCCGAAGAGAATATCTCACAAAAATTTCAAATCTCTCAAAAATACAAGTGAAACAAAGAAGAATAGATCACAAAAAATTCAAAACTTCTAAAAATTCAATTGAAACGAAGAGAATAGCTCACAAAAAATGCAAGTCTTGCAAAAAAAAATTCAAGGGAAAAGAAGAGAATAGCTCACAAAAAAAATCAAATCTCCCAAAAATGCAAGTGAAACGAAGAGACTACATCACAAAAAATGCATAACTTCCAAAAATTCAATTGAAACGAAGAGAATAGCTCACAAAAAATGCAAGTCTTCCAAAAAAATCAAAGGAAACAAAGAGAATAGCTCACAAAAAATAGCTAGCTTGTGGCCCGGACGATCCGATCTCATGAAAACTGACTACATACCCGTGGCTCGGATCGACAAGCTAGCTCGGATCGGCGATCTGAGCTCATTCCATCATGCATTCCCGTCTTCTACTCCATAAATGACTCACCTCTTTGTATTCACTTGAGAACTAAACATCCTTTAGTTCAGCTCGAATCACAACGTGCACTAGAATCCGTTCCAGCTCGGGTCTCATCTCAAAGATCCTTGCATTCACCAACAACACCTCCCCTATATAAGTTATTAGTCCAAGTCTTGCTCTTCCGTAGAAATTTGAGGCGAAGAGAACAACTCGCAACAAATCCAAATCTTCCAAAAAATCAAGGGAAATGGGGAGAATAGCTCACAAATAATTCAAATCTTCAAAAAAATCAAGTGAAACGAGGAGAATAGCTCACAAAAAATTCAAATCTTCCAAATATCAAACCCAAAAGCTTCGCACACATTACAAATCAAACAGCTTGTACCGAGCGACCCAAACGCTAGACAAGGGCTCACCCTTAATAAGAGAATCAGTGTTTGACTTGTGGGCCGGGCGAGCCGATCTCATGAAAACTGCCTACATACCCGTGGCTCAGATCAGCGAGCTGACTCGGATCGTCGATCTGAGCTCATTCCATCATGCATTCCCGTGTTCTACTCCATAAAACGACTCACCTCTTTGTATTCACTTGAGAACTGAACATCCTTTAGCTCAGCTTGAATCACAACGCGCACTAGAATCCGTTCCAGCTCGGGTCTCATCTCAAAGATCCTTTCATTCACCAACAACACCTCCCCTATATAAGTTATTAGTCCAAGTCTTGCTCTTCCGTAGAAATTTGAGGCGAAGAGAACAACTCTCAAAAATTCCAATTCTTCCAAAAAAATCAAGGGAAACGGGGAGAATAGCTCACAAATAATTCAAATCTTCAAAAATATCAAGTGAAACGAGGAGAATAGCTCACAAAAAATTTAAATCTTCCAAATATCAACCCAAAAGCTTTGCACACATTACAAATCGAACAGCTTGTACCGAGCGACCCAAACGCTAGACAAGGGCTCACCCTTAATAAGAGAATCGATGTTTGACTTGTGGGCCGGGCGAGCCGATCTCATGAAAACTACCTACATACCCATGGCTCGGATCAGCGAGCTGGCTCGGATCGACGAGATAGCTCGGATCGACGATCTGAGATCATTCCATCATGCATTCCCATGTTCTACTCCATAGAATGACTCACCTCTTTGTATTCACTTGAGAACTGAACATCCTTTAGCTCAGCTCGAATCACAACGCGTACTAGAATCCGTTCCAGCTCGGATCTCATCTCAATGATTCTTACATTCACCAACAACACCTCCCCTATATAAGTTATTAGTCCGAGTCTTGCTCCCCCGTAGAAATGCTCGCCAACGCCGAAAGGTCACAAAAAATTTAAATCTCATAAATGACTCAGCTCGACGGGCTGGCTCGGATCGTACATACCCGTGGCTCGGATCGACGAGCTAGCTCGGATCGGCGATCTGAGCTCATTCCATCATGCATTCCCATGTTCTACTCCATAGAATGAGTCACCTCTTTGTATTCACTTGAGAACTGAACATCCTTTAGCTCAGCTCGAATCATAACGCGCACTAGAATCCGTTCCAGCTCGGGTCTCATCTCAGTGATCCTTACATTCACCAACAACACCTCCCCTATATAAGTTATTAGTCCGAGTCTTACTCCCCCGTAGAAATGCTCGCCAACGCCGAAAGGTCACAAAAAATTTAAATCTTGTAAAAGACTCAGCTCGACGGGCTGGCTCGGATCGCCGAGCTGGCTCGGATCGCCGAGCTGGCTCGGATCGCCGAGCTGGCTCGGATCGCCGAGCTGGCTCGGATCGCCGAGCTGGCTCGGATCGCCGAGTTGAGCTCAATCCATCATGCATTCCCGTGTTCTACTCCATGGAATAACTCGCCTATTTGTAATCACTTGAGAATTCAACATCCTTTAGCTCAACTCGAATCACAACGCGCACTAGAATCCGTTCCAGCTCGGGTCTCATCTCAAAGATCCTTCCATCCACCAACACCACCTCCCCTATATAAGTTATTAGTCCAAGTCTTGCTCCCCCGTAGAAATGCTCGCCGACACGGATAGGTCACGAAAACTTTAAATCTCGTAAAAGACTCAGCTCGACAAGCTAGCTCGAATCCGTGAGCTGGCTCGGATCGACGAGCTGAGCTCAATCCATCATGCATTCCCGTGTTCTACTCCATAGAACAACTCACCTATTTGTATTCACTTGAGAACTCAACATCCTTTAGCTCAGCTCGAATCACAATGGGCACTAGAATCCATTCCATCTCGAGTCTCATCTCAAAGATCCTTACATCCACCAACAACACCTCCCCTATATAAGTTATTAGTCCGAGTCTTGCTCCCACGTAGAAATGCTTGCCGACGCCGATAAGTCACAAAAACTTAAAATCTCGTAAAAGGCTCGGATCGCCAAGCGAGCTGGCTCGGATCACCGAGCGAGCTGACTCGAATCGGCGAGCTGGCACGGTTTGCCGAGCGAGCCGGCTCGGTTTTCCAAGCTGGCTGGCTCGGATCGCCGAGCCGGCTCGGCTCAAATCGGATCGGATCCATCATGCATTCCCGTGTTCTACTCCATAAAACAACTTGCCTATTTGTATTCCTTTGAGAACTCAATATCCTTTAGCTTAGCTCTAATCACAATGCGCACTAGAATTTGTTCCAGCTTGGGTCTCATCTCAAAAATCCTCACATCCACCAACAACACCTCCCCTACGAGGATAAGTTATTAGTCCGAGTCTTTCTCCCCCATACAAATGCTTGCCGACGTCGATAGGTCGCAAAAAATTTAAATCTCGTAAAAGGCTCAACTTGACGAGCTGGCTCGGATCGTCGAGCTGGCTCAGATCGACAAGCTGGATCGGATCAACGAGCTGGCTCGGATCCGCGAGATGAGCTCAATCCATCATGCATTCCTGAGTTCTACTCCATAGAACAACTCGCCTATTCATATTCACTTGAGAACTCAACATCCTTAAGCTCAGCTCGAATCGTCTATGCACGAACCCATGCATAGCATTCAGGTATCAAATGGCATATCCAAAAATATCCGTAGAGAGCTAGCAAATCAATCATAGGCAGCATTGGCATAGATCGAGGTGAACATCATTTGATGCGATTTGACTAGTTACCATTGGGATGCCTTCGTGGCAATAGGGCCGACTTGAAACAAACCAACACAGCTTGATGTGATAGGGGTCATTTCATAATGACTGTTGGATGACTTTGTGGTGGTATGGCTAACTTACAATGGATGGGTGTAGTGTTGATGTGACAAGATCACCTCATACTAGAAATAGAGCTAACACGTCGACTGACTTGAACTGACATGTAAGGGACTCGATCCGAGGTGTAACAAAGGAGTTGTTTGGTGCACTCAGGAGTAGGGTCATGTCAGGGACTTGATTCGAGGAGCATTCATGGGGTTGTGCGACAAGTTGTTAATAGTTTTGGCCTGGGTAAGGTTTAGAGTCAAGTCGAGGTGTCATTCGAGCTGCATGAAGTAGCATGGACTGCTTTGTGCAGAGTGGCATTGGATCTTGTTGGGGACTCGATCCGAGGTGAAATCAACTAGGTATTGGAATGGGAAGTTGGGGACTTTTCCATGGGAGACTTGGAACATGTGCGAGATGGTGGCGTAATGAGCTAGTTCAGAACTATGTTGGACTATGAGATGCATTGGTTGCATGTACGTAGGAGGTCTTCATGACATTGGCTCGTGCAAGCCACAAGTCCTAATCTGGATGCAAGTTCACATCTTGAGGACAACTCATTAGTGGAGAAGTTCTCAAACTCAATTCTTGAGAGGTGTCTTGCTAGCTCAAATCGGTGAGTTGGCTCAGATCGGCTAGCTCAATCAGATTGGCGAGCTGGCTCCGATTGACGAGTTGGGCTCATCTCAGAGGTCGTTACATCCGTAAACAATACCTATCCCGTTATGACCCTAGAGATCTGGGTTACTTTGCCGACTCTAGTGATCCGGTGATCCAAGTCAATCCGGCGAATTGAGTCGATCCGGTGACCCGAGTTGTTCTGGTGATCTAAATTACTTATGTGACTGGAGTAATTCAAGTTGGGGGACTTGACAACTTGGCATGCTGAGCCGAATTCATTGATGAGTTGGCATACTCGTCAGCATAGGTATAGGAATGGGAAGTCATGGACTTTTCCATGAGAGACTTGGAATGAGTTAGCCTAGCTCACTTGTGAGTGGGGTCAAAAGTCACATTTGTTGACCTGAGTTGATCTCGCGACCTGAGCTGATTTGGCTGGCGGCCTGAGTTGGTGTGGTGACCCAAGTTGATCTGGCTAGCGACCTGAGTTGATCCAGCGATCCGACTTCATCCGTCGACCTGACCGAGTTGGTCAGGTGATCTGGTGACCCGACCTGACCTGGTTGGTGAGTCGAGTTGATGTGGCGACCCGAGTTGATCTGGCTGGCGACCCAAAATGATCCCGTGACCTGACCCGATCTGAAGACCTGACCCGACCCAACCCGAGTTGGTCTGGCAATCTGGTGACCCGAGTTGTTCTGGTTGGCGACTCGAGTCGATATGTTGACCCAAGTTGATCCGGTGACCCGACCCAATCCGGAGACCTGACCCGACCAAACTTGACCTAACTTTAGTTAGTCAGGTGATTTGGCGACCCAATATGATCTATATGGATACCTGAGTCGATGTAGGGACCCGAGTAGATTTGGCTGGCGGCCCGAGTCGATCTGACAACCCGTCCTAATCTGGAGACCCGAGTCGATCCGACGACTCGAGTTGATTCGGCAACCCGAGTGGATTTGACGACCTGTGTCGATCTGGTGACCCGAGTTGTTCTGGCGATCTGAGTTACTTATGCAACTCGAGTGATCTGAGCTGGTGGACTTGACAGCTTGGCATATTGGATCGAGGTGATCCAAGATTGAATGAGTTAGCACAGATCGAGGTGAACATCATTTGATGTGATTTAACTTGCGATCTGACTGGTTATCATTGGGATGCCTTCGTGGCAATAGGGCCGACTTGAAATAGAGATCTGAGTCGATCTGACGACTCCAGTGATTCGAGTCGATCTGGCAAGTCTAGCGATCCAAGTTGGCTAGGCAACTTCGTCAATCTAAGTTAGTCAGGTGATCTTGCGACCTGAGTTGATCTGGATGGTGACCCGAGTTGATCCGACTGGCAACCCAAGTTGTTTTGGGGACTCGAGTCGATCCAGAAACCCGAGTTGACTCGGCGATGCGAGTCGATCCAATGATCCGAATTACTTATGCGACTGGAGTAATTCAAGTTGGGGGACTTGACAGCTTGGCATGCTAAGGCGACTTCATTGATGAGTTGGCATACTTGTCAGCATTACTATTGTGCATATTAGATTGAGGTGATCCAAGTTTGAATGAGTTGGCATGGATCGAGGTGGACATCATTTGATGCAGTCTGACTAGTTATTGTTAGACGCAGTGTTGAAATGACCCGGGGTCATTTCATATAACCGCTGGGAGGCTTTCGTGGTAGTAGGGCAAGACCTGCGATGAGAACTTAACAAGGTCGCTGGCGGGGTCGAAACTCGTAGGAAAAAATGGATAAAGGAGGCTCTATACAAGGAAAAGAACAAAATTTTCAAGTTATAAAAAACTTAAATCACTAGAGCCATCCATGGAGTCACGCCTAGCTCGTTGGCGACGGGATCCCGGTGAGCTCGCTCACGAGCAAGATCTCGGACAGGATCCGGTCGAGCTCGTTGGCGATCCTCAGGGCGGGGTCAAAAGTCCTAAAAAAATAGACAAAGGAGGCTTCGTACAATGAAAAGAATGAAAAAACTAGAGTTGAAAAAGAAAACCACTCGTGCCATTCATGGAGTCACACCCAACTTAGTGACCCAAATTGATCGGGTGACCCGACCTAACCCGAGTTGGTTAGGTGATGTGGTGACCCGAGCTGATCTGGCTGACGACCCGAGTCGATGTGGCGACCTGAGTTGATCTGGTTGGCGACAAGAATTGATCTGGCAACCCGACCCGATCTAGAGAACTGACCCAACCCGATCTAGAGACCTGACCCAACCCGACCCGACCCAACTTGGCCTGGCAATCTGGTGACCCGAGTTGATCTGGTTGGTGACCCGAGTCAATTTGTTGACCTGAGTTGATCAGGCTGGCATACTTAGTTGACTTCATTGATGAGTTTGCATACTCGTTAGTATTACTATTATGCATATTAGATTGAGGCGATCCAAGTTTGAATGAGTTAGCCTAGCTCGCTTGCGAGTGGGGTCAAAACTCAAATTTGTTAACCCGAGTTGATCTGGCTGGTGACCCGAGTTGATTTGGTGACCCGAGCTGATTTGGCTGGCGACCTAAGTCGATGTGATGATCTGAGTTGATCTGGCTGGCGACCTGAGTTGATCTGGCGATCTGACTTCATCCGTCGACCTGACTCGAGTTGGTCAGGTGATCTAATGACCTGAGCTGATCTGGTTGGCGAGTCGAGTCGAGTCGATGTAGCAACTCGAGTTGATCTGGCTGGCGAGCTGAAATGATCCCGCGACTTGACCCAATCTGGAGACCTTACCCGACCTGACCTGAGTTGGTCTGGCGACCCAAGTTGATCTGGTTGGTGACTCGAGTCGATGTGTTGACCCGAGTTGATCTGGCTGGAGACCCAATTTGATCTGGTGACCCGACTCGATCCAGAGACCCGACCTAACCTAAGTTAGTCAGGTGATTTGGTGACCTGATTTGATCTATCTGGATACCCGAATCGATCCGATGAACCGAGTCGATCGGACGACCCATCCTGATCTGGAGACCTGAGTCGATCCGGTGACCTGCGTCAATACGGTGACCCGAGTCGATTCGAGGACTCGAGTCGATCCGGTGACCCGAGTCGATCTGGCGACCCGAGTCGATCTGATGACTCGAGTTAATTAGGTGACCCAAGTTGTTTTGGCAATACGAGTTACTTATGCGACTCGAGTGATCCGAGCTAGCAAACTAGACAGCTTGGCATATTGGAATGTGTTAACAACATAAGCTGATGTGTTGACCCGAGTTGATCATGTTAGTGACCCGAGTTGATCTAATTAGCGACCTGAGTTGATCCGGTGACCCGACCTGATCAGGAGACCTAACCCAACCTGACCTAAGTTAGTTAGGTGATTTGGTGACCCGAGCTGATCTATCTGGATACTCGAGTTGATGTGGCAACCTAAGTTGATCTGGCTGGTGACCCGAATTAATCTGGTGACCCGACCTGACCTGAGTTGGTTAGGTGATGTGGCAACCTGAGCTGATCTAGGTGATGACCCAAGTCGATGTGGTGACTTGAGTTAATCTAGCTAGCAACCCGAGTTGATCCAGCGACCTATCGCGATCTAGAGACCCGAGTCAAGCCGGCAACCCGAGTCGACCTAACGACCTGAGTGATCTAAGTTTATTATGGTAGTTGGAGTTACTTATGCGACTCGACTGATCTAAGTTGGAGGACTTGACAACTTGGCATACTGAGATGACTTCATTGATGAGTTTGCATACTCATCAGCATTACTATTGTGCATATTGGATGTGGTGACCTGAGTTGATCTGGCTAGGGACCTGATCTGGCTGGTGACCTAAGTCGATGTGGTGACCTAAGTTGATCTAGCTCAGGACCCGACTTGATCTGGTGACCCGACTTGATCTAGAGACCCCACCTGAGTTGAGTTCATCGAGCGATCTAGGGATCCAAGATGATCTAGCTGACTACCTGAGTCGATGTGGTGTCCCGAGTCGATCTGGCAACTCGAGTTGATCTGGCTGGCGACCCAAGTTGGCTAGGTGATGTGGCAACCTGAGTCAATGTGGCGATCAAGGCTGATTTGGTTGGCGACCTAAGTTGGTCAGGTGATCTGGTGACCAGAGCTGATCTAGCGACCCGAGTTGATCTAGTTGGCGACCCATGTGATGACCTAAGTTGATTTGGCTAGCGACACGAGTTGATCAAGTGACCCGTCCCGATCCAAAGACCTGAGTCGATTCGGCTATGTCAACCCAGCAACCTGAGTTGACTTGATGACCCGAGTCGACCCCGTGACCTGAGTCGACCTAGTGACCCGAGTCACTATGGTGACCTAATTTATTATGGCTATCTGAGTTACTTATGCGACTCGAGTGATCTAAGTTGGGGGACTTGACATACTGAGATGACTTCATTGATGTGTTTGCATACTCATCAACATTACTATTGTGCATATTAGATTTATGCGATCCAAGTTTAAATGAGTTGGCCTAGCTTGATCGTGAGCGAGGTCAAAAGTTGTAAAAAAAATAGACAAAGGAGGCTCCCTACGACAAAAAGAATGAAAAAACCAGAGTTAAAAAAAAATCACTCAGGCCATACATGGAGTCACGCCCTTCTTATTGTCGAGCTAGAAGCGGAGACTTGACTATGATAATACTTGAAGAGGAGTATGGGTCAATCATTCAAAAAGTGGACAGACTCACTGGAGATCTAAGTAGGTCAGGCTATCTAGTGACCTGACCTAATCTGGCTGGTGACCCGAGTCGATGTGGTGACCTGAGTTGATCTGGCTCGGGACCCGACTTGATCTGGTGACTCGACTCGATCTAGAGACCCCACCCGACCTGAGTTCATCGGGCGATCTGGTGATCTGAGATGATCTAGCTAACTACCTGAGTCGATGTCGTGTCCTGAGTTGATCTGGCGAACCGAGTTGGCCAGGTGATGTGGTGACCCAAGCTGATCTGGCTGGCGACCCGAGTCGGTTAGGTGATTTGGCGACCAGAGCAGATTTGGCTAGTGACCCAAGCTGATCTGGTGACCTGAGTTGATCTAATTGGTGACTCATGTGGTGACCCGAGTTGATCAAGTGACCTGTCCTGATCTAGAGACCCGAGTCGATCCAATAACCTGAGTTGACCCGGCGACCCGAGTCAACTTGACGACCCGAGTCAACCCAGCGACCTGCGTCGACCTAGTGACCCGCGTCGACCCAGTGACTCGCGTCGACCCAGTGACCCGTGTCGACCCAGTGACCCGTGTCAAACTGGCGACCCATGTCGAACCGGTGACTCGTGTTGACCTGACAACCCGCATCGACCTGGTGACCCAAGTCAACCCAAGTCGACTCGAGGCCCGAGTTGATCTGGCAACCCAAGTCGACCCGAGTCGACCCGATAACCTGAGTCAACCGAGTCACCTGAGTTGATCTGGCTGGTGACCCGAGTTGGCCAAGTAATGTGGCGACCTGAGTCAATGTGGTGACCCAAGCTGATCTGGCGACCACAGCTGATCTGGCTGGTGACCCAAGCTGATCTGGCGATCCGAGTTGATCTAGTTGGGGACCAGTGTGGTGACCTGAGTTGATCTCGCTAGCTACCTAACTTGATCTAGTTGGTGACCCGTGTGGTGACCGAGTCGACCCAGTGACCTGAGTCAATCGGTTGACCCAGTGACCTGAGTCAACTGAGTCAACCCGATGACAAGAGTCAATCGAGTCGACATGGTGACCTGAGATGACCGAGTCAGTCAGGTGATTGAGTCGACCCAGTGACCTGAATCGATTGAGTCGACCCGAGTCGACCAGGAGACCTTAGTAGACTAGGTCGACCCGTGTCAACCCAAGTCAACTTGAGGCCTGAGTCGATCCAGCAACCCAAGTCGACTCGGTGACCCGAGTCGACCCAGTGACCCAAGTCGACCTGATGACCTGAGTCAACCGAGTCGACCCGGTGACCCGAGTTGACCGAGTCGACCCAATGACCCGAGTCAATCGAGTCGACCCGAGTCGACCCAGCGACTGGGTGGTGACCTAATTTATTATGGCAGTTGGAGTTACTCATTGGCGACCAGAGCTGATCTAGCAACCCGAGTTGATCTAGTTGGCGACCTAACCTGATCTAGCTGGCGAACTAATTTTGTCAGGTGATTTGGCGACAAGAGTTGATTTGGCTGGTGACCCAAGCTGATATGGTGACCTGAGTAAATCTAGTTGGGGACCCGTGTGGTGACTTGAGTTGATCTCGCTAGAAACTTGAGTTGATCCAATGACCCCTCCTGATCTAGAGGCCCGAGTCAACCCGAGTTGACCCGGTGACCCGAGTCACTCGAGTCGACCCGAGTCAATCGAGTCGACCCAGTGACTTGAGTCAACCGAGTCGACCCAGTGACCCGAATCAACCGAGTCGGTCAAGTGACTGAGTCGACCCGGTGACCTGAGTCGACTGAGTTGACCCAGTCGACCTGGTGACCTGAGTCGACAGAGTTGACCCAGTGACCTGAGTCAACTGAGTCGACCTGGTGACCCGAGTCAACTAAGTCGACCTAAGTCAGTCAGGTGATTAAGTCGACCCGAGTTGACCAAGTGACCCGAGTCAACCGAATCGACCGAGTGACCTGAGTCAACTGAGTCGACCCGATGACCCGAGTCAACTGAGTCGACCTGAGTCAACCGAGTCGACCGAGTCAACGTGGTGACCCGAGTCAACTGAGTCGGTCAGGTGACTAAGTCGACCCGAGTCAACCAGAGTCGACTGAGTCAACCTAGTGACCTGAATCAATTGAGTCGACCCGGTGACCTGAGTTGACTAGGTCGACCCGTGTCAACCCAAGTCGACTCGAGGCTTGAGTCAATCCAGCAACCCAAGTCGACTCGGTGACCCGAGTCGACCCAGTGACCCGATGACCCGAGTCGACCCGGTGACCCGAGTTGACCGAGTCGACCCAATGACCCGAGTCAACTGAGTCGACCCGGTGACCTGAGTCAACCAAGTCGACCCAGCGACCGGGGTTTTTATGGTGGCCTAATTTATTATGGTAGTCAGAGTTACTCACTGGCGACTAGAGCTGATCTAGCACCCCGAGTTGATCTAGTTAGCGACCTAACCTGATCTGGCTGGTGAACTAATTTTGTCAGGTGATCTGGCGATAAGAGCTGATCTGGTTGGTGACCCAAGCTGATATGGTGACTCGAGTAAATCTAGTTGCCGACCCATGTGGTGACCTGAGTTGATCTCGCTAGCGACTTGAGTTGATCCAATGACCCGTCTCGATCTAGAGGCTCGAGTCGAGCCAGCAACCCAAGTCGAGCTAGCAACCCGAGTCAACCGAGTCGACCTGATGACCTGAGCCAACCGAGTCGACTCGGTGACCCGGTGACCTGAATCAACCGAGTCGACCCGGTGACCAGAGTCGACTAAGTCGACCCAGTCGACCTGAGTCAACCGAGTCGACCCAGTGACCTGAGTCGACCCGATGACCCGAGCCAACCGAGTCGACCTAGTGACCCGGTGACCCGAATCAACCGAGTCGACCCGGTGACTAGAGTTGACTAAGTCGACCCAGTCGACCTGAGTCAACCGAGTCGACCCAGTGACCCGAGTCGACCCGATGACCCGAGCCAACCGAGTCGACCCGATGACCCGAGCCAACCGAGTCGACCAGTGACCCGGTGACCCGAATCAACCAAGTCGACCCGGTGACCAGAGTCGACTGAGTCGACTCGGTGACCCGAGTCAACCGAGTCGATAGAGTTAACCCAGTGACCCGAGTCAACCGTGTCAACCCAATGACCTGAGTTGACATGGTGACCTGAGTCAACCAAGTTGACCTAAGTCAGTAAGGTGACTGAGTCGACCCGAGTCGACTCGGTGACCTGAGTCAACTGAGTCGACCTGGTGACCTAAGTCAACTAAGTCGACCCGGTGACCTGAGTTGACCCAGTGACATGAGTCAACCGAGTCGACCCGATGACTTGAGTCAACCGAGTCGACCCTGTGACCTGAGTCAACCGAGTCGACCCAGCGACCTGAGTCACTGTGGTGACCCAATTTATTATGGCAGTCGAAGTTACTGGCTGGCGACCCGAGTTGATCTAGTTGGTGACATAAGCTGATCTGGCTGGTGACCTAATTTTGTTAGGTGATCTGGTGACCAGAGCTGATCTAGCTGGTGACCCAAGCTGATCTGGCGACCTGAGTTGATCTAGTTGGCGACCCGTGTGGTGACCTGAGTTGATCTAGTTGGCGACCCGTGTGGTGACCTGAGTTGATCTCGCTAGCGACTTGAGTTGACCAAGTGACTCATCCCGATTTAGAGGCCTAAGTCGATCCGGCAACCCAAGTCAACCCGGTGACTTGAGTCAACCGCGTCGACCGAGTCAACCTAGTGACCCGAGTCGATCGAGTCGACTCGATGACCTGAGTCAACTGAGTTGACCCGATGACCTGAGTCAATTGAGTCGACCTGGTGACCCAAGTCAACCGAGTCGACCTAAGTCGACCCGGTGACTTGAGTCAACCGAGTCAACCCGGTGACCTGAGTCAACTGAGTCGACCGAGTTGACCTAGTGACCTAAGTCAACCAAGTCGACCCAGTGACCCGACTCGACCGAGTCGACCCAGCGACCCGAGTCGCTGTGGTGACCCAATTTATTATGGCAGTCAAAGTTATTGGCTAGCGACCAGAGTTGATCTAGCGACCTGAATTGATCTAGTTGGCAACCTAAGCTGATCTGGTTGTCGACCTAATTTTGTGAGGTGATCTAGTGACCAGAGCTAATTTGGCTGTCGACCTAATTTTGTGAGGTGATCTAGCAACCAGAGCTGATCTGGCTGGTGACCCAATCTGATCTGGCGACTCGAGTTGATCTAGTTGGCGACCTGTGTGGTGACCTGAGTTGATCTCGCTAGCGACTTGTGTTGATCTAGTGACCCATCCTGATCTAGAGGCTTGAGTTGATCCAACAACCCAAGTCGATCCGAGTCGACCGAGTCGACTCGATCATCCGAGTCAACCGAGTTGACCCGGTGACCCGAGTCGACCCGGTGACCTGAGTCAATCGAGTCGACCCGGTGACCTGAGTCAACTGAGTCAACCCAGTGACCTGAGTCAACCGAGTCGACCCGAGTCAACTGAGTTGACGCGGTGACCCGAGTCAACCAAGTCGATCGATTCAACCCGGTGATCCGAGTCGACCTGAGTCGACCGAGTCGGTTAGGTGACTGAGTCGACCCGATGACCTAAGTTGACCGAGTCGACCCAGTGACCTGACTCAATTGAGTCGACCCAGTGACCCGAGTCAACTGAGTCGACCCAATGACTCGAGTCAACCGAGTCGACCTGGTGACCCAAGTCAACTGAGTCGACCGAGTTGACCCGATGACCCGAGTCAACTGAGTCGACCCAGTGACCCAAGTCGCTGTGGTGACCTAATTTATTATGGCAGTTAAAGTTACTAGCTGGCGACCAGAGCTGAGCTGGCAACCTGAATTGATCTAGTGGGTGACCTAAGCTGATCTGGCTAGTGACCTAATTTTGTCAGGTCATCTGGAGACCAGAGCTGATCTGGCTGGTGACCCAAGTTGATCTGGTGACTCAAGTTGATCTAGTTGGCGACCCGTGTGGTGACCTGAGTTGATCTTGCTAGCGATTTGAGTTGATCCAGTGACCCGTCCTGATCCAGAGGCCTGAGTCAATCCGGCAACCCAAGTCGACTCGGTGACCCGAGTCTATCGAGTTGACCGAGTGACCTGAGTCAACCGAGTCGACTCGATGACCCGAGTCAACCGAGTCGACTCGATGACCCGAGTCAACCGAGTCGACTGAGTCGACGTGGTGTCCCGAGTCGGTCAGGTGACCGAGTCGACCCGAGTAAACCAGAGTCGACTGAGTTGACCTAGTGACCTGAATCAATTGAGTCAACCTAGTGACCTGAGTCGACTAGGTCGACCCGTGTCAACCCAAGTCGACTCGAGGCCTAAGTTGATTCGGCAACCCAAGTCGACTCGGTGACCCACGTCGACCGAGTCGACCCAGTGACCCGAGTTGACCCGATGACCCGAGTTGACCCGGTGACCCGAGTTGATCAAGTTGACTGAGTTGACTGAGTCGACCCAGCGACCAGGGTTTTTGTGGTGACCCAATTTATTATGGCAGTCGGAGTTACTCACTGGCGACCAGAGCTAATCTAGCGACCTGAGTTGATCTAATTGGTGACCTAACCTGATCTGGTTGGTGAACTAATTTTGTCAGGTGATCTGGTGACAAGAGCTGATCTGGTTGGTGACCCAAGCTGATATGGCGACCTGAGTAAATCTAGTTGGTGATCCGTGTGGTGACCTGAGTTGATCTCGCTAGCGACTTGAGTTGATCCAGTGACCCATCCCGATCCAGAGGCCCGAGTCGAGCCGGCAACCCAACTCGACCTGAGTCAATCGAGTCGACTCGAGTCCACCGAGTCGACCCAGTGACCCGAGTCAACCTGGTCAACTCGATGACCCGAGCCAACCGAGTCGACCCAGTGACCCGGTGACTCGAATCAACTGAGTCGACCCGGTGACCAGAGTTGACTAAGTCGACCCAGCTGACTTGGTGACCTGAGTCGACAGAGTTGACCTAGTGACCTGAGTCAACCGTGTTGACCTGATGACCTAAGTTGACCTGGTGACCCAAGTCAACCAAGTCTACCTAAGTTAGTAAGGTGACTGAGTTGACCCGAGTCGACCTAGTGACCTGAGTCAACCGAGTCGACCTGGTGACTCGAGTCGACCCAGTGACATGAGTCAACTGAGTCGACCCAATGACCTGAGTCAAACTGAGTCAACCGAGTCGACCCTATGACCTGAGTCAACCAAGTTGACCTAGCGACCCGAGTCACTATGGTGACCCAATTTATTATGGCAGTCAAAGTTATTGGCTGGCGACCTGAGTTGATCTAGTTGGTGACATAAGCTGATATGGCGACCAGAGCTGATCTAGCTGGTGACCCAAGCTAATCTGGTGACCCAAGTTGATCTAGTTGGCGACCCATGTGGTGACCTGAGTTGATCTCGCTAGTAACTTGAGTTGACCCGATGATCCATCTTGATCTAGAGGCCCGAGTCGATCCGGCAACCCAAGTCGACCTGGTGACCTGAGTCAACCGCGTCGACCGACTCGACCCAGTGACCTGAGTCAACTAAGTTGACCTGATGACTTGAGTCAACTGAGTTGACCCAATGACCGGAGTCAACTGAGTTGACCCGATGACCTGAGTCAACTGAGTTAACACGATGACTCGAGGCAACCAAGTCGACCCAAGTCGACCGAGTCAGTCAGGTGACTGAGTCGACCTAAGTCGACCTAGTGACCTGAGTCGACCGAGTCAACCCGGTGACTCGAGTCAACAGAGTCGACCGAGTCGACCCAGTGACCCGTGTCAACCGAGTTGACCTGGTGACCCGAGTCGATCGAGTCGACCCAGCGACCTGAGTCACTATGGTGACCTAATTTATTATGGCAGTCAGAGTTACTGGCTGGTGACTAGAGCTGATCTGGTGACCTGAATTGATCTAGTTGGCAACCTAAGCTGATTTGGCTGTCGACCTAATTTTGTGAGGTGATCTGGCGACCAGAGCTGATCTGGCTAGTGACCCAATCTGATTTGGTGACCTGAGTTGATCTAGTTGGTGACCCGTGTGGTGACCTGAGTTGATCTCACTAGCGACTTGTGTTGATCTAGTGACCCATCCCAATCTAGAGGCCTGAGTCGATCCGGCAACCCAAGTCGATTCGAGTTGACTCGGTGACCCGAGTCAACCGAGTCGACCCAGTGACCTGAGTCAATTGAGTCAACCCAGTGACCTGAGTCAACCGAGTCGACCCGATGACCCGAGTCAACCGAGTCAACCCGATGACCCGAGTCAACCGAGTCGACGCAGTGACCTGAGTCAACCAAGTCGATGCGGTGACCCAAGTCAACCGAGTCGACCCGGTGACCTGAGTCAACCGAGTTGACCTGAGTCAACCCGACGACCTGAGTCGACCCGATGACCCGACTCGATCGAGTCGACCTGGTGACCTGACTCGACCGAGTCGACCCAATGACCCGAGTCAACCGAGTCGACCCGGTGACCCGAGTCAACTGAGTCGACCGAGTTCACCCGGTGACCTGAGTCAATTGAGTCGACCCAGTGACCCAAGTTGCTAGTGACCTAATTTTGTTAGGTGATCTGGAGACCAGAGTTGATCTGGTTGGTGACCCAAGCTAATCTGGCGACCAGAGTTGATCTAGTTGGTGACCCGTGTGGTGACCTAAGTTGATCTTGCTAGCAACTTGAGTTGATCCAGTAACCCATCCTGATCCAGAGGCCTGAGTCGATCTGGTAACCCAAGTCGACCTGAGTCGACCTGGTGACCCGACTCAACCGAGTCGACCCGATGACCCGAATCAACCAAGTCGACCTGATGACCCGAGTCAACCAAGTCGACCTTGTGACCCGAGTCAACCAAGTCGACCCGAGTCAGTCAGGTGACTGAGTCAACCCGGTGACCTGAGTCGATTAAGTCAACGGAGTCCACCCAATGACCTGAGTCAACTGAGTCGATCGTGTCAACCCAGTAACCTAAGTCAACCCGGTGAATCGAGTCAACTGAGTCGATCGAGTCGACCCGGTGACCTGAGTCAACTGAGTCGACCTGAGTCGACTGAGTCAACCCAGTTACCTGAGTCACTGTGGTGACCTAATTTATTATGGTAGTCAGAGTTACTGGCTGGTGACCTAAGCTAATCTGGCTGGTGACTTAAGTTTGTCAGGTGATCTAGCGACCAGAGTTGATCTGGTTGGTGACCCAAGCTGATCTGGCGATGTGAGTTGATCTAGTTGGCGACCCGTGTGGTGACCTGAGTTGATCTCGCTAGCGACTTGAGTTGATCCAGTGACCCGTACTGATCCAGAGGCCCGAGTCGATCTGACAACCCAAGTCGACCCGGTGACCCGAGTCAACTTGGTGACTCGAGTCGATCCGATGACCTGAGTCAACTGAGTCATCCCGAGTCGACCGAGTCAGTCAGGTGACTGAGTCGACCCGGTGACCTGAGTCAACCAAGTCGACCTGGTGACCCAAGTCCATCGAGTCGACCGAGTCGACCCAGTGACCTGATTCAACCAAGTCGACCTGGTGACCCGAGTCAACCGAGTCGACCTGGTGACCCGAGTCGCTGTGGTGACCCAATTTATTATGGCAGTCAAAGTTTTTGGCTGGCAACCAGAGCTGATCTGGCGACCTGAGTTGATCTAGTTAGCGACCTAAGCTGATCTAGTTGGCGACCTAAGATGAAATGGTTGGTGACCCAGGCTGATCTAGTTAGTGACCTGATTTTGTCAGGTGATCTAGCGACTAGAGCTGATCTAGCTGGTGACCCAAGCTGATCTAGTGACCCGAGTTGATCTAGTTGGTTACCTGTGTGGTGACCTGAGCTGATCTCGCTAGCAACTTGAGTTGATCTAGTGACCCGTGCAATCTAGAGGCCCGAGTAGATCCGACAACCCAAGTCGACTTGAGTCGACCTGAGTCAACCGAGTCAGCTGAGTCGACCTAAGTCACCCTAGTCGACCCGGTGATCCAAGTCAACTGAGTTGACTCAAGTTGACTGCGTCGACCCGAGTCGACCGGGTCGGTCAGGTGACTGACTCGACCTGAGTCGATTTGGCTACCTGAGTCAACTCGGTGACCCGAGTCGATCGAGTCGACCGAGTCGACCAAGTCCACCCAGTGACCTGAGTCACCTTAGTCGACCGAGCGACCAGAGTCGTTGTAGTGACCTAATTTATTATGGCAGTATGAGTTACCGACTAGCGAGCAGAGTTGATCTAGCCACCCGAGATGATCTAGTTTGCGACCTGAGTTGATCTAGTTGGTGACCCGAGTTGATCTGCCTGTTGACCTAATTTTGTCAAGTGATCTAGCGACCAGAGCTGATCAAGCCGAGCGGAACCGAACCGGTCGAGCTCTCCGGGGAGCGGCGGGGCGGGATCGGCGCCGAGCTCGCTCCCGGGCGGGGTCGAAACTCGCGGAAAAAAAATGAACAAAGGAGGCCCCGTACGAGGATAAGAACGAAAAAACCAGAGTTAAATTAAAAAAAAAAAAAAAAAAAAAAAAAAAAATTACTTTCGGGTCATACGTGTAGCCACGCCCAGCTCGCCCGCGGACGGGATCCCCATCGAGCTCGTCGAGCCGAGCGGCGCTCGCGGGCGGGGTCCGATCCGAGCGGAACCGAACCGGTCGAGCTCTCCGGGGAGCGGCGGGGCGGGATCGGCGCCGAGCTCGCTCCGGGGCGGGGTCGAAACTCGCGGAAAAAAAATGAACAAAGGAGGCTCCGTACGAGGATAAGAACGAAAAAACCAGAGTTAAAAAAAAAAAAAAAAAAAAAAAAAATACATTCGCGTCATACGTGTAGCCACGCCCAGCTCGCCCGCGGACGGGATCCCCATCGAGCTCGTCGAGCCGAGCGGCGCTCGCGGGCGGGGTCCGATCCGAGCGGAACCGAACCGGTCGAGCTCTCCGGGGAGCGGCGGGGCGGGATCGGCGCCGAGCTCGCTCCCGGGCGGGGTCGAAACTCGCGGAAAAAAAATGAACAAAGGAGGCTCCGTACGAGGATAAGAACGAAAAAACCAGAGTTTAAAAAAAAATTAAAAAAAAAAAATTACATTCGGGTCATACGTGTAGCCACGCCCAGCTCGCCCGCGGACGGGATCCCCATCGAGCTCGTCGAGCCGAGCGGCGCTCGCGGGCGGGGTCCGATCCGAGCGGAACCGAACCGGTCAAGCTCTCCGGGGAGCGGCGAGGCGGGATCGGCGCCGAGCTCGCTCCCGGGCGGGGTCGAAACTCGCGGAAAAAAAATGAACAAAGGAGGCTCCGTACGAGGATAAGAACGAAAAAACCAGAGTTAAAAAAAAAAAAAAAAAAAAAAAAAATTACATTCGGGTCATACGTGTAGCCACGCCCAGCTCGCCCGCGGACGGGATCCCATTCGAGCTCGTCGAGCCGAGCGGCGCTCGCGGGCGGGGTCCGATCCGAGCGGAACCGAACCGGTCGAGCTCTCCGGGGAGCGGCGGGGCAGGATCGGCGCCGAGCTCGCTCCCGGGCGGGGTCGAAACTCGCGGAAAAAAAATGAACAAAGGAGGCTCCGTACGAGGATAAGAACGAAAAAACCAGAGTTAAAAAAAAAAAAAAAAAAAAAATTACATTCGGGTCATACGTGTAGCCACGCCCAGCTCGCCCGCGGACGGGATCCCCATCGAGCTCGTCGAGCCGAGCGGCGCTCGCGGGCGGGGTCCGATCCGAGCGGAACCGAACCGGTCGAGCTCTCCGGGGAGCGGCGGGGCGGGATCGGCGCCGAGCTCGCTCCCGGGCGGGGTCGAAACTCGCGGAAAAAAAATGAACAAAGGAGGCTCCGTACGAGGATAAGAACGAAAAAACCAGAGTTAAAAAAAAAAAAAAAAAAAAAAAAAATACATTCGCGTCATACGTGTAGCCACGCCCAGCTCGCCCGCGGACGGGATCCCCATCGAGCTCGTCGAGCCGAGCGGCGCTCGCGGGCGGGGTCCGATCCGAGCGGAACCGAACCGGTCGAGCTCTCCGGGGAGCGGCGGGGCGGGATCGGCGCCGAGCTCGCTCCCGGGCGGGGTCGAAACTCGCGGAAAAAAAATGAACAAAGGAGGCTCCGTACGAGGATAAGAACGAAAAAACCAGAGTTAAAAAAAAAAAAAAAAAAAAAAAAAAATTACATTCGGGTCATACGTGTAGCCACGCCCAGCTCGCCCGCGGACGGGATCCCCATCGAGCTCGTCGAGCCGAGCGGCGCTCGCGGGCGGGGTCCGATCCGAGCGGAACCGAACCGGTCGAGCTCTCCGGGGAGCGGCGGGGCGGGATCGGCGCCGAGCTCGCTCCCGGGCGGGGTCGAAACTCGCGGAAAAAAAATGAACAAAGGAGGCCCCGTACGAGGATAAGAACGAAAAAACCAGAGTTTAAAAAAAAAAAAAAAAAAAAAAAAAAAATTACTTTCGGGTCATACGTGTAGCCACGCCCAGCTCGCCCGCGGACGGGATCCCCATCGAGCTCGTCGAGCCGAGCGGCGCTCGCGGGCGGGGTCCGATCCGAGCGGAACCGAACCGGTCGAGCTCTCCGGGGAGCGGCGGGGCGGGATCGGCGCCGAGCTCGCTCCGGGGCGGGGTCGAAACTCGCGGAAAAAAAATGAACAAAGGAGGCTCCGTACGAGGATAAGAACGAAAAAACCAGAGTTAAAAAAAAAAAAAAAAAAAAAAAAAATACATTCGCGTCATACGTGTAGCCACGCCCAGCTCGCCCGCGGACGGGATCCCCATCGAGCTCGTCGAGCCGAGCGGCGCTCGCGGGCGGGGTCCGATCCGAGCGGAACCGAACCGGTCGAGCTCTCCGGGGAGCGGCGGGGCGGGATCGGCGCCGAGCTCGCTCCCGGGCGGGGTCGAAACTCGCGGAAAAAAAATGAACAAAGGAGGCTCCGTACGAGGATAAGAACGAAAAAACCAGAGTTAAAAAAAAAATTAAAAAAAAAAAATTACATTCGGGTCATACGTGTAGCCACGCCCAGCTCGCCCGCGGACGGGATCCCCATCGAGCTCGTCGAGCCGAGCGGCGCTCGCGGGCGGGGTCCGATCCGAGCGGAACCGAACCGGTCGAGCTCTCCGGGGAGCGGCGAGGCGGGATCGGCGCCGAGCTCGCTCCCGGGCGGGGTCGAAACTCGCGGAAAAAAAATGAACAAAGGAGGCTCCGTACGAGGATAAGAACGAAAAAACCAGAGTTAAAAAAAAAAAAAAAAAAAAAAAAAATTACATTCGGGTCATACGTGTAGCCACGCCCAGCTCGCCCGCGGACGGGATCCCCATCGAGCTCGTCGAGCCGAGCGGCGCTCGCGGGCGGGGTCCGATCCGAGCGGAACCGAACCGGTCGAGCTCTCCGGGGAGCGGCGGGGCGGGATCGGCGCCGAGCTCGCTCCCGGGCGGGGTCGAAACTCGCGGAAAAAAAATGAACAAAGGAGGCTCCGTACGAGGATAAGAACGAAAAAACCAGAGTTTTAAAAAAAAAAAAAAAAAAAAATTACATTCGGGTCATACGTGTAGCCACGCCCAGCTCGCCCGCGGACGGGATCCCCATCGAGCTCGTCGAGCCGAGCGGCGCTCGCGGGCGGGGTCCGATCCGAGCGGAACCGAACCGGTCGAGCTCTCCGGGGAGCGGCGGGGCGGGATCGGCGCCGAGCTCGCTCCCGGGCGGGGTCGAAACTCGCGGGAAAAAAATGAACAAAGGAGGCTCCGTACGAGGATAAGAACGAAAAAACCAGAGTTAAAAAAAAAAAAAAAAAAAAAAAATTACATTCGGGTCATACGTGTAGCCACGCCCAGCTCGCCCGCGGACGGGATCCCCATCGAGCTCGTCGAGCCGAGCGGCGCTCGCGGGCGGGGTCCGATCGGAGCGGAACCGAACCGGTCGAGCTCTCCGGGGAGCGGCGGGGCGGGATCGGCGCCGAGCTCGCTCCCGGGCGGGGTCGAAACTCGCGGAAAAAAAATGAACAAAGGAGGCTCCGTACGAGGATAAGAACGAAAAAACCAGAGTTAAAAAAAAAAAAAAAAAAAAAAATTACATTCGGGTCATACGTGTAGCCACGCCCAGCTCGCCCGCGGACGGGATCCCCATCGAGCTCGTCGAGCCGAGCGGCGCTCGCGGGCGGGGTCCGATCCGAGCGGAACCGAACCGGTCGAGCTCTCCGGGGAGCGGCGGGGCGGGATCGGCGCCGAGCTCGCTCCCGGGCGGGGTCGAAACTCGCGGAAAAAAAATGAACAAAGGAGGCCCCGTACGAGGATAAGAACGAAAAAACCAGAGTTAAAAAAAAAAAAAAAAAAAAAAAAAAAAAAAAAAAAAAAACTTTCGGGTCATACGTGTAGCCACGCCCAGCTCGCCCGCGGACGGGATCCCCATCGAGCTCGTCGAGCCGAGCGGCGCTCGCGGGCGGGGTCCGATCCGAGCGGAACCGAACCGGTCGAGCTCTCCGGGGAGCGGCGGGGCGGGATCGGCGCCGAGCTCGCTCCGGGGCGGGGTCGAAACTCGCGGAAAAAAAATGAACAAAGGAGGCTCCGTACGAGGATAAGAACGAAAAAACCAGAGTTTTAAAAAAAAAAAAAAAAAAAATTACATTCGGGTCATACGTGTAGCCACGCCCAGCTCGCCCGCGGACGGGATCCCCATCGAGCTCGTCGAGCCGAGCGGCGCTCGCGGGCGGGGTCCGATCCGAGCGGAACCGAACCGGTCGAGCTCTCCGGGGAGCGGCGGGGCGGGATCGGCGCCGAGCTCGCTCCCGGGCGGGGTCGAAACTCGCGGAAAAAAAATGAACAAAGGAGGCTCCGTACGAGGATAAGAACGAAAAAACCAGAGTTAAAAAAAAAAAAAAAAAAAAAATTACATTCGGGTCATACGTGTAGCCACGCCCAGCTCGCCCGCGGACGGGATCCCCATCGAGCTCGTCGAGCCGAGCGGCGCTCGCGGGCGGGGTCCGATCCGAGCGGAACCGAACCGGTCGAGCTCTCCGGGGAGCGGCGGGGCGGGATCGGCGCCGAGCTCGCTCCGGGGCGGGGTCGAAACTCGCGGAAAAAAAATGAACAAAGGAGGCTCCGTACGAGGATAAGAACGAAAAAACCAGAGTTAAAAAAAAAAAAAAAAAAAAAAAAATACATTCGCGTCATACGTGTAGCCAC
>BSBK01006260.1:265000-297500 GCA_027943335.1 Chamaecyparis obtusa | reverse complement strand
TTCAAGTGAAACGATGAGGAAAAAGCTCACAAAAAAATCAAATCTTCAAAAAATTCAAGTGAAACGAACAGAATAGCTCACAAAAAATTCAGGTCTTCCGAAAAAATCGAAGGGAAACGAAAAGAACAACTAGCAAAACATTCAAATTTTCCAAAACTTCAAGTAAAAGAAAGAACATAGCTCACCAAAAAAATCCATTTCTTCCAAAAACTCAAGTGAATCGAAGAGAGTAGGCTCACAAAAAATTAAAATCTTCCAAAAAAAAATCAAAGGAAACAAAAGAGGAGATCGCAAAAAATTCGAATCTTCCAATGAAACAAAAATGAGAATAGCAAACAAAAAATTCAAATCTTAATGCAGCATGCGACAGAGCAAATCGCTTGTGCCAAGCGACCCGGGAGCTAGACGGGGGCTGACCCAAAAATTGCGTTTCTTGTCAATGCGACGATGCGTTGGAACGACAACCGCTGTCGAACCCTTTCCTACTTGCAACGTCGACTGACACAAAAGACACGATCCTGGACAGGCCCCGCATAGAAAGCGGGTGGCCTAATGCGCCCCTCCAATAGAATCAGCGCTAGTGCTCAGATTTTAAATCCGAGATACCCAGCACTGATTCTCTTGGAGGGGGGCACCTACCCAAACGACTCAAAAGCTATACGCGGCTCCATTCACAAAAACAGAACTATCTCCGGCCAACTCCCTGTGAAGGCCGCATCTCTCCGTTCCGCTCGTGTAAGAGCCAACGCGTAGCTAACGAGTACGTGGATAGGGTTCGCGGAAAGTACATAGCAAATCACTTGTACCAAAGTGACCCGAAAGCTAGACAGGGGCTGACCCGTAGATTGCCTTCCATATCACTGCGACGACGCATTGGAACGACAACCGCTGCCGAACCCTTTCCGACTTGCACCGTCGAGCGACCCGAAAGACAGGACTTTGGGCAGCCCCCGCATAGCAATCAAGTGGCTTCATGCCCCTCTAATAGAATCAGTGCTGGTGATCCCATTTTGAAATCCGACCTACACATCCGTCCGATCACCGGCAATGATTCTATAAGAGGGGTATGGGGGAGCTTCCGCGAACAACACACAACTCCTCCCCTATATAAGTTATTAGTCCGAGTCTTGCTCTTGAGTGGAAATTTAAGCCGAAGAAACTGGCTCCCAAAAAATTCAAATCTTCCAAAAATTCAAGTGAAACGATGACAAAAAGCTCACAAAAAATCAAATCTTCCAAAAATTCAAGTGAAACGAACAGAATAGATCACAAAAAATTCAAGTCTTTCGAAAAAATCTAGGAAAACGAAAAGAATAGCTAGAAAACAAAATTCAAATCTTCCAGAAATTCAAGTAAAACAAAGAACATGGCTCACCAAAATAATTCATCTTCCAAAAATTCGTCATTCTTACCGCAATCCATCATCTTATCCGTCATAACGCGTATCCAACATATCCACGAGGAGGTAACCCAACTCGCTCGCATAGTTCCTCAAGTCAGATAACAATGCATCTAGATGAATCCAAATCGTTTTCGATCGAGACTTAGCAACTAATGTCGCACCCGCCTAGATTGACTTGAGATCCAATCCGCCGACACATATGATAACTAACTGATTCCAATGCAAAGCATCTTGAGCCATTGCGCACTCAAGTATCGGAAGTCGAAGCGACATAGCAAGTAGCTTGTACCAAGTGACCCGGGAGCTAGACGGGGGCTGACCCGAAGATCGCCTTTCTTGTCAATGCGACGATGTGTTGGAACGACAACCGCTGTCGAACCCTTTCCGAAGTGCACCGTCGACTGACCCAAAAGTTACGACCCTGGACAGCCCCCGCATAGCAAGCGGGTGGCCTAATGCGCCCCTCCAATAGAATCAGTGCTAGTGTTCATATTTTAAATCCGAGCTACCAATCCGTCCGAGCACCAGCACTGATTCTCTTGGAGGGGCGCACCTACCCAAACGACTCAAAAGCTATATACGCGGCTCCATTCACAAGAGCAGAACTATTTCCGGCCAACTCCCTGTGAAGGCCGCATCTCTTCGTTCCACGCATGCAAGAGCCAACGCATAGCTAACGAGTACCCGGATAGGGGTTCGCGGAAAGTACATAGCAGATCGCTTGTACCAAAGCAACCCAAAAGCTAGACGGGGGCTGACCCAAAGATCGCCTTCCATGTCACTGCGACGACGCATTGGAACGACAACCGCTGCCGAACCCTTTCCGACTTGCACCGTCGAGCGACCTTCGAAAGACGGGACTTTGAGCAGCCCCCGCATAGCAATCAGGTGGCTTCATGCCCCTCTAATGGAATCAGTGCTGCTGATCGCGTTTTGAAATCTGACCTAATCATCCGTCCGTCTGTCGGATTTCAAAACGGGATCACCAGCACTGATTCTATTAGAGGGGCATGGGGGAGATTCCGCGGACAACACCTCCCCTATATAAGTTATTAGTCCAAGTCTTGCACTTCCGTAGAAATTTGAGCCGACGAGAATATCTCACAAAAATTTCAAATCTTTCAAAAATACGAGTGAAACAAAAAGAATAGATCACAAAAAATTCAGAAATTCCAAAAATTCAATTGAAACGAAGAGAATAGCTCACAAAAAAATCAAGGGAAAAAAAGAGAATAGCTCACAAATAAAATCAAATCTCCCAAAAATGCAAGTGAAACGAAGAGACTACAATCACAAAAAATGCACAACTTCCAAATATTCAATTGAAACGAAGAGAATAGCTCACAAAAAATGCAAGTCTTACAAAAAAATCAAGGGAAACAAAACAGAATAGCTCACAAAAAATTCAAATCTTCCAAAAAAACCAAGTGAAACAAACAGAATAGCTCACAAAAAATTCAAATCTTGCAAACATTCAAGTGAAAACGAAGAGAATAGCTCACAAAAACATTCAAAACTTCCAAAAATTCAAGTGAAAAGAATAAAATAATAGCCCACAAAAAATTCAAGTCTTCCAAAACAAAAACCAAGGAAAAACGAAGAGAATAGCTCACAAAAAATCCAAAACTTCAAGTCAAAACGAAGAGAATTTTACTACCTCGCAACAAACAAAATTCAAATCTCGCAAAAATTCAAGTGAAACGAAGAGACTTAACTCAAAAAATTCAAATCTTCTTGCGACATGCAGACCCAAGAGCTAGACGGGGGCTCGCCCACAGATCGACTTCAGTATCACTATGACGACGCGCTGGAACGACTACCGCTGTCGAACCCTTCTCTGACTTCCGCCATCGAGTGACCCAAAAGACACGACCCAAGGGAGCCCACGCATAAAAATTGGGTGGCTTCATGCCCCTCCAATAGAATCTGTGCTGCTGCTCACATTTTTAAATCCGAGCGGCAAATCCGTCCGAGCACCAACACTCATTCACTTGGAGGGGCACCTATCCAAACGACCGAAAAGCTATACGCGGCTCCATTCGCAAGGCACGGAACTGTTTCAGGCCAACTCCCTGTGAAGGCCGCATCTCTGCGTTCCATGCGTGCTAGAGCCAACACATAGCTAACGAGTACCGGGATAGGTGTTCGCGGAAAGTACATAGCAGATCGCTTGTACCAAAGCAACCCAAGAGCTAGACAGGGGCTGACCCGAAGATCCCCTTCCATGTCGCTGCGACGACGCATTGGAACGACAACCGCTGCCGAACCATTTCCGACTTGCGCCGTCGAGCGACCTGAAAGATGAGACTTTGAGCAGCCCACGCATAGCAATCAGGTGGCTTCATGCCCCTATAATGGAATCAGTGCTGCTGATCCCGTTTTGAAATCCGACCTAATCATCCATCCGTCTGTCGGATTTCAAAACGGGATCACCAGCACTGATTCCATTAGAGGGGCATGGGGGAGCTTCCGCGAACAACACCTCCCCTATATAAGTTATTAGTCCAAGTATTGCACTTCCGTAGAAATTTGAGCCGAAGAGAATATCTCACAAAAATTTCAAATCTCTCAAAAATATAAGTGAAACAAAGAAGAATAGATCACAAAAAATTCAAAACTTCCAAAAATTCAATTGAAACGAAGAGAATAGCTCACAAAAAATGCAAGTCTTGCAAAAAAAATTCAAAGGAAAAGAAGAGAATAGCTCACAAAAAAAATCAAATCTCCCAAAAAATGCATCATGCATAACTTCCAAAAATTCAATTGAAACGAAGAGAATAGCTCACAAAAAATGCAAGTCTTCCAAAAAAATCAAAGGGAAATAAAGAGAATAGCTCACAAAAAATTCAAATCTTCCAAAAAACCAAGTGAAACGAAGAGACTACATCACAAAAAATGCATAACTTCCAAAAATTCAATTGAAACGAAGAGAATAGCTCACAAAAAACGCAAGTCTTCCCAAAAAAAAACAAAAAAAAAAAAAACAAAGGGAAACAAAGAGAATAGCTCACAAAAATTCAAATCTTCCAAAAAAAACCAAGTGAAACAAAGAGAATAGCTCACAAAAATTTCAAATCTTGCAAAAATTCAAGTGAAACGAAAGATAATAGCTCACAAAAAAATTCAGAACTTCCAAAAATTCAAGTCTTCCAAAAAAAAATCAAGGAAAAACGAAGACTTAAACTCACGAAAAATTCAAATCTCCTTGCGGCATGCAGACCCAAGAGCTAGACGGGGGCTCGCCCACAAATCGACTTCAGTATCACTATGATGACGCGCTGGAACGACTACCGTTGTCGAACCCTTCTCCGACTTGCGCCATCGAGTGACCCAAAAGAGGCGACCCAGGGGAGCCCCCGCATAGCAATCGGGTGGCTTCATGCCCCTCCAATAAAATCAGGCATGCTACTCACATTTTAAATCCGAGCCGCAAATCCGTCCGAGCACCAGCACTGATTCACTTGGAGGGGCACCCTATCCAAACGACCCAAAAGCTATACGCGGCTCCTTTCGCACGCACAGAACTGTTTCAAGCCGACTCCCTGTGAAGGCCGCATCTCTCCGTTCCACCCATGCAAGAAACAACGCATAGCTAACGAATACCCGGATAGGGTTTCGCGGAAAGTACAAGCAGATCGCTTGTACCAAAGCAACCCAAAAGCTAGACGGGGGCTGACCCGAAGATCGCCTTCCATGTCACAGCGACGACGCATTGGAACGACAACCGCTGTCGAACCCTTCCCGACTTTGCGTCATCGAGCGACCCGAAAGACGGGACTTTGAGCAGCCCCCGCATAGCAATCAGGTGGCTTCATGCCCCTCTAATGGAATCAGTGCTGCTGATCCCGTTTTGAAATCCGACCTAATCATCCGTCCGTCTGTCGGATTTCAAAACGGGATCACCAGCACTGATTCTATTAGAGGGGCATGGGGGAGCTTCCGCGGACAACACCTCCCCTATATAAGTTATTAGTCCAAGTATTGCACTTCCGTAGAAATTTGAGCCGAAGAGAATATCTCACAAAAATTTCAAATCTCTCAAAAATACAAGTGAAACAAAGAACAATAGATCACAAAAAATTCAAAACTTCCAAAAATTCAATTGAAATGAAGAGAATAGCTCACAAAAAATCCAAGTCTTGCAAAAAAAATCAAGGAAAAAGAAGAGAATAGCTCACAAAAAAATCAAATTTCCCAAAAATGCAAGTGAAACGAAGAGACTACATCACCAAAAAATGCATAACTTCCAAAAATTCAATTGAAACGAAGAGAATAGCTCACAAAAAATGCAAGTCTTCCAAAAAAAAATCAAGGGAAACAAAGAGAATAGCTCACAAAAAATTCAAATCTTCGAAAAAACCAAGTGAAACAAAGAAGAATAGCTCACAAAAAATTCAAATCCTGCAAAAATTCAAGTGAAAGGAAGAGAATAGCTCACAAAAAATTCAAAACTTCAAAAAATTCAAGTGAAACGAAGAGAATAGCTCACAAAAAATTCAAAACTTCCAAAAATTCAAGTGAAACGAAGAGAATAGCTCACAAAAAACTTCAAATCTCGCAAAAACTCCAGTGAAACGAAAAAGACTTAACTCACAAAAAATTCAAATCTTCTTGCCGCATGCAGACCCAAATGCTAGACCGGGGCTCGCCCACAGATCGACTTCAGTATCACTAATGACGACGCGCTGGAACAACTACCGTTGTTGAACCCTTCTCCGACTTGCGCCATCGAGTGACCCAGAAGAGACGACCCAGGGGAGCCCCCGCATAGCAATCAGGTGGCTTCATGCCCCTCCAATAAAATCAGGCATGCTACTCACATTTTAAATCCGAGCCGCAAATCCATCCGAGCACCAGCACTGATTCACTTGGAGGGGCACCCTATCCAAACGACCCAAAAGCTATACGCGGCTCCATTCGCACGCACAGAACTGTTTCAGGCCGACTCCCTGTGAAGGCCGCATCTCTTCGTTGCACACATGCAAGAGACAACGCATAGCTAACGAGTACCCGGATAGGGTTTCGCGGAAAGTACATAGCAGATCGCTTGTACCAAAGCAACCCAAAAGCTAGACGGGGGCTGACCCTAAGATCGCCTTACATGTCACAACGACGACGCATTGGAACGACAACCGCTGTCGAACCCTTTCCGACTTGCGCAATCGAGCGACCCGAAAGACGGGACTTTGAGCAGCCCACGCATAGCAATCAGGTGGCTTCATGCCCCTGTAATGGAATCAGTGCTGCTGATCCCATTTTGAAATCTGACCTAATCATCCGTCCGTCTGTCGGATTTCAAAACGGGATCACCAGCACTGATTCTATTAGAGGGGCATGGGGGAGCTTCCGCGGACAACACCTCCCCTATATAAGTTATTAGTCCAAGTATTGCACTTTCGTAGAAATTTGAGCCGAAGAGAATATCTCACAAAAATTTCAAATCTCTCAAAAATACAAGTGAAACAAAGAGAATAGATCACAAAAAATTCAAAACTTCCAAAAATTCAATTGAAATGAAGAGAATAGCTCACAAAAAATCCAAGTCTTGCAAAAAAAAAATCAAGGGAAAAGAAGAGAATAGCTCACAAAAAATGCAAGTCTTCCAAAAAAAAACAAGGGAAACAAAGAAAATAGCTCACAAAAAATTCAAATCTTCCAAAAAACCAAGTGAAACAAAGAAGAATAGCTCACAAAAAATTCAAATCCTGCAAAAATTCAAGTGAAACGAAGAGGATAGCTCACAAAAAACTCAAAACTTCCAAAAATTCAAGTGAAACGAAGAGAATAGCTCACAAAAAATTTAAGTGAAACGAAGAGAATAGCTCACAAAAACTTCAAATCTCGCAAAAACTCCAGTGAAACGAAAAAAAGAAAAAGACTTTAACTCACAAAAAATTCAAATCTTCTTGCGGCATGCAGACCCAAGTGCTAGACGGGGGCTGCACACAGATCGACTTCAGTATCACTAATGACGACGCGCTGGAACGACTACCGTTGTCGAACCCTTCTCCGACTTGCGCCATCGAGTGACCCAAAAGAGACGACCCAGGGGAGCCCCCGCATAGCAATCAGGTGGCTTCATGCCCCTCAAATAAAATCAGGCATGCTCCTCACATTTTAAATCTGAGCCGCAAATCCGTCCGAGCACCAGCACTGATTCGCTTGGAGGGGCACCCTATCCAAACGACCCAAAAGCTATACGCGGCTCCATTCGCACGCACAGAACTATTTCAGGCCGACTCCCTGTGAAGGCCGCATCTCTCCGTTCCACACATGCAAGAGCCAATGCATAGCTAACGAGTACCCGGATAGGGGTTCGCGGAAAGTACATAGCAGATCGCTTGTACCAAGCGACCCAAAAGCTAGACAAGGGCTAACCCGAAGATCGCCTTCCATGTCACTGCGACGACGCATTGGAACGACAACCGCTGTCGAACCCTTTCCGACTTGCGCCGTCGAGCGACTCGAAAGACGGGACTTTGAGCAGCCCCCGCATAGCAATCAGGTGGCTTCATGCCCCTCTAATGGAATCAGTGCTGCTGATCCCGTTTTGAAATCCGACCTGCTCATCCATCCGTCCGTCGGATTTCAAAACGGGATCACTAGCACTGATTCTATTAGAGGGGCATGGGGGAGCTTCCGCGGACAACACCTCCCCTATATAAGTTATTAGTCCAAGTATTGCACTTCCGTAGAAATTTGAGCCGAAGAGAATATCTCACAAAAATTTCAAATCTCTCAAAAATACAAGTGAAACAAAGAAGAATAGATCACAAAAAATTCAAAACTTCTAAAAATTCAATTGAAACGAAGAGAATAGCTCACAAAAAATGCAAGTCTTGCAAAAAAAAATTCAAGGGAAAAGAAGAGAATAGCTCACAAAAAAAATCAAATCTCCCAAAAATGCAAGTGAAACGAAGAGACTACATCACAAAAAATGCATAACTTCCAAAAATTCAATTGAAACGAAGAGAATAGCTCACAAAAAATGCAAGTCTTCCAAAAAAATCAAAGGAAACAAAGAGAATAGCTCACAAAAAATAGCTAGCTTGTGGCCCGGACGATCCGATCTCATGAAAACTGACTACATACCCGTGGCTCGGATCGACAAGCTAGCTCGGATCGGCGATCTGAGCTCATTCCATCATGCATTCCCGTCTTCTACTCCATAAATGACTCACCTCTTTGTATTCACTTGAGAACTAAACATCCTTTAGTTCAGCTCGAATCACAACGTGCACTAGAATCCGTTCCAGCTCGGGTCTCATCTCAAAGATCCTTGCATTCACCAACAACACCTCCCCTATATAAGTTATTAGTCCAAGTCTTGCTCTTCCGTAGAAATTTGAGGCGAAGAGAACAACTCGCAACAAATCCAAATCTTCCAAAAAATCAAGGGAAATGGGGAGAATAGCTCACAAATAATTCAAATCTTCAAAAAAATCAAGTGAAACGAGGAGAATAGCTCACAAAAAATTCAAATCTTCCAAATATCAAACCCAAAAGCTTCGCACACATTACAAATCAAACAGCTTGTACCGAGCGACCCAAACGCTAGACAAGGGCTCACCCTTAATAAGAGAATCAGTGTTTGACTTGTGGGCCGGGCGAGCCGATCTCATGAAAACTGCCTACATACCCGTGGCTCAGATCAGCGAGCTGACTCGGATCGTCGATCTGAGCTCATTCCATCATGCATTCCCGTGTTCTACTCCATAAAACGACTCACCTCTTTGTATTCACTTGAGAACTGAACATCCTTTAGCTCAGCTTGAATCACAACGCGCACTAGAATCCGTTCCAGCTCGGGTCTCATCTCAAAGATCCTTTCATTCACCAACAACACCTCCCCTATATAAGTTATTAGTCCAAGTCTTGCTCTTCCGTAGAAATTTGAGGCGAAGAGAACAACTCTCAAAAATTCCAATTCTTCCAAAAAAATCAAGGGAAACGGGGAGAATAGCTCACAAATAATTCAAATCTTCAAAAATATCAAGTGAAACGAGGAGAATAGCTCACAAAAAATTTAAATCTTCCAAATATCAACCCAAAAGCTTTGCACACATTACAAATCGAACAGCTTGTACCGAGCGACCCAAACGCTAGACAAGGGCTCACCCTTAATAAGAGAATCGATGTTTGACTTGTGGGCCGGGCGAGCCGATCTCATGAAAACTACCTACATACCCATGGCTCGGATCAGCGAGCTGGCTCGGATCGACGAGATAGCTCGGATCGACGATCTGAGATCATTCCATCATGCATTCCCATGTTCTACTCCATAGAATGACTCACCTCTTTGTATTCACTTGAGAACTGAACATCCTTTAGCTCAGCTCGAATCACAACGCGTACTAGAATCCGTTCCAGCTCGGATCTCATCTCAATGATTCTTACATTCACCAACAACACCTCCCCTATATAAGTTATTAGTCCGAGTCTTGCTCCCCCGTAGAAATGCTCGCCAACGCCGAAAGGTCACAAAAAATTTAAATCTCATAAATGACTCAGCTCGACGGGCTGGCTCGGATCGTACATACCCGTGGCTCGGATCGACGAGCTAGCTCGGATCGGCGATCTGAGCTCATTCCATCATGCATTCCCATGTTCTACTCCATAGAATGAGTCACCTCTTTGTATTCACTTGAGAACTGAACATCCTTTAGCTCAGCTCGAATCATAACGCGCACTAGAATCCGTTCCAGCTCGGGTCTCATCTCAGTGATCCTTACATTCACCAACAACACCTCCCCTATATAAGTTATTAGTCCGAGTCTTACTCCCCCGTAGAAATGCTCGCCAACGCCGAAAGGTCACAAAAAATTTAAATCTTGTAAAAGACTCAGCTCGACGGGCTGGCTCGGATCGCCGAGCTGGCTCGGATCGCCGAGCTGGCTCGGATCGCCGAGCTGGCTCGGATCGCCGAGTTGAGCTCAATCCATCATGCATTCCCGTGTTCTACTCCATGGAATAACTCGCCTATTTGTAATCACTTGAGAATTCAACATCCTTTAGCTCAACTCGAATCACAACGCGCACTAGAATCCGTTCCAGCTCGGGTCTCATCTCAAAGATCCTTCCATCCACCAACACCACCTCCCCTATATAAGTTATTAGTCCAAGTCTTGCTCCCCCGTAGAAATGCTCGCCGACACGGATAGGTCACGAAAACTTTAAATCTCGTAAAAGACTCAGCTCGACAAGCTAGCTCGAATCCGTGAGCTGGCTCGGATCGACGAGCTGAGCTCAATCCATCATGCATTCCCGTGTTCTACTCCATAGAACAACTCACCTATTTGTATTCACTTGAGAACTCAACATCCTTTAGCTCAGCTCGAATCACAATGGGCACTAGAATCCATTCCATCTCGAGTCTCATCTCAAAGATCCTTACATCCACCAACAACACCTCCCCTATATAAGTTATTAGTCCGAGTCTTGCTCCCACGTAGAAATGCTTGCCGACGCCGATAAGTCACAAAAACTTAAAATCTCGTAAAAGGCTCGGATCGCCAAGCGAGCTGGCTCGGATCACCGAGCGAGCTGACTCGAATCGGCGAGCTGGCACGGTTTGCCGAGCGAGCCGGCTCGGTTTTCCAAGCTGGCTGGCTCGGATCGCCGAGCCGGCTCGGCTCAAATCGGATCGGATCCATCATGCATTCCCGTGTTCTACTCCATAAAACAACTTGCCTATTTGTATTCCTTTGAGAACTCAATATCCTTTAGCTTAGCTCTAATCACAATGCGCACTAGAATTTGTTCCAGCTTGGGTCTCATCTCAAAAATCCTCACATCCACCAACAACACCTCCCCTACGAGGATAAGTTATTAGTCCGAGTCTTTCTCCCCCATACAAATGCTTGCCGACGTCGATAGGTCGCAAAAAATTTAAATCTCGTAAAAGGCTCAACTTGACGAGCTGGCTCGGATCGTCGAGCTGGCTCAGATCGACAAGCTGGATCGGATCAACGAGCTGGCTCGGATCCGCGAGATGAGCTCAATCCATCATGCATTCCTGAGTTCTACTCCATAGAACAACTCGCCTATTCATATTCACTTGAGAACTCAACATCCTTAAGCTCAGCTCGAATCGTCTATGCACGAACCCATGCATAGCATTCAGGTATCAAATGGCATATCCAAAAATATCCGTAGAGAGCTAGCAAATCAATCATAGGCAGCATTGGCATAGATCGAGGTGAACATCATTTGATGCGATTTGACTAGTTACCATTGGGATGCCTTCGTGGCAATAGGGCCGACTTGAAACAAACCAACACAGCTTGATGTGATAGGGGTCATTTCATAATGACTGTTGGATGACTTTGTGGTGGTATGGCTAACTTACAATGGATGGGTGTAGTGTTGATGTGACAAGATCACCTCATACTAGAAATAGAGCTAACACGTCGACTGACTTGAACTGACATGTAAGGGACTCGATCCGAGGTGTAACAAAGGAGTTGTTTGGTGCACTCAGGAGTAGGGTCATGTCAGGGACTTGATTCGAGGAGCATTCATGGGGTTGTGCGACAAGTTGTTAATAGTTTTGGCCTGGGTAAGGTTTAGAGTCAAGTCGAGGTGTCATTCGAGCTGCATGAAGTAGCATGGACTGCTTTGTGCAGAGTGGCATTGGATCTTGTTGGGGACTCGATCCGAGGTGAAATCAACTAGGTATTGGAATGGGAAGTTGGGGACTTTTCCATGGGAGACTTGGAACATGTGCGAGATGGTGGCGTAATGAGCTAGTTCAGAACTATGTTGGACTATGAGATGCATTGGTTGCATGTACGTAGGAGGTCTTCATGACATTGGCTCGTGCAAGCCACAAGTCCTAATCTGGATGCAAGTTCACATCTTGAGGACAACTCATTAGTGGAGAAGTTCTCAAACTCAATTCTTGAGAGGTGTCTTGCTAGCTCAAATCGGTGAGTTGGCTCAGATCGGCTAGCTCAATCAGATTGGCGAGCTGGCTCCGATTGACGAGTTGGGCTCATCTCAGAGGTCGTTACATCCGTAAACAATACCTATCCCGTTATGACCCTAGAGATCTGGGTTACTTTGCCGACTCTAGTGATCCGGTGATCCAAGTCAATCCGGCGAATTGAGTCGATCCGGTGACCCGAGTTGTTCTGGTGATCTAAATTACTTATGTGACTGGAGTAATTCAAGTTGGGGGACTTGACAACTTGGCATGCTGAGCCGAATTCATTGATGAGTTGGCATACTCGTCAGCATAGGTATAGGAATGGGAAGTCATGGACTTTTCCATGAGAGACTTGGAATGAGTTAGCCTAGCTCACTTGTGAGTGGGGTCAAAAGTCACATTTGTTGACCTGAGTTGATCTCGCGACCTGAGCTGATTTGGCTGGCGGCCTGAGTTGGTGTGGTGACCCAAGTTGATCTGGCTAGCGACCTGAGTTGATCCAGCGATCCGACTTCATCCGTCGACCTGACCGAGTTGGTCAGGTGATCTGGTGACCCGACCTGACCTGGTTGGTGAGTCGAGTTGATGTGGCGACCCGAGTTGATCTGGCTGGCGACCCAAAATGATCCCGTGACCTGACCCGATCTGAAGACCTGACCCGACCCAACCCGAGTTGGTCTGGCAATCTGGTGACCCGAGTTGTTCTGGTTGGCGACTCGAGTCGATATGTTGACCCAAGTTGATCCGGTGACCCGACCCAATCCGGAGACCTGACCCGACCAAACTTGACCTAACTTTAGTTAGTCAGGTGATTTGGCGACCCAATATGATCTATATGGATACCTGAGTCGATGTAGGGACCCGAGTAGATTTGGCTGGCGGCCCGAGTCGATCTGACAACCCGTCCTAATCTGGAGACCCGAGTCGATCCGACGACTCGAGTTGATTCGGCAACCCGAGTGGATTTG
This sequence comes from Chamaecyparis obtusa, assembly GCA_027943335.1. NCBI lineage: Eukaryota > Viridiplantae > Streptophyta > Pinopsida > Cupressales > Cupressaceae > Chamaecyparis > Chamaecyparis obtusa. The sequence goes on along the minus strand of BSBK01006260.1, from coordinate 284,203 downwards.
ACGACCTGTGTCGATCTGGTGACCCGAGTTGTTCTGGCGATCTGAGTTACTTATGCAACTCGAGTGATCTGAGCTGGTGGACTTGACAGCTTGGCATATTGGATCGAGGTGATCCAAGATTGAATGAGTTAGCACAGATCGAGGTGAACATCATTTGATGTGATTTAACTTGCGATCTGACTGGTTATCATTGGGATGCCTTCGTGGCAATAGGGCCGACTTGAAATAGAGATCTGAGTCGATCTGACGACTCCAGTGATTCGAGTCGATCTGGCAAGTCTAGCGATCCAAGTTGGCTAGGCAACTTCGTCAATCTAAGTTAGTCAGGTGATCTTGCGACCTGAGTTGATCTGGATGGTGACCCGAGTTGATCCGACTGGCAACCCAAGTTGTTTTGGGGACTCGAGTCGATCCAGAAACCCGAGTTGACTCGGCGATGCGAGTCGATCCAATGATCCGAATTACTTATGCGACTGGAGTAATTCAAGTTGGGGGACTTGACAGCTTGGCATGCTAAGGCGACTTCATTGATGAGTTGGCATACTTGTCAGCATTACTATTGTGCATATTAGATTGAGGTGATCCAAGTTTGAATGAGTTGGCATGGATCGAGGTGGACATCATTTGATGCAGTCTGACTAGTTATTGTTAGACGCAGTGTTGAAATGACCCGGGGTCATTTCATATAACCGCTGGGAGGCTTTCGTGGTAGTAGGGCAAGACCTGCGATGAGAACTTAACAAGGTCGCTGGCGGGGTCGAAACTCGTAGGAAAAAATGGATAAAGGAGGCTCTATACAAGGAAAAGAACAAAATTTTCAAGTTATAAAAAACTTAAATCACTAGAGCCATCCATGGAGTCACGCCTAGCTCGTTGGCGACGGGATCCCGGTGAGCTCGCTCACGAGCAAGATCTCGGACAGGATCCGGTCGAGCTCGTTGGCGATCCTCAGGGCGGGGTCAAAAGTCCTAAAAAAATAGACAAAGGAGGCTTCGTACAATGAAAAGAATGAAAAAACTAGAGTTGAAAAAGAAAACCACTCGTGCCATTCATGGAGTCACACCCAACTTAGTGACCCAAATTGATCGGGTGACCCGACCTAACCCGAGTTGGTTAGGTGATGTGGTGACCCGAGCTGATCTGGCTGACGACCCGAGTCGATGTGGCGACCTGAGTTGATCTGGTTGGCGACAAGAATTGATCTGGCAACCCGACCCGATCTAGAGAACTGACCCAACCCGATCTAGAGACCTGACCCAACCCGACCCGACCCAACTTGGCCTGGCAATCTGGTGACCCGAGTTGATCTGGTTGGTGACCCGAGTCAATTTGTTGACCTGAGTTGATCAGGCTGGCATACTTAGTTGACTTCATTGATGAGTTTGCATACTCGTTAGTATTACTATTATGCATATTAGATTGAGGCGATCCAAGTTTGAATGAGTTAGCCTAGCTCGCTTGCGAGTGGGGTCAAAACTCAAATTTGTTAACCCGAGTTGATCTGGCTGGTGACCCGAGTTGATTTGGTGACCCGAGCTGATTTGGCTGGCGACCTAAGTCGATGTGATGATCTGAGTTGATCTGGCTGGCGACCTGAGTTGATCTGGCGATCTGACTTCATCCGTCGACCTGACTCGAGTTGGTCAGGTGATCTAATGACCTGAGTTGATCTGGTTGGCGAGTCGAGTCGAGTCGATGTAGCAACTCGAGTTGATCTGGCTGGCGAGCTGAAATGATCCCGCGACTTGACCCAATCTGGAGACCTTACCCGACCTGACCTGAGTTGGTCTGGCGACCCAAGTTGATCTGGTTGGTGACTCGAGTCGATGTGTTGACCCGAGTTGATCTGGCTGGAGACCCAATTTGATCTGGTGACCCGACTCGATCCAGAGACCCGACCTAACCTAAGTTAGTCAGGTGATTTGGTGACCTGATTTGATCTATCTGGATACCCGAATCGATCCGATGAACCGAGTCGATCGGACGACCCATCCTGATCTGGAGACCTGAGTCGATCCGGTGACCTGCGTCAATACGGTGACCCGAGTCGATTCGAGGACTCGAGTCGATCCGGTGACCCGAGTCGATCTGGCGACCCGAGTCGATCTGATGACTCGAGTTAATTAGGTGACCCAAGTTGTTTTGGCAATACGAGTTACTTATGCGACTCGAGTGATCCGAGCTAGCAAACTAGACAGCTTGGCATATTGGAATGTGTTAACAACATAAGCTGATGTGTTGACCCGAGTTGATCATGTTAGTGACCCGAGTTGATCTAATTAGCGACCTGAGTTGATCCGGTGACCCGACCTGATCAGGAGACCTAACCCAACCTGACCTAAGTTAGTTAGGTGATTTGGTGACCCGAGCTGATCTATCTGGATACTCGAGTTGATGTGGCAACCTAAGTTGATCTGGCTGGTGACCCGAATTAATCTGGTGACCCGACCTGACCTGAGTTGGTTAGGTGATGTGGCAACCTGAGCTGATCTAGGTGATGACCCAAGTCGATGTGGTGACTTGAGTTAATCTAGCTAGCAACCCGAGTTGATCCAGCGACCTATCGCGATCTAGAGACCCGAGTCAAGCCGGCAACCCGAGTCGACCTAACGACCTGAGTGATCTAAGTTTATTATGGTAGTTGGAGTTACTTATGCGACTCGACTGATCTAAGTTGGAGGACTTGACAACTTGGCATACTGAGATGACTTCATTGATGAGTTTGCATACTCATCAGCATTACTATTGTGCATATTGGATGTGGTGACCTGAGTTGATCTGGCTAGGGACCTGATCTGGCTGGTGACCTAAGTCGATGTGGTGACCTAAGTTGATCTAGCTCAGGACCCGACTTGATCTGGTGACCCGACTTGATCTAGAGACCCCACCTGAGTTGAGTTCATGGTGACCCGACTTGATCTAGAGACCCCACCTGAGTTGAGTTCATCGAGCGATCTAGGGATCCAAGATGATCTAGCTGACTACCTGAGTCGATGTGGTGTCCCGAGTCGATCTGGCAACTCGAGTTGATCTGGCTGGCGACCCAAGTTGGCTAGGTGATGTGGCAACCTGAGTCAATGTGGCGATCAAGGCTGATTTGGTTGGCGACCTAAGTTGGTCAGGTGATCTGGTGACCAGAGCTGATCTAGCGACCCGAGTTGATCTAGTTGGCGACCCATGTGATGACCTAAGTTGATTTGGCTAGCGACACGAGTTGATCAAGTGACCCGTCCCGATCCAAAGACCTGAGTCGATTCGGCTATGTCAACCCAGCAACCTGAGTTGACTTGATGACCCGAGTCGACCCCGTGACCTGAGTCGACCTAGTGACCCGAGTCACTATGGTGACCTAATTTATTATGGCTATCTGAGTTACTTATGCGACTCGAGTGATCTAAGTTGGGGGACTTGACATACTGAGATGACTTCATTGATGTGTTTGCATACTCATCAACATTACTATTGTGCATATTAGATTTATGCGATCCAAGTTTAAATGAGTTGGCCTAGCTTGATCGTGAGCGAGGTCAAAAGTTGTAAAAAAAATAGACAAAGGAGGCTCCCTACGACAAAAAGAATGAAAAAACCAGAGTTAAAAAAAAATCACTCAGGCCATACATGGAGTCACGCCCTTCTTATTGTCGAGCTAGAAGCGGAGACTTGACTATGATAATACTTGAAGAGGAGTATGGGTCAATCATTCAAAAAGTGGACAGACTCACTGGAGATCTAAGTAGGTCAGGCTATCTAGTGACCTGACCTAATCTGGCTGGTGACCCGAGTCGATGTGGTGACCTGAGTTGATCTGGCTCGGGACCCGACTTGATCTGGTGACTCGACTCGATCTAGAGACCCCACCCGACCTGAGTTCATCGGGCGATCTGGTGATCTGAGATGATCTAGCTAACTACCTGAGTCGATGTCGTGTCCTGAGTTGATCTGGCGAACCGAGTTGGCCAGGTGATGTGGTGACCCAAGCTGATCTGGCTGGCGACCCGAGTCGGTTAGGTGATTTGGCGACCAGAGCAGATTTGGCTAGTGACCCAAGCTGATCTGGTGACCTGAGTTGATCTAATTGGTGACTCATGTGGTGACCCGAGTTGATCAAGTGACCTGTCCTGATCTAGAGACCCGAGTCGATCCAATAACCTGAGTTGACCCGGCGACCCGAGTCAACTTGACGACCCGAGTCAACCCAGCGACCTGCGTCGACCTAGTGACCCGCGTCGACCCAGTGACTCGCGTCGACCCAGTGACCCGTGTCGACCCAGTGACCCGTGTCAAACTGGCGACCCATGTCGAACCGGTGACTCGTGTTGACCTGACAACCCGCATCGACCTGGTGACCCAAGTCAACCCAAGTCGACTCGAGGCCCGAGTTGATCTGGCAACCCAAGTCGACCCGAGTCGACCCGATAACCTGAGTCAACCGAGTCACCTGAGTTGATCTGGCTGGTGACCCGAGTTGGCCAAGTAATGTGGCGACCTGAGTCAATGTGGTGACCCAAGCTGATCTGGCGACCACAGCTGATCTGGCTGGTGACCCAAGCTGATCTGGCGATCCGAGTTGATCTAGTTGGGGACCAGTGTGGTGACCTGAGTTGATCTCGCTAGCTACCTAACTTGATCTAGTTGGTGACCCGTGTGGTGACCGAGTCGACCCAGTGACCTGAGTCAATCGGTTGACCCAGTGACCTGAGTCAACTGAGTCAACCCGATGACAAGAGTCAATCGAGTCGACATGGTGACCTGAGATGACCGAGTCAGTCAGGTGATTGAGTCGACCCAGTGACCTGAATCGATTGAGTCGACCCGAGTCGACCAGGAGACCTTAGTAGACTAGGTCGACCCGTGTCAACCCAAGTCAACTTGAGGCCTGAGTCGATCCAGCAACCCAAGTCGACTCGGTGACCCGAGTCGACCCAGTGACCCAAGTCGACCTGATGACCTGAGTCAACCGAGTCGACCCGGTGACCCGAGTTGACCGAGTCGACCCAATGACCCGAGTCAATCGAGTCGACCCGAGTCGACCCAGCGACTGGGGTTTCTGTGGTGACCTAATTTATTATGGCAGTTGGAGTTACTCATTGGCGACCAGAGCTGATCTAGCAACCCGAGTTGATCTAGTTGGCGACCTAACCTGATCTAGCTGGCGAACTAATTTTGTCAGGTGATTTGGCGACAAGAGTTGATTTGGCTGGTGACCCAAGCTGATATGGTGACCTGAGTAAATCTAGTTGGGGACCCGTGTGGTGACTTGAGTTGATCTCGCTAGAAACTTGAGTTGATCCAATGACCCCTCCTGATCTAGAGGCCCGAGTCAACCCGAGTTGACCCGGTGACCCGAGTCACTCGAGTCGACCCGAGTCAATCGAGTCGACCCAGTGACTTGAGTCAACCGAGTCGACCCAGTGACCCGAATCAACCGAGTCGGTCAAGTGACTGAGTCGACCCGGTGACCTGAGTCGACTGAGTTGACCCAGTCGACCTGGTGACCTGAGTCGACAGAGTTGACCCAGTGACCTGAGTCAACTGAGTCGACCTGGTGACCCGAGTCAACTAAGTCGACCTAAGTCAGTCAGGTGATTAAGTCGACCCGAGTTGACCAAGTGACCCGAGTCAACCGAATCGACCGAGTGACCTGAGTCAACTGAGTCGACCCGATGACCCGAGTCAACTGAGTCGACCTGAGTCAACCGAGTCGACCGAGTCAACGTGGTGACCCGAGTCAACTGAGTCGGTCAGGTGACTAAGTCGACCCGAGTCAACCAGAGTCGACTGAGTCAACCTAGTGACCTGAATCAATTGAGTCGACCCGGTGACCTGAGTTGACTAGGTCGACCCGTGTCAACCCAAGTCGACTCGAGGCTTGAGTCAATCCAGCAACCCAAGTCGACTCGGTGACCCGAGTCGACCCAGTGACCCGATGACCCGAGTCGACCCGGTGACCCGAGTTGACCGAGTCGACCCAATGACCCGAGTCAACTGAGTCGACCCGGTGACCTGAGTCAACCAAGTCGACCCAGCGACCGGGGTTTTTATGGTGGCCTAATTTATTATGGTAGTCAGAGTTACTCACTGGCGACTAGAGCTGATCTAGCACCCCGAGTTGATCTAGTTAGCGACCTAACCTGATCTGGCTGGTGAACTAATTTTGTCAGGTGATCTGGCGATAAGAGCTGATCTGGTTGGTGACCCAAGCTGATATGGTGACTCGAGTAAATCTAGTTGCCGACCCATGTGGTGACCTGAGTTGATCTCGCTAGCGACTTGAGTTGATCCAATGACCCGTCTCGATCTAGAGGCTCGAGTCGAGCCAGCAACCCAAGTCGAGCTAGCAACCCGAGTCAACCGAGTCGACCTGATGACCTGAGCCAACCGAGTCGACTCGGTGACCCGGTGACCTGAATCAACCGAGTCGACCCGGTGACCAGAGTCGACTAAGTCGACCCAGTCGACCTGAGTCAACCGAGTCGACCCAGTGACCTGAGTCGACCCGATGACCCGAGCCAACCGAGTCGACCTAGTGACCCGGTGACCCGAATCAACCGAGTCGACCCGGTGACTAGAGTTGACTAAGTCGACCCAGTCGACCTGAGTCAACCGAGTCGACCCAGTGACCCGAGTCGACCCGATGACCCGAGCCAACCGAGTCGACCAGTGACCCGGTGACCCGAATCAACCAAGTCGACCCGGTGACCAGAGTCGACTGAGTCGACTCGGTGACCCGAGTCAACCGAGTCGATAGAGTTAACCCAGTGACCCGAGTCAACCGTGTCAACCCAATGACCTGAGTTGACATGGTGACCTGAGTCAACCAAGTTGACCTAAGTCAGTAAGGTGACTGAGTCGACCCGAGTCGACTCGGTGACCTGAGTCAACTGAGTCGACCTGGTGACCTAAGTCAACTAAGTCGACCCGGTGACCTGAGTTGACCCAGTGACATGAGTCAACCGAGTCGACCCGATGACTTGAGTCAACCGAGTCGACCCTGTGACCTGAGTCAACCGAGTCGACCCAGCGACCTGAGTCACTGTGGTGACCCAATTTATTATGGCAGTCGAAGTTACTGGCTGGCGACCCGAGTTGATCTAGTTGGTGACATAAGCTGATCTGGCTGGTGACCTAATTTTGTTAGGTGATCTGGTGACCAGAGCTGATCTAGCTGGTGACCCAAGCTGATCTGGCGACCTGAGTTGATCTAGTTGGCGACCCGTGTGGTGACCTGAGTTGATCTAGTTGGCGACCCGTGTGGTGACCTGAGTTGATCTCGCTAGCGACTTGAGTTGACCAAGTGACTCATCCCGATTTAGAGGCCTAAGTCGATCCGGCAACCCAAGTCAACCCGGTGACTTGAGTCAACCGCGTCGACCGAGTCAACCTAGTGACCCGAGTCGATCGAGTCGACTCGATGACCTGAGTCAACTGAGTTGACCCGATGACCTGAGTCAATTGAGTCGACCTGGTGACCCAAGTCAACCGAGTCGACCTAAGTCGACCCGGTGACTTGAGTCAACCGAGTCAACCCGGTGACCTGAGTCAACTGAGTCGACCGAGTTGACCTAGTGACCTAAGTCAACCAAGTCGACCCAGTGACCCGACTCGACCGAGTCGACCCAGCGACCCGAGTCGCTGTGGTGACCCAATTTATTATGGCAGTCAAAGTTATTGGCTAGCGACCAGAGTTGATCTAGCGACCTGAATTGATCTAGTTGGCAACCTAAGCTGATCTGGTTGTCGACCTAATTTTGTGAGGTGATCTAGTGACCAGAGCTAATTTGGCTGTCGACCTAATTTTGTGAGGTGATCTAGCAACCAGAGCTGATCTGGCTGGTGACCCAATCTGATCTGGCGACTCGAGTTGATCTAGTTGGCGACCTGTGTGGTGACCTGAGTTGATCTCGCTAGCGACTTGTGTTGATCTAGTGACCCATCCTGATCTAGAGGCTTGAGTTGATCCAACAACCCAAGTCGATCCGAGTCGACCGAGTCGACTCGATCATCCGAGTCAACCGAGTTGACCCGGTGACCCGAGTCGACCCGGTGACCTGAGTCAATCGAGTCGACCCGGTGACCTGAGTCAACTGAGTCAACCCAGTGACCTGAGTCAACCGAGTCGACCCGAGTCAACTGAGTTGACGCGGTGACCCGAGTCAACCAAGTCGATCGATTCAACCCGGTGATCCGAGTCGACCTGAGTCGACCGAGTCGGTTAGGTGACTGAGTCGACCCGATGACCTAAGTTGACCGAGTCGACCCAGTGACCTGACTCAATTGAGTCGACCCAGTGACCCGAGTCAACTGAGTCGACCCAATGACTCGAGTCAACCGAGTCGACCTGGTGACCCAAGTCAACTGAGTCGACCGAGTTGACCCGATGACCCGAGTCAACTGAGTCGACCCAGTGACCCAAGTCGCTGTGGTGACCTAATTTATTATGGCAGTTAAAGTTACTAGCTGGCGACCAGAGCTGAGCTGGCAACCTGAATTGATCTAGTGGGTGACCTAAGCTGATCTGGCTAGTGACCTAATTTTGTCAGGTCATCTGGAGACCAGAGCTGATCTGGCTGGTGACCCAAGTTGATCTGGTGACTCAAGTTGATCTAGTTGGCGACCCGTGTGGTGACCTGAGTTGATCTTGCTAGCGATTTGAGTTGATCCAGTGACCCGTCCTGATCCAGAGGCCTGAGTCAATCCGGCAACCCAAGTCGACTCGGTGACCCGAGTCTATCGAGTTGACCGAGTGACCTGAGTCAACCGAGTCGACTCGATGACCCGAGTCAACCGAGTCGACTCGATGACCCGAGTCAACCGAGTCGACTGAGTCGACGTGGTGTCCCGAGTCGGTCAGGTGACCGAGTCGACCCGAGTAAACCAGAGTCGACTGAGTTGACCTAGTGACCTGAATCAATTGAGTCAACCTAGTGACCTGAGTCGACTAGGTCGACCCGTGTCAACCCAAGTCGACTCGAGGCCTAAGTTGATTCGGCAACCCAAGTCGACTCGGTGACCCACGTCGACCGAGTCGACCCAGTGACCCGAGTTGACCCGATGACCCGAGTTGACCCGGTGACCCGAGTTGATCAAGTTGACTGAGTTGACTGAGTCGACCCAGCGACCAGGGTTTTTGTGGTGACCCAATTTATTATGGCAGTCGGAGTTACTCACTGGCGACCAGAGCTAATCTAGCGACCTGAGTTGATCTAATTGGTGACCTAACCTGATCTGGTTGGTGAACTAATTTTGTCAGGTGATCTGGTGACAAGAGCTGATCTGGTTGGTGACCCAAGCTGATATGGCGACCTGAGTAAATCTAGTTGGTGATCCGTGTGGTGACCTGAGTTGATCTCGCTAGCGACTTGAGTTGATCCAGTGACCCATCCCGATCCAGAGGCCCGAGTCGAGCCGGCAACCCAACTCGACCTGAGTCAATCGAGTCGACTCGAGTCCACCGAGTCGACCCAGTGACCCGAGTCAACCTGGTCAACTCGATGACCCGAGCCAACCGAGTCGACCCAGTGACCCGGTGACTCGAATCAACTGAGTCGACCCGGTGACCAGAGTTGACTAAGTCGACCCAGCTGACTTGGTGACCTGAGTCGACAGAGTTGACCTAGTGACCTGAGTCAACCGTGTTGACCTGATGACCTAAGTTGACCTGGTGACCCAAGTCAACCAAGTCTACCTAAGTTAGTAAGGTGACTGAGTTGACCCGAGTCGACCTAGTGACCTGAGTCAACCGAGTCGACCTGGTGACTCGAGTCGACCCAGTGACATGAGTCAACTGAGTCGACCCAATGACCTGAGTCAACTGAGTCAACCGAGTCGACCCTATGACCTGAGTCAACCAAGTTGACCTAGCGACCCGAGTCACTATGGTGACCCAATTTATTATGGCAGTCAAAGTTATTGGCTGGCGACCTGAGTTGATCTAGTTGGTGACATAAGCTGATATGGCGACCAGAGCTGATCTAGCTGGTGACCCAAGCTAATCTGGTGACCCAAGTTGATCTAGTTGGCGACCCATGTGGTGACCTGAGTTGATCTCGCTAGTAACTTGAGTTGACCCGATGATCCATCTTGATCTAGAGGCCCGAGTCGATCCGGCAACCCAAGTCGACCTGGTGACCTGAGTCAACCGCGTCGACCGACTCGACCCAGTGACCTGAGTCAACTAAGTTGACCTGATGACTTGAGTCAACTGAGTTGACCCAATGACCGGAGTCAACTGAGTTGACCCGATGACCTGAGTCAACTGAGTTAACACGATGACTCGAGGCAACCAAGTCGACCCAAGTCGACCGAGTCAGTCAGGTGACTGAGTCGACCTAAGTCGACCTAGTGACCTGAGTCGACCGAGTCAACCCGGTGACTCGAGTCAACAGAGTCGACCGAGTCGACCCAGTGACCCGTGTCAACCGAGTTGACCTGGTGACCCGAGTCGATCGAGTCGACCCAGCGACCTGAGTCACTATGGTGACCTAATTTATTATGGCAGTCAGAGTTACTGGCTGGTGACTAGAGCTGATCTGGTGACCTGAATTGATCTAGTTGGCAACCTAAGCTGATTTGGCTGTCGACCTAATTTTGTGAGGTGATCTGGCGACCAGAGCTGATCTGGCTAGTGACCCAATCTGATTTGGTGACCTGAGTTGATCTAGTTGGTGACCCGTGTGGTGACCTGAGTTGATCTCACTAGCGACTTGTGTTGATCTAGTGACCCATCCCAATCTAGAGGCCTGAGTCGATCCGGCAACCCAAGTCGATTCGAGTTGACTCGGTGACCCGAGTCAACCGAGTCGACCCAGTGACCTGAGTCAATTGAGTCAACCCAGTGACCTGAGTCAACCGAGTCGACCCGATGACCCGAGTCAACCGAGTCAACCCGATGACCCGAGTCAACCGAGTCGACGCAGTGACCTGAGTCAACCAAGTCGATGCGGTGACCCAAGTCAACCGAGTCGACCCGGTGACCTGAGTCAACCGAGTTGACCTGAGTCAACCCGACGACCTGAGTCGACCCGATGACCCGACTCGATCGAGTCGACCTGGTGACCTGACTCGACCGAGTCGACCCAATGACCCGAGTCAACCGAGTCGACCCGGTGACCCGAGTCAACTGAGTCGACCGAGTTCACCCGGTGACCTGAGTCAATTGAGTCGACCCAGTGACCCAAGTTGCTAGTGACCTAATTTTGTTAGGTGATCTGGAGACCAGAGTTGATCTGGTTGGTGACCCAAGCTAATCTGGCGACCAGAGTTGATCTAGTTGGTGACCCGTGTGGTGACCTAAGTTGATCTTGCTAGCAACTTGAGTTGATCCAGTAACCCATCCTGATCCAGAGGCCTGAGTCGATCTGGTAACCCAAGTCGACCTGAGTCGACCTGGTGACCCGACTCAACCGAGTCGACCCGATGACCCGAATCAACCAAGTCGACCTGATGACCCGAGTCAACCAAGTCGACCTTGTGACCCGAGTCAACCAAGTCGACCCGAGTCAGTCAGGTGACTGAGTCAACCCGGTGACCTGAGTCGATTAAGTCAACGGAGTCCACCCAATGACCTGAGTCAACTGAGTCGATCGTGTCAACCCAGTAACCTAAGTCAACCCGGTGAATCGAGTCAACTGAGTCGATCGAGTCGACCCGGTGACCTGAGTCAACTGAGTCGACCTGAGTCGACTGAGTCAACCCAGTTACCTGAGTCACTGTGGTGACCTAATTTATTATGGTAGTCAGAGTTACTGGCTGGTGACCTAAGCTAATCTGGCTGGTGACTTAAGTTTGTCAGGTGATCTAGCGACCAGAGTTGATCTGGTTGGTGACCCAAGCTGATCTGGCGATGTGAGTTGATCTAGTTGGCGACCCGTGTGGTGACCTGAGTTGATCTCGCTAGCGACTTGAGTTGATCCAGTGACCCGTACTGATCCAGAGGCCCGAGTCGATCTGACAACCCAAGTCGACCCGGTGACCCGAGTCAACTTGGTGACTCGAGTCGATCCGATGACCTGAGTCAACTGAGTCATCCCGAGTCGACCGAGTCAGTCAGGTGACTGAGTCGACCCGGTGACCTGAGTCAACCAAGTCGACCTGGTGACCCAAGTCCATCGAGTCGACCGAGTCGACCCAGTGACCTGATTCAACCAAGTCGACCTGGTGACCCGAGTCAACCGAGTCGACCTGGTGACCCGAGTCGCTGTGGTGACCCAATTTATTATGGCAGTCAAAGTTTTTGGCTGGCAACCAGAGCTGATCTGGCGACCTGAGTTGATCTAGTTAGCGACCTAAGCTGATCTAGTTGGCGACCTAAGATGAAATGGTTGGTGACCCAGGCTGATCTAGTTAGTGACCTGATTTTGTCAGGTGATCTAGCGACTAGAGCTGATCTAGCTGGTGACCCAAGCTGATCTAGTGACCCGAGTTGATCTAGTTGGTTACCTGTGTGGTGACCTGAGCTGATCTCGCTAGCAACTTGAGTTGATCTAGTGACCCGTGCAATCTAGAGGCCCGAGTAGATCCGACAACCCAAGTCGACTTGAGTCGACCTGAGTCAACCGAGTCAGCTGAGTCGACCTAAGTCACCCTAGTCGACCCGGTGATCCAAGTCAACTGAGTTGACTCAAGTTGACTGCGTCGACCCGAGTCGACCGGGTCGGTCAGGTGACTGACTCGACCTGAGTCGATTTGGCTACCTGAGTCAACTCGGTGACCCGAGTCGATCGAGTCGACCGAGTCGACCAAGTCCACCCAGTGACCTGAGTCACCTTAGTCGACCGAGCGACCAGAGTCGTTGTAGTGACCTAATTTATTATGGCAGTATGAGTTACCGACTAGCGAGCAGAGTTGATCTAGCCACCCGAGATGATCTAGTTTGCGACCTGAGTTGATCTAGTTGGTGACCCGAGTTGATCTGCCTGTTGACCTAATTTTGTCAAGTGATCTAGCGACCAGAGCTGATCAAGCCGAGCGGAACCGAACCGGTCGAGCTCTCCGGGGAGCGGCGGGGCGGGATCGGCGCCGAGCTCGCTCCCGGGCGGGGTCGAAACTCGCGGAAAAAAAATGAACAAAGGAGGCCCCGTACGAGGATAAGAACGAAAAAACCAGAGTTAAATTAAAAAAAAAAAAAAAAAAAAAAAAAAAAATTACTTTCGGGTCATACGTGTAGCCACGCCCAGCTCGCCCGCGGACGGGATCCCCATCGAGCTCGTCGAGCCGAGCGGCGCTCGCGGGCGGGGTCCGATCCGAGCGGAACCGAACCGGTCGAGCTCTCCGGGGAGCGGCGGGGCGGGATCGGCGCCGAGCTCGCTCCGGGGCGGGGTCGAAACTCGCGGAAAAAAAATGAACAAAGGAGGCTCCGTACGAGGATAAGAACGAAAAAACCAGAGTTAAAAAAAAAAAAAAAAAAAAAAAAAATACATTCGCGTCATACGTGTAGCCACGCCCAGCTCGCCCGCGGACGGGATCCCCATCGAGCTCGTCGAGCCGAGCGGCGCTCGCGGGCGGGGTCCGATCCGAGCGGAACCGAACCGGTCGAGCTCTCCGGGGAGCGGCGGGGCGGGATCGGCGCCGAGCTCGCTCCCGGGCGGGGTCGAAACTCGCGGAAAAAAAATGAACAAAGGAGGCTCCGTACGAGGATAAGAACGAAAAAACCAGAGTTTAAAAAAAAATTAAAAAAAAAAAATTACATTCGGGTCATACGTGTAGCCACGCCCAGCTCGCCCGCGGACGGGATCCCCATCGAGCTCGTCGAGCCGAGCGGCGCTCGCGGGCGGGGTCCGATCCGAGCGGAACCGAACCGGTCGAGCTCTCCGGGGAGCGGCGAGGCGGGATCGGCGCCGAGCTCGCTCCCGGGCGGGGTCGAAACTCGCGGAAAAAAAATGAACAAAGGAGGCTCCGTACGAGGATAAGAACGAAAAAACCAGAGTTAAAAAAAAAAAAAAAAAAAAAAAAAATTACATTCGGGTCATACGTGTAGCCACGCCCAGCTCGCCCGCGGACGGGATCCCATTCGAGCTCGTCGAGCCGAGCGGCGCTCGCGGGCGGGGTCCGATCCGAGCGGAACCGAACCGGTCGAGCTCTCCGGGGAGCGGCGGGGCAGGATCGGCGCCGAGCTCGCTCCCGGGCGGGGTCGAAACTCGCGGAAAAAAAATGAACAAAGGAGGCTCCGTACGAGGATAAGAACGAAAAAACCAGAGTTAAAAAAAAAAAAAAAAAAAAAATTACATTCGGGTCATACGTGTAGCCACGCCCAGCTCGCCCGCGGACGGGATCCCCATCGAGCTCGTCGAGCCGAGCGGCGCTCGCGGGCGGGGTCCGATCCGAGCGGAACCGAACCGGTCGAGCTCTCCGGGGAGCGGCGGGGCGGGATCGGCGCCGAGCTCGCTCCCGGGCGGGGTCGAAACTCGCGGAAAAAAAATGAACAAAGGAGGCTCCGTACGAGGATAAGAACGAAAAAACCAGAGTTAAAAAAATAAAAAAAAAAAAAAAAAATACATTCGCGTCATACGTGTAGCCACGCCCAGCTCGCCCGCGGACGGGATCCCCATCGAGCTCGTCGAGCCGAGCGGCGCTCGCGGGCGGGGTCCGATCCGAGCGGAACCGAACCGGTCGAGCTCTCCGGGGAGCGGCGGGGCGGGATCGGCGCCGAGCTCGCTCCCGGGCGGGGTCGAAACTCGCGGAAAAAAAATGAACAAAGGAGGCTCCGTACGAGGATAAGAACGAAAAAACCAGAGTTAAAAAAAAAAAAAAAAAAAAAAAAAAATTACATTCGGGTCATACGTGTAGCCACGCCCAGCTCGCCCGCGGACGGGATCCCCATCGAGCTCGTCGAGCCGAGCGGCGCTCGCGGGCGGGGTCCGATCCGAGCGGAACCGAACCGGTCGAGCTCTCCGGGGAGCGGCGGGGCGGGATCGGCGCCGAGCTCGCTCCCGGGCGGGGTCGAAACTCGCGGAAAAAAAATGAACAAAGGAGGCCCCGTACGAGGATAAGAACGAAAAAACCAGAGTTAAAAAAAAAAAAAAAAAAAAAAAAAAAAATTACTTTCGGGTCATACGTGTAGCCACGCCCAGCTCGCCCGCGGACGGGATCCCCATCGAGCTCGTCGAGCCGAGCGGCGCTCGCGGGCGGGGTCCGATCCGAGCGGAACCGAACCGGTCGAGCTCTCCGGGGAGCGGCGGGGCGGGATCGGCGCCGAGCTCGCTCCGGGGCGGGGTCGAAACTCGCGGAAAAAAAATGAACAAAGGAGGCTCCGTACGAGGATAAGAACGAAAAAACCAGAGTTAAAAAAAAAAAAAAAAAAAAAAAAAATACATTCGCGTCATACGTGTAGCCACGCCCAGCTCGCCCGCGGACGGGATCCCCATCGAGCTCGTCGAGCCGAGCGGCGCTCGCGGGCGGGGTCCGATCCGAGCGGAACCGAACCGGTCGAGCTCTCCGGGGAGCGGCGGGGCGGGATCGGCGCCGAGCTCGCTCCCGGGCGAGGTCGAAACTCGCGGAAAAAAAATGAACAAAGGAGGCTCCGTACGAGGATAAGAACGAAAAAACCAGAGTTAAAAAAAAAATTAAAAAAAAAAAATTACATTCGGGTCATACGTGTAGCCACGCCCAGCTCGCCCGCGGACGGGATCCCCATCGAGCTCGTCGAGCCGAGCGGCGCTCGCGGGCGGGGTCCGATCCGAGCGGAACCGAACCGGTCGAGCTCTCCGGGGAGCGGCGAGGCGGGATCGGCGCCGAGCTCGCTCCCGGGCGGGGTCGAAACTCGCGGAAAAAAAATGAACAAAGGAGGCTCCGTACGAGGATAAGAACGAAAAAACCAGAGTTAAAAAAAAAAAAAAAAAAAAAAAAAAATTACATTCGGGTCATACGTGTAGCCACGCCCAGCTCGCCCGCGGACGGGATCCCCATCGAGCTCGTCGAGCCGAGCGGCGCTCGCGGGCGGGGTCCGATCCGAGCGGAACCGAACCGGTCGAGCTCTCCGGGGAGCGGCGGGGCGGGATCGGCGCCGAGCTCGCTCCCGGGCGGGGTCGAAACTCGCGGAAAAAAAATGAACAAAGGAGGCTCCGTACGAGGATAAGAACGAAAAAACCAGAGTTTTAAAAAAAAAAAAAAAAAAAAATTACATTCGGGTCATACGTGTAGCCACGCCCAGCTCGCCCGCGGACGGGATCCCCATCGAGCTCGTCGAGCCGAGCGGCGCTCGCGGGCGGGGTCCGATCCGAGCGGAACCGAACCGGTCGAGCTCTCCGGGGAGCGGCGGGGCGGGATCGGCGCCGAGCTCGCTCCCGGGCGGGGTCGAAACTCGCGGGAAAAAAATGAACAAAGGAGGCTCCGTACGAGGATAAGAACGAAAAAACCAGAGTTAAAAAAAAAAAAAAAAAAAAAAAATTACATTCGGGTCATACGTGTAGCCACGCCCAGCTCGCCCGCGGACGGGATCCCCATCGAGCTCGTCGAGCCGAGCGGCGCTCGCGGGCGGGGTCCGATCGGAGCGGAACCGAACCGGTCGAGCTCTCCGGGGAGCGGCGGGGCGGGATCGGCGCCGAGCTCGCTCCCGGGCGGGGTCGAAACTCGCGGAAAAAAAATGAACAAAGGAGGCTCCGTACGAGGATAAGAACGAAAAAACCAGAGTTAAAAAAAAAAAAAAAAAAAAAAATTACATTCGGGTCATACGTGTAGCCACGCCCAGCTCGCCCGCGGACGGGATCCCCATCGAGCTCGTCGAGCCGAGCGGCGCTCGCGGGCGGGGTCCGATCCGAGCGGAACCGAACCGGTCGAGCTCTCCGGGGAGCGGCGGGGCGGGATCGGCGCCGAGCTCGCTCCCGGGCGGGGTCGAAACTCGCGGAAAAAAAATGAACAAAGGAGGCCCCGTACGAGGATAAGAACGAAAAAACCAGAGTTAAAAAAAAAAAAAAAAAAAAAAAAAAAAAAAAAAAAAACTTTCGGGTCATACGTGTAGCCACGCCCAGCTCGCCCGCGGACGGGATCCCCATCGAGCTCGTCGAGCCGAGCGGCGCTCGCGGGCGGGGTCCGATCCGAGCGGAACCGAACCGGTCGAGCTCTCCGGGGAGCGGCGGGGCGGGATCGGCGCCGAGCTCGCTCCGGGGCGGGGTCGAAACTCGCGGAAAAAAAATGAACAAAGGAGGCTCCGTACGAGGATAAGAACGAAAAAACCAGAGTTTTAAAAAAAAAAAAAAAAAAAATTACATTCGGGTCATACGTGTAGCCACGCCCAGCTCGCCCGCGGACGGGATCCCCATCGAGCTCGTCGAGCCGAGCGGCGCTCGCGGGCGGGGTCCGATCCGAGCGGAACCGAACCGGTCGAGCTCTCCGGGGAGCGGCGGGGCGGGATCGGCGCCGAGCTCGCTCCCGGGCGGGGTCGAAACTCGCGGAAAAAAAATGAACAAAGGAGGCTCCGTACGAGGATAAGAACGAAAAAACCAGAGTTAAAAAAAAAAAAAAAAAAAAAATTACATTCGGGTCATACGTGTAGCCACGCCCAGCTCGCCCGCGGACGGGATCCCCATCGAGCTCGTCGAGCCGAGCGGCGCTCGCGGGCGGGGTCCGATCCGAGCGGAACCGAACCGGTCGAGCTCTCCGGGGAGCGGCGGGGCGGGATCGGCGCCGAGCTCGCTCCGGGGCGGGGTCGAAACTCGCGGAAAAAAAATGAACAAAGGAGGCTCCGTACGAGGATAAGAACGAAAAAACCAGAGTTAAAAAAAAAAAAAAAAAAAAAAAAATACATTCGCGTCATACGTGTAGCCACGCCCAGCTCGCCCGCGGACGGGATCCCCATCGAGCTCGTCGAGCCGAGCGGCGCTCGCGGGCGGGGTCCGATCCGAGCGGAACCGAACCGGTCGAGCTCTCCGGGGAGCGGCGGGGCGGGATCGGCGCCGAGCTCGCTCCCGGGCGGGGTCGAAACTCGCGGAAAAAAAATGAACAAAGGAGGCTCCGTACGAGGATAAGAACGAAAAAACCAGAGTTAAAAAAAAAATTAAAAAAAAAAAATTACATTCGGGTCATACGTGTAGCCACGCCCAGCTCGCCCGCGGACGGGATCCCCATCGAGCTCGTCGAGCCGAGCGGCGCTCGCGGGCGGGGTCCGATCCGAGCGGAACCGAACCGGTCGAGCTCTCCGGGGAGCGGCGGGGCGGGATCGGCGCCGAGCTCGCTCCCGGGCGGGGTCGAAACTCGCGGGAAAAAAATGAACAAAGGAGGCTCCGTACGAGGATAAGAACGAAAAAACCAGAGTTAAAAAAAAAAAAAAAAAAAAAAAAAAATTACATTCGGGTCATACGTGTAGCCACGCCCAGCTCGCCCGCGGACGGGATCCCCATCGAGCTCGTCGAGCCGAGCGGCGCTCGCGGGCGGGGTCCGATCCGAGCGGAACCGAACCGGTCGAGCTCTCCGGGGAGCGGCGGGGCGGGATCGGCGCCGAGCTCGCTCCCGGGCGGGGTCGAAACTCGCGGAAAAAAAATGAACAAAGGAGGCTCCGTACGAGGATAAGAACGAAAATACCAGAGTTAAAAAAAAAAAAAAAAAAAAAAAAAAAAATTACATTCGGGTCATACGTGTAGCCACGCCCAGCTCGCCCGCGGACGGGATCCCCATCGAGCTCGTCGAGCCGAGCGGCGCTCGCGGGCGGGGTCCGATCCGAGCGGAACCGAACCGGTCGAGCTCTCCGGGGAGCGGCGGGGCGGGATCGGCGCCGAGCTCGCTCCCTGGCGGGGTCGAAACTCGCGGAAAAAAAATGAACAAAGGAGGCTCCGTACGAGGATAAGAACGAAAAAACCAGAGTTTTAAAAAAAAAAAAAAAAAAAAATTACATTCGGGTCATACGTGTAGCCACGCCCAGCTCGCCCGCGGACGGGATCCCCATCGAGCTCGTCGAGCCGAGCGGCGCTCGCGGGCGGGGTCCGATCCGAGCGGAACCGAACCGGTCGAGCTCTCCGGGGAGCGGCGGGGCGGGATCGGCGCCGAGCTCGCTCCCGGGCGGGGTCGAAACTCGCGGGAAAAAAATGAACAAAGGAGGCTCCGTACGAGGATAAGAACGAAAAAACCAGAGTTAAAAAAAAAAAAAAAAAAAAAAAAAAAAATTACATTCGGGTCATACGTGTAGCCACGCCCAGCTCGCCCGCGGACGGGATCCCCATCGAGCTCGTCGAGCCGAGCGGCGCTCGCGGGCGGGGTCCGATCTGAGCGGAACCG
>BSBK01006260.1:222500-255000 GCA_027943335.1 Chamaecyparis obtusa | reverse complement strand
GGAGTGAAGGGGCAAGATCCAAAAGTTCCGGAGGTACAACTCCGAGAACAATCGAGAGCAATGCCGAATTACATGTCAACTCTGTTACTAGGCAAACAAGTGTTGTACCTGAAGAAATCGACAGTCCTCACAATGGCCCGAGGCCAATGCTCCGACTTAATCAATTTTCTCCAACAAACGCCATGCCACCTTTCACAAAGGGATTTTATCCATCCAAAACCGAATTAATCACTTGCAGCAAAGTGACCCAAGAGCTAGACGGGGGCTGACCCAGTAATTGTCTTCCATGTCACTACAACGAAACATTTGAACGACAACCGCTGTCGAACCCTTTCCAACTTGCACCGTCGAGTGACACAAAAGACACTACCATGGGCATGGGCAGCCCCCGCATAGCAAACGGGTGCCCTAATGCGCCCCTCCAATAGAATCAGTGCTAGTGCTCAAATTTTATATCTGAGCTACCAATCCGTCCAAGCACCAGCACTGATTCTCTTGGAGGGCCGCACCTACCCAAACGACTCAGAAGCTATACGCCGGTCCATTCACAAGAACGGAACTATCTCCGGCCAACTCCCTGTGAAGGCCGCATCTCTCCGTTCCACGCATGCAAGAACCAACGCATAGCTAACGAGTACCCGGATAGGATTCGCGGAAAGTACATAGCAAATCGCTTGTACCAAAGCGAACCGAAAGCTAGACGGGGGCTGACCCGAAGATTGCCTTCCATGTCACTGCGACGACACATTCGAACGACAACCGCTGCCGAACACTTTCCGACTTGCACCGTTGAGTGACCCGAAAGACAGGACTTTGGGCAGCCCCCGCATAGCAATCAGGTGGCTTCATGCCCCTCTAATAGAATCAGTGCTAGTGATCCGATTTTAAATCCGACTTACTCATCCGTCCGCGCACAAGCTCTGATTCTATTAGAGGGGCATGGGGGAGCTTCCGCGAACTACTACTCCCCTATATAAGTTATTAGTCCGGGTCTTTCTCTTCCGTAGAAATTTGAGACGTTGAGAATGGCTCCCAAACAATTCAAATCTTCCAAAAATTCAAGTGAAACGATGAGGAAAAAGCTCACAAAAAAATCAAATCTTCAAAAAATTCAAGTGAAACGAACAGAATAGCTCACAAAAAATTCAGGTCTTCCGAAAAAATCGAAGGGAAACGAAAAGAACAACTAGCAAAACATTCAAATTTTCCAAAACTTCAAGTAAAAGAAAGAACATAGCTCACCAAAAAAATCCATTTCTTCCAAAAACTCAAGTGAATCGAAGAGAGTAGGCTCACAAAAAATTAAAATCTTCCAAAAAAAAATCAAAGGAAACAAAAGAGGAGATCGCAAAAAATTCGAATCTTCCAATGAAACAAAAATGAGAATAGCAAACAAAAAATTCAAATCTTAATGCAGCATGCGACAGAGCAAATCGCTTGTGCCAAGCGACCCGGGAGCTAGACGGGGGCTGACCCAAAAATTGCGTTTCTTGTCAATGCGACGATGCGTTGGAACGACAACCGCTGTCGAACCCTTTCCTACTTGCAACGTCGACTGACACAAAAGACACGATCCTGGACAGGCCCCGCATAGAAAGCGGGTGGCCTAATGCGCCCCTCCAATAGAATCAGCGCTAGTGCTCAGATTTTAAATCCGAGATACCCAGCACTGATTCTCTTGGAGGGGGGCACCTACCCAAACGACTCAAAAGCTATACGCGGCTCCATTCACAAAAACAGAACTATCTCCGGCCAACTCCCTGTGAAGGCCGCATCTCTCCGTTCCGCTCGTGTAAGAGCCAACGCGTAGCTAACGAGTACGTGGATAGGGTTCGCGGAAAGTACATAGCAAATCACTTGTACCAAAGTGACCCGAAAGCTAGACAGGGGCTGACCCGTAGATTGCCTTCCATATCACTGCGACGACGCATTGGAACGACAACCGCTGCCGAACCCTTTCCGACTTGCACCGTCGAGCGACCCGAAAGACAGGACTTTGGGCAGCCCCCGCATAGCAATCAAGTGGCTTCATGCCCCTCTAATAGAATCAGTGCTGGTGATCCCATTTTGAAATCCGACCTACACATCCGTCCGATCACCGGCAATGATTCTATAAGAGGGGTATGGGGGAGCTTCCGCGAACAACACACAACTCCTCCCCTATATAAGTTATTAGTCCGAGTCTTGCTCTTGAGTGGAAATTTAAGCCGAAGAAACTGGCTCCCAAAAAATTCAAATCTTCCAAAAATTCAAGTGAAACGATGACAAAAAGCTCACAAAAAATCAAATCTTCCAAAAATTCAAGTGAAACGAACAGAATAGATCACAAAAAATTCAAGTCTTTCGAAAAAATCTAGGAAAACGAAAAGAATAGCTAGAAAACAAAATTCAAATCTTCCAGAAATTCAAGTAAAACAAAGAACATGGCTCACCAAAATAATTCATCTTCCAAAAATTCGTCATTCTTACCGCAATCCATCATCTTATCCGTCATAACGCGTATCCAACATATCCACGAGGAGGTAACCCAACTCGCTCGCATAGTTCCTCAAGTCAGATAACAATGCATCTAGATGAATCCAAATCGTTTTCGATCGAGACTTAGCAACTAATGTCGCACCCGCCTAGATTGACTTGAGATCCAATCCGCCGACACATATGATAACTAACTGATTCCAATGCAAAGCATCTTGAGCCATTGCGCACTCAAGTATCGGAAGTCGAAGCGACATAGCAAGTAGCTTGTACCAAGTGACCCGGGAGCTAGACGGGGGCTGACCCGAAGATCGCCTTTCTTGTCAATGCGACGATGTGTTGGAACGACAACCGCTGTCGAACCCTTTCCGAAGTGCACCGTCGACTGACCCAAAAGTTACGACCCTGGACAGCCCCCGCATAGCAAGCGGGTGGCCTAATGCGCCCCTCCAATAGAATCAGTGCTAGTGTTCATATTTTAAATCCGAGCTACCAATCCGTCCGAGCACCAGCACTGATTCTCTTGGAGGGGCGCACCTACCCAAACGACTCAAAAGCTATATACGCGGCTCCATTCACAAGAGCAGAACTATTTCCGGCCAACTCCCTGTGAAGGCCGCATCTCTTCGTTCCACGCATGCAAGAGCCAACGCATAGCTAACGAGTACCCGGATAGGGGTTCGCGGAAAGTACATAGCAGATCGCTTGTACCAAAGCAACCCAAAAGCTAGACGGGGGCTGACCCGAAGATCGCCTTCCATGTCACTGCGACGACGCATTGGAACGACAACCGCTGCCGAACCCTTTCCGACTTGCACCGTCGAGCGACCTTCGAAAGACGGGACTTTGAGCAGCCCCCGCATAGCAATCAGGTGGCTTCATGCCCCTCTAATGGAATCAGTGCTGCTGATCGCGTTTTGAAATCTGACCTAATCATCCGTCCGTCTGTCGGATTTCAAAACGGGATCACCAGCACTGATTCTATTAGAGGGGCATGGGGGAGATTCCGCGGACAACACCTCCCCTATATAAGTTATTAGTCCAAGTCTTGCACTTCCGTAGAAATTTGAGCCGACGAGAATATCTCACAAAAATTTCAAATCTTTCAAAAATACGAGTGAAACAAAAAGAATAGATCACAAAAAATTCAGAAATTCCAAAAATTCAATTGAAACGAAGAGAATAGCTCACAAAAAAATCAAGGGAAAAAAAGAGAATAGCTCACAAATAAAATCAAATCTCCCAAAAATGCAAGTGAAACGAAGAGACTACAATCACAAAAAATGCACAACTTCCAAATATTCAATTGAAACGAAGAGAATAGCTCACAAAAAATGCAAGTCTTACAAAAAAATCAAGGGAAACAAAACAGAATAGCTCACAAAAAATTCAAATCTTCCAAAAAAACCAAGTGAAACAAACAGAATAGCTCACAAAAAATTCAAATCTTGCAAACATTCAAGTGAAAACGAAGAGAATAGCTCACAAAAACATTCAAAACTTCCAAAAATTCAAGTGAAAAGAATAAAATAATAGCCCACAAAAAATTCAAGTCTTCCAAAACAAAAACCAAGGAAAAACGAAGAGAATAGCTCACAAAAAATCCAAAACTTCAAGTCAAAACGAAGAGAATTTTACTACCTCGCAACAAACAAAATTCAAATCTCGCAAAAATTCAAGTGAAACGAAGAGACTTAACTCAAAAAATTCAAATCTTCTTGCGACATGCAGACCCAAGAGCTAGACGGGGGCTCGCCCACAGATCGACTTCAGTATCACTATGACGACGCGCTGGAACGACTACCGCTGTCGAACCCTTCTCTGACTTCCGCCATCGAGTGACCCAAAAGACACGACCCAAGGGAGCCCACGCATAAAAATTGGGTGGCTTCATGCCCCTCCAATAGAATCTGTGCTGCTGCTCACATTTTTAAATCCGAGCGGCAAATCCGTCCGAGCACCAACACTCATTCACTTGGAGGGGCACCTATCCAAACGACCGAAAAGCTATACGCGGCTCCATTCGCAAGGCACGGAACTGTTTCAGGCCAACTCCCTGTGAAGGCCGCATCTCTGCGTTCCATGCGTGCTAGAGCCAACACATAGCTAACGAGTACCGGGATAGGTGTTCGCGGAAAGTACATAGCAGATCGCTTGTACCAAAGCAACCCAAGAGCTAGACAGGGGCTGACCCGAAGATCGCCTTCCATGTCGCTGCGACGACGCATTGGAACGACAACCGCTGCCGAACCATTTCCGACTTGCGCCGTCGAGCGACCTGAAAGATGAGACTTTGAGCAGCCCACGCATAGCAATCAGGTGGCTTCATGCCCCTATAATGGAATCAGTGCTGCTGATCCCGTTTTGAAATCCGACCTAATCATCCATCCGTCTGTCGGATTTCAAAACGGGATCACCAGCACTGATTCCATTAGAGGGGCATGGGGGAGCTTCCGCGAACAACACCTCCCCTATATAAGTTATTAGTCCAAGTATTGCACTTCCGTAGAAATTTGAGCCGAAGAGAATATCTCACAAAAATTTCAAATCTCTCAAAAATATAAGTGAAACAAAGAAGAATAGATCACAAAAAATTCAAAACTTCCAAAAATTCAATTGAAACGAAGAGAATAGCTCACAAAAAATGCAAGTCTTGCAAAAAAAATTCAAAGGAAAAGAAGAGAATAGCTCACAAAAAAAATCAAATCTCCCAAAAAATGCATCATGCATAACTTCCAAAAATTCAATTGAAACGAAGAGAATAGCTCACAAAAAATGCAAGTCTTCCAAAAAAATCAAAGGGAAATAAAGAGAATAGCTCACAAAAAATTCAAATCTTCCAAAAAACCAAGTGAAACGAAGAGACTACATCACAAAAAATGCATAACTTCCAAAAATTCAATTGAAACGAAGAGAATAGCTCACAAAAAACGCAAGTCTTCCCAAAAAAAAACAAAAAAAAAAAAAACAAAGGGAAACAAAGAGAATAGCTCACAAAAATTCAAATCTTCCAAAAAAAACCAAGTGAAACAAAGAGAATAGCTCACAAAAATTTCAAATCTTGCAAAAATTCAAGTGAAACGAAAGATAATAGCTCACAAAAAAATTCAGAACTTCCAAAAATTCAAGTCTTCCAAAAAAAAATCAAGGAAAAACGAAGACTTAAACTCACGAAAAATTCAAATCTCCTTGCGGCATGCAGACCCAAGAGCTAGACGGGGGCTCGCCCACAAATCGACTTCAGTATCACTATGATGACGCGCTGGAACGACTACCGTTGTCGAACCCTTCTCCGACTTGCGCCATCGAGTGACCCAAAAGAGGCGACCCAGGGGAGCCCCCGCATAGCAATCGGGTGGCTTCATGCCCCTCCAATAAAATCAGGCATGCTACTCACATTTTAAATCCGAGCCGCAAATCCGTCCGAGCACCAGCACTGATTCACTTGGAGGGGCACCCTATCCAAACGACCCAAAAGCTATACGCGGCTCCTTTCGCACGCACAGAACTGTTTCAAGCCGACTCCCTGTGAAGGCCGCATCTCTCCGTTCCACCCATGCAAGAAACAACGCATAGCTAACGAATACCTGGATAGGGTTTCGCGGAAAGTACAAGCAGATCGCTTGTACCAAAGCAACCCAAAAGCTAGACGGGGGCTGACCCGAAGATCGCCTTCCATGTCACAGCGACGACGCATTGGAACGACAACCGCTGTCGAACCCTTCCCGACTTTGCGTCATCGAGCGACCCGAAAGACGGGACTTTGAGCAGCCCCCGCATAGCAATCAGGTGGCTTCATGCCCCTCTAATGGAATCAGTGCTGCTGATCCCGTTTTGAAATCCGACCTAATCATCCGTCCGTCTGTCGGATTTCAAAACGGGATCACCAGCACTGATTCTATTAGAGGGGCATGGGGGAGCTTCCGCGGACAACACCTCCCCTATATAAGTTATTAGTCCAAGTATTGCACTTCCGTAGAAATTTGAGCCGAAGAGAATATCTCACAAAAATTTCAAATCTCTCAAAAATACAAGTGAAACAAAGAACAATAGATCACAAAAAATTCAAAACTTCCAAAAATTCAATTGAAATGAAGAGAATAGCTCACAAAAAATCCAAGTCTTGCAAAAAAAATCAAGGAAAAAGAAGAGAATAGCTCACAAAAAAATCAAATTTCCCAAAAATGCAAGTGAAACGAAGAGACTACATCACCAAAAAATGCATAACTTCCAAAAATTCAATTGAAACGAAGAGAATAGCTCACAAAAAATGCAAGTCTTCCAAAAAAAAATCAAGGGAAACAAAGAGAATAGCTCACAAAAAATTCAAATCTTCGAAAAAACCAAGTGAAACAAAGAAGAATAGCTCACAAAAAATTCAAATCCTGCAAAAATTCAAGTGAAAGGAAGAGAATAGCTCACAAAAAATTCAAAACTTCAAAAAATTCAAGTGAAACGAAGAGAATAGCTCACAAAAAATTCAAAACTTCCAAAAATTCAAGTGAAACGAAGAGAATAGCTCACAAAAAACTTCAAATCTCGCAAAAACTCCAGTGAAACGAAAAAGACTTAACTCACAAAAAATTCAAATCTTCTTGCCGCATGCAGACCCAAATGCTAGACCGGGGCTCGCCCACAGATCGACTTCAGTATCACTAATGACGACGCGCTGGAACAACTACCGTTGTTGAACCCTTCTCCGACTTGCGCCATCGAGTGACCCAGAAGAGACGACCCAGGGGAGCCCCCGCATAGCAATCAGGTGGCTTCATGCCCCTCCAATAAAATCAGGCATGCTACTCACATTTTAAATCCGAGCCGCAAATCCATCCGAGCACCAGCACTGATTCACTTGGAGGGGCACCCTATCCAAACGACCCAAAAGCTATACGCGGCTCCATTCGCACGCACAGAACTGTTTCAGGCCGACTCCCTGTGAAGGCCGCATCTCTTCGTTGCACACATGCAAGAGACAACGCATAGCTAACGAGTACCCGGATAGGGTTTCGCGGAAAGTACATAGCAGATCGCTTGTACCAAAGCAACCCAAAAGCTAGACGGGGGCTGACCCTAAGATCGCCTTACATGTCACAACGACGACG
This sequence comes from Chamaecyparis obtusa, assembly GCA_027943335.1. Taxonomy (NCBI): domain Eukaryota; kingdom Viridiplantae; phylum Streptophyta; class Pinopsida; order Cupressales; family Cupressaceae; genus Chamaecyparis; species Chamaecyparis obtusa. Next base: position 247,423 of record BSBK01006260.1, on the reverse strand, counting down.
CATTGGAACGACAACCGCTGTCGAACCCTTTCCGACTTGCGCAATCGAGCGACCCGAAAGACGGGACTTTGAGCAGCCCACGCATAGCAATCAGGTGGCTTCATGCCCCTGTAATGGAATCAGTGCTGCTGATCCCATTTTGAAATCTGACCTAATCATCCGTCCGTCTGTCGGATTTCAAAACGGGATCACCAGCACTGATTCTATTAGAGGGGCATGGGGGAGCTTCCGCGGACAACACCTCCCCTATATAAGTTATTAGTCCAAGTATTGCACTTTCGTAGAAATTTGAGCCGAAGAGAATATCTCACAAAAATTTCAAATCTCTCAAAAATACAAGTGAAACAAAGAGAATAGATCACAAAAAATTCAAAACTTCCAAAAATTCAATTGAAATGAAGAGAATAGCTCACAAAAAATCCAAGTCTTGCAAAAAAAAAATCAAGGGAAAAGAAGAGAATAGCTCACAAAAAATGCAAGTCTTCCAAAAAAAAACAAGGGAAACAAAGAAAATAGCTCACAAAAAATTCAAATCTTCCAAAAAACCAAGTGAAACAAAGAAGAATAGCTCACAAAAAATTCAAATCCTGCAAAAATTCAAGTGAAACGAAGAGGATAGCTCACAAAAAACTCAAAACTTCCAAAAATTCAAGTGAAACGAAGAGAATAGCTCACAAAAAATTTAAGTGAAACGAAGAGAATAGCTCACAAAAACTTCAAATCTCGCAAAAACTCCAGTGAAACGAAAAAAAGAAAAAGACTTTAACTCACAAAAAATTCAAATCTTCTTGCGGCATGCAGACCCAAGTGCTAGACGGGGGCTGCACACAGATCGACTTCAGTATCACTAATGACGACGCGCTGGAACGACTACCGTTGTCGAACCCTTCTCCGACTTGCGCCATCGAGTGACCCAAAAGAGACGACCCAGGGGAGCCCCCGCATAGCAATCAGGTGGCTTCATGCCCCTCAAATAAAATCAGGCATGCTCCTCACATTTTAAATCTGAGCCGCAAATCCGTCCGAGCACCAGCACTGATTCGCTTGGAGGGGCACCCTATCCAAACGACCCAAAAGCTATACGCGGCTCCATTCGCACGCACAGAACTATTTCAGGCCGACTCCCTGTGAAGGCCGCATCTCTCCGTTCCACACATGCAAGAGCCAATGCATAGCTAACGAGTACCCGGATAGGGGTTCGCGGAAAGTACATAGCAGATCGCTTGTACCAAGCGACCCAAAAGCTAGACAAGGGCTAACCCGAAGATCGCCTTCCATGTCACTGCGACGACGCATTGGAACGACAACCGCTGTCGAACCCTTTCCGACTTGCGCCGTCGAGCGACTCGAAAGACGGGACTTTGAGCAGCCCCCGCATAGCAATCAGGTGGCTTCATGCCCCTCTAATGGAATCAGTGCTGCTGATCCCGTTTTGAAATCCGACCTGCTCATCCATCCGTCCGTCGGATTTCAAAACGGGATCACTAGCACTGATTCTATTAGAGGGGCATGGGGGAGCTTCCGCGGACAACACCTCCCCTATATAAGTTATTAGTCCAAGTATTGCACTTCCGTAGAAATTTGAGCCGAAGAGAATATCTCACAAAAATTTCAAATCTCTCAAAAATACAAGTGAAACAAAGAAGAATAGATCACAAAAAATTCAAAACTTCTAAAAATTCAATTGAAACGAAGAGAATAGCTCACAAAAAATGCAAGTCTTGCAAAAAAAAATTCAAGGGAAAAGAAGAGAATAGCTCACAAAAAAAATCAAATCTCCCAAAAATGCAAGTGAAACGAAGAGACTACATCACAAAAAATGCATAACTTCCAAAAATTCAATTGAAACGAAGAGAATAGCTCACAAAAAATGCAAGTCTTCCAAAAAAATCAAAGGAAACAAAGAGAATAGCTCACAAAAAATAGCTAGCTTGTGGCCCGGACGATCCGATCTCATGAAAACTGACTACATACCCGTGGCTCGGATCGACAAGCTAGCTCGGATCGGCGATCTGAGCTCATTCCATCATGCATTCCCGTCTTCTACTCCATAAATGACTCACCTCTTTGTATTCACTTGAGAACTAAACATCCTTTAGTTCAGCTCGAATCACAACGTGCACTAGAATCCGTTCCAGCTCGGGTCTCATCTCAAAGATCCTTGCATTCACCAACAACACCTCCCCTATATAAGTTATTAGTCCAAGTCTTGCTCTTCCGTAGAAATTTGAGGCGAAGAGAACAACTCGCAACAAATCCAAATCTTCCAAAAAATCAAGGGAAATGGGGAGAATAGCTCACAAATAATTCAAATCTTCAAAAAAATCAAGTGAAACGAGGAGAATAGCTCACAAAAAATTCAAATCTTCCAAATATCAAACCCAAAAGCTTCGCACACATTACAAATCAAACAGCTTGTACCGAGCGACCCAAACGCTAGACAAGGGCTCACCCTTAATAAGAGAATCAGTGTTTGACTTGTGGGCCGGGCGAGCCGATCTCATGAAAACTGCCTACATACCCGTGGCTCAGATCAGCGAGCTGACTCGGATCGTCGATCTGAGCTCATTCCATCATGCATTCCCGTGTTCTACTCCATAAAACGACTCACCTCTTTGTATTCACTTGAGAACTGAACATCCTTTAGCTCAGCTTGAATCACAACGCGCACTAGAATCCGTTCCAGCTCGGGTCTCATCTCAAAGATCCTTTCATTCACCAACAACACCTCCCCTATATAAGTTATTAGTCCAAGTCTTGCTCTTCCGTAGAAATTTGAGGCGAAGAGAACAACTCTCAAAAATTCCAATTCTTCCAAAAAAATCAAGGGAAACGGGGAGAATAGCTCACAAATAATTCAAATCTTCAAAAATATCAAGTGAAACGAGGAGAATAGCTCACAAAAAATTTAAATCTTCCAAATATCAACCCAAAAGCTTTGCACACATTACAAATCGAACAGCTTGTACCGAGCGACCCAAACGCTAGACAAGGGCTCACCCTTAATAAGAGAATCGATGTTTGACTTGTGGGCCGGGCGAGCCGATCTCATGAAAACTACCTACATACCCATGGCTCGGATCAGCGAGCTGGCTCGGATCGACGAGATAGCTCGGATCGACGATCTGAGATCATTCCATCATGCATTCCCATGTTCTACTCCATAGAATGACTCACCTCTTTGTATTCACTTGAGAACTGAACATCCTTTAGCTCAGCTCGAATCACAACGCGTACTAGAATCCGTTCCAGCTCGGATCTCATCTCAATGATTCTTACATTCACCAACAACACCTCCCCTATATAAGTTATTAGTCCGAGTCTTGCTCCCCCGTAGAAATGCTCGCCAACGCCGAAAGGTCACAAAAAATTTAAATCTCATAAATGACTCAGCTCGACGGGCTGGCTCGGATCGTACATACCCGTGGCTCGGATCGACGAGCTAGCTCGGATCGGCGATCTGAGCTCATTCCATCATGCATTCCCATGTTCTACTCCATAGAATGAGTCACCTCTTTGTATTCACTTGAGAACTGAACATCCTTTAGCTCAGCTCGAATCATAACGCGCACTAGAATCCGTTCCAGCTCGGGTCTCATCTCAGTGATCCTTACATTCACCAACAACACCTCCCCTATATAAGTTATTAGTCCGAGTCTTACTCCCCCGTAGAAATGCTCGCCAACGCCGAAAGGTCACAAAAAATTTAAATCTTGTAAAAGACTCAGCTCGACGGGCTGGCTCGGATCGCCGAGCTGGCTCGGATCGCCGAGCTGGCTCGGATCGCCGAGCTGGCTCGGATCGCCGAGCTGGCTCGGATCGCCGAGTTGAGCTCAATCCATCATGCATTCCCGTGTTCTACTCCATGGAATAACTCGCCTATTTGTAATCACTTGAGAATTCAACATCCTTTAGCTCAACTCGAATCACAACGCGCACTAGAATCCGTTCCAGCTCGGGTCTCATCTCAAAGATCCTTCCATCCACCAACACCACCTCCCCTATATAAGTTATTAGTCCAAGTCTTGCTCCCCCGTAGAAATGCTCGCCGACACGGATAGGTCACGAAAACTTTAAATCTCGTAAAAGACTCAGCTCGACAAGCTAGCTCGAATCCGTGAGCTGGCTCGGATCGACGAGCTGAGCTCAATCCATCATGCATTCCCGTGTTCTACTCCATAGAACAACTCACCTATTTGTATTCACTTGAGAACTCAACATCCTTTAGCTCAGCTCGAATCACAATGGGCACTAGAATCCATTCCATCTCGAGTCTCATCTCAAAGATCCTTACATCCACCAACAACACCTCCCCTATATAAGTTATTAGTCCGAGTCTTGCTCCCACGTAGAAATGCTTGCCGACGCCGATAAGTCACAAAAACTTAAAATCTCGTAAAAGGCTCGGATCGCCAAGCGAGCTGGCTCGGATCACCGAGCGAGCTGACTCGAATCGGCGAGCTGGCACGGTTTGCCGAGCGAGCCGGCTCGGTTTTCCAAGCTGGCTGGCTCGGATCGCCGAGCCGGCTCGGCTCAAATCGGATCGGATCCATCATGCATTCCCGTGTTCTACTCCATAAAACAACTTGCCTATTTGTATTCCTTTGAGAACTCAATATCCTTTAGCTTAGCTCTAATCACAATGCGCACTAGAATTTGTTCCAGCTTGGGTCTCATCTCAAAAATCCTCACATCCACCAACAACACCTCCCCTACGAGGATAAGTTATTAGTCCGAGTCTTTCTCCCCCATACAAATGCTTGCCGACGTCGATAGGTCGCAAAAAATTTAAATCTCGTAAAAGGCTCAACTTGACGAGCTGGCTCGGATCGTCGAGCTGGCTCAGATCGACAAGCTGGATCGGATCAACGAGCTGGCTCGGATCCGCGAGATGAGCTCAATCCATCATGCATTCCTGAGTTCTACTCCATAGAACAACTCGCCTATTCATATTCACTTGAGAACTCAACATCCTTAAGCTCAGCTCGAATCGTCTATGCACGAACCCATGCATAGCATTCAGGTATCAAATGGCATATCCAAAAATATCCGTAGAGAGCTAGCAAATCAATCATAGGCAGCATTGGCATAGATCGAGGTGAACATCATTTGATGCGATTTGACTAGTTACCATTGGGATGCCTTCGTGGCAATAGGGCCGACTTGAAACAAACCAACACAGCTTGATGTGATAGGGGTCATTTCATAATGACTGTTGGATGACTTTGTGGTGGTATGGCTAACTTACAATGGATGGGTGTAGTGTTGATGTGACAAGATCACCTCATACTAGAAATAGAGCTAACACGTCGACTGACTTGAACTGACATGTAAGGGACTCGATCCGAGGTGTAACAAAGGAGTTGTTTGGTGCACTCAGGAGTAGGGTCATGTCAGGGACTTGATTCGAGGAGCATTCATGGGGTTGTGCGACAAGTTGTTAATAGTTTTGGCCTGGGTAAGGTTTAGAGTCAAGTCGAGGTGTCATTCGAGCTGCATGAAGTAGCATGGACTGCTTTGTGCAGAGTGGCATTGGATCTTGTTGGGGACTCGATCCGAGGTGAAATCAACTAGGTATTGGAATGGGAAGTTGGGGACTTTTCCATGGGAGACTTGGAACATGTGCGAGATGGTGGCGTAATGAGCTAGTTCAGAACTATGTTGGACTATGAGATGCATTGGTTGCATGTACGTAGGAGGTCTTCATGACATTGGCTCGTGCAAGCCACAAGTCCTAATCTGGATGCAAGTTCACATCTTGAGGACAACTCATTAGTGGAGAAGTTCTCAAACTCAATTCTTGAGAGGTGTCTTGCTAGCTCAAATCGGTGAGTTGGCTCAGATCGGCTAGCTCAATCAGATTGGCGAGCTGGCTCCGATTGACGAGTTGGGCTCATCTCAGAGGTCGTTACATCCGTAAACAATACCTATCCCGTTATGACCCTAGAGATCTGGGTTACTTTGCCGACTCTAGTGATCCGGTGATCCAAGTCAATCCGGCGAATTGAGTCGATCCGGTGACCCGAGTTGTTCTGGTGATCTAAATTACTTATGTGACTGGAGTAATTCAAGTTGGGGGACTTGACAACTTGGCATGCTGAGCCGAATTCATTGATGAGTTGGCATACTCGTCAGCATAGGTATAGGAATGGGAAGTCATGGACTTTTCCATGAGAGACTTGGAATGAGTTAGCCTAGCTCACTTGTGAGTGGGGTCAAAAGTCACATTTGTTGACCTGAGTTGATCTCGCGACCTGAGCTGATTTGGCTGGCGGCCTGAGTTGGTGTGGTGACCCAAGTTGATCTGGCTAGCGACCTGAGTTGATCCAGCGATCCGACTTCATCCGTCGACCTGACCGAGTTGGTCAGGTGATCTGGTGACCCGACCTGACCTGGTTGGTGAGTCGAGTTGATGTGGCGACCCGAGTTGATCTGGCTGGCGACCCAAAATGATCCCGTGACCTGACCCGATCTGAAGACCTGACCCGACCCAACCCGAGTTGGTCTGGCAATCTGGTGACCCGAGTTGTTCTGGTTGGCGACTCGAGTCGATATGTTGACCCAAGTTGATCCGGTGACCCGACCCAATCCGGAGACCTGACCCGACCAAACTTGACCTAACTTTAGTTAGTCAGGTGATTTGGCGACCCAATATGATCTATATGGATACCTGAGTCGATGTAGGGACCCGAGTAGATTTGGCTGGCGGCCCGAGTCGATCTGACAACCCGTCCTAATCTGGAGACCCGAGTCGATCCGACGACTCGAGTTGATTCGGCAACCCGAGTGGATTTGACGACCTGTGTCGATCTGGTGACCCGAGTTGTTCTGGCGATCTGAGTTACTTATGCAACTCGAGTGATCTGAGCTGGTGGACTTGACAGCTTGGCATATTGGATCGAGGTGATCCAAGATTGAATGAGTTAGCACAGATCGAGGTGAACATCATTTGATGTGATTTAACTTGCGATCTGACTGGTTATCATTGGGATGCCTTCGTGGCAATAGGGCCGACTTGAAATAGAGATCTGAGTCGATCTGACGACTCCAGTGATTCGAGTCGATCTGGCAAGTCTAGCGATCCAAGTTGGCTAGGCAACTTCGTCAATCTAAGTTAGTCAGGTGATCTTGCGACCTGAGTTGATCTGGATGGTGACCCGAGTTGATCCGACTGGCAACCCAAGTTGTTTTGGGGACTCGAGTCGATCCAGAAACCCGAGTTGACTCGGCGATGCGAGTCGATCCAATGATCCGAATTACTTATGCGACTGGAGTAATTCAAGTTGGGGGACTTGACAGCTTGGCATGCTAAGGCGACTTCATTGATGAGTTGGCATACTTGTCAGCATTACTATTGTGCATATTAGATTGAGGTGATCCAAGTTTGAATGAGTTGGCATGGATCGAGGTGGACATCATTTGATGCAGTCTGACTAGTTATTGTTAGACGCAGTGTTGAAATGACCCGGGGTCATTTCATATAACCGCTGGGAGGCTTTCGTGGTAGTAGGGCAAGACCTGCGATGAGAACTTAACAAGGTCGCTGGCGGGGTCGAAACTCGTAGGAAAAAATGGATAAAGGAGGCTCTATACAAGGAAAAGAACAAAATTTTCAAGTTATAAAAAACTTAAATCACTAGAGCCATCCATGGAGTCACGCCTAGCTCGTTGGCGACGGGATCCCGGTGAGCTCGCTCACGAGCAAGATCTCGGACAGGATCCGGTCGAGCTCGTTGGCGATCCTCAGGGCGGGGTCAAAAGTCCTAAAAAAATAGACAAAGGAGGCTTCGTACAATGAAAAGAATGAAAAAACTAGAGTTGAAAAAGAAAACCACTCGTGCCATTCATGGAGTCACACCCAACTTAGTGACCCAAATTGATCGGGTGACCCGACCTAACCCGAGTTGGTTAGGTGATGTGGTGACCCGAGCTGATCTGGCTGACGACCCGAGTCGATGTGGCGACCTGAGTTGATCTGGTTGGCGACAAGAATTGATCTGGCAACCCGACCCGATCTAGAGAACTGACCCAACCCGATCTAGAGACCTGACCCAACCCGACCCGACCCAACTTGGCCTGGCAATCTGGTGACCCGAGTTGATCTGGTTGGTGACCCGAGTCAATTTGTTGACCTGAGTTGATCAGGCTGGCATACTTAGTTGACTTCATTGATGAGTTTGCATACTCGTTAGTATTACTATTATGCATATTAGATTGAGGCGATCCAAGTTTGAATGAGTTAGCCTAGCTCGCTTGCGAGTGGGGTCAAAACTCAAATTTGTTAACCCGAGTTGATCTGGCTGGTGACCCGAGTTGATTTGGTGACCCGAGCTGATTTGGCTGGCGACCTAAGTCGATGTGATGATCTGAGTTGATCTGGCTGGCGACCTGAGTTGATCTGGCGATCTGACTTCATCCGTCGACCTGACTCGAGTTGGTCAGGTGATCTAATGACCTGAGCTGATCTGGTTGGCGAGTCGAGTCGAGTCGATGTAGCAACTCGAGTTGATCTGGCTGGCGAGCTGAAATGATCCCGCGACTTGACCCAATCTGGAGACCTTACCCGACCTGACCTGAGTTGGTCTGGCGACCCAAGTTGATCTGGTTGGTGACTCGAGTCGATGTGTTGACCCGAGTTGATCTGGCTGGAGACCCAATTTGATCTGGTGACCCGACTCGATCCAGAGACCCGACCTAACCTAAGTTAGTCAGGTGATTTGGTGACCTGATTTGATCTATCTGGATACCCGAATCGATCCGATGAACCGAGTCGATCGGACGACCCATCCTGATCTGGAGACCTGAGTCGATCCGGTGACCTGCGTCAATACGGTGACCCGAGTCGATTCGAGGACTCGAGTCGATCCGGTGACCCGAGTCGATCTGGCGACCCGAGTCGATCTGATGACTCGAGTTAATTAGGTGACCCAAGTTGTTTTGGCAATACGAGTTACTTATGCGACTCGAGTGATCCGAGCTAGCAAACTAGACAGCTTGGCATATTGGAATGTGTTAACAACATAAGCTGATGTGTTGACCCGAGTTGATCATGTTAGTGACCCGAGTTGATCTAATTAGCGACCTGAGTTGATCCGGTGACCCGACCTGATCAGGAGACCTAACCCAACCTGACCTAAGTTAGTTAGGTGATTTGGTGACCCGAGCTGATCTATCTGGATACTCGAGTTGATGTGGCAACCTAAGTTGATCTGGCTGGTGACCCGAATTAATCTGGTGACCCGACCTGACCTGAGTTGGTTAGGTGATGTGGCAACCTGAGCTGATCTAGGTGATGACCCAAGTCGATGTGGTGACTTGAGTTAATCTAGCTAGCAACCCGAGTTGATCCAGCGACCTATCGCGATCTAGAGACCCGAGTCAAGCCGGCAACCCGAGTCGACCTAACGACCTGAGTGATCTAAGTTTATTATGGTAGTTGGAGTTACTTATGCGACTCGACTGATCTAAGTTGGAGGACTTGACAACTTGGCATACTGAGATGACTTCATTGATGAGTTTGCATACTCATCAGCATTACTATTGTGCATATTGGATGTGGTGACCTGAGTTGATCTGGCTAGGGACCTGATCTGGCTGGTGACCTAAGTCGATGTGGTGACCTAAGTTGATCTAGCTCAGGACCCGACTTGATCTGGTGACCCGACTTGATCTAGAGACCCCACCTGAGTTGAGTTCATCGAGCGATCTAGGGATCCAAGATGATCTAGCTGACTACCTGAGTCGATGTGGTGTCCCGAGTCGATCTGGCAACTCGAGTTGATCTGGCTGGCGACCCAAGTTGGCTAGGTGATGTGGCAACCTGAGTCAATGTGGCGATCAAGGCTGATTTGGTTGGCGACCTAAGTTGGTCAGGTGATCTGGTGACCAGAGCTGATCTAGCGACCCGAGTTGATCTAGTTGGCGACCCATGTGATGACCTAAGTTGATTTGGCTAGCGACACGAGTTGATCAAGTGACCCGTCCCGATCCAAAGACCTGAGTCGATTCGGCTATGTCAACCCAGCAACCTGAGTTGACTTGATGACCCGAGTCGACCCCGTGACCTGAGTCGACCTAGTGACCCGAGTCACTATGGTGACCTAATTTATTATGGCTATCTGAGTTACTTATGCGACTCGAGTGATCTAAGTTGGGGGACTTGACATACTGAGATGACTTCATTGATGTGTTTGCATACTCATCAACATTACTATTGTGCATATTAGATTTATGCGATCCAAGTTTAAATGAGTTGGCCTAGCTTGATCGTGAGCGAGGTCAAAAGTTGTAAAAAAAATAGACAAAGGAGGCTCCCTACGACAAAAAGAATGAAAAAACCAGAGTTAAAAAAAAATCACTCAGGCCATACATGGAGTCACGCCCTTCTTATTGTCGAGCTAGAAGCGGAGACTTGACTATGATAATACTTGAAGAGGAGTATGGGTCAATCATTCAAAAAGTGGACAGACTCACTGGAGATCTAAGTAGGTCAGGCTATCTAGTGACCTGACCTAATCTGGCTGGTGACCCGAGTCGATGTGGTGACCTGAGTTGATCTGGCTCGGGACCCGACTTGATCTGGTGACTCGACTCGATCTAGAGACCCCACCCGACCTGAGTTCATCGGGCGATCTGGTGATCTGAGATGATCTAGCTAACTACCTGAGTCGATGTCGTGTCCTGAGTTGATCTGGCGAACCGAGTTGGCCAGGTGATGTGGTGACCCAAGCTGATCTGGCTGGCGACCCGAGTCGGTTAGGTGATTTGGCGACCAGAGCAGATTTGGCTAGTGACCCAAGCTGATCTGGTGACCTGAGTTGATCTAATTGGTGACTCATGTGGTGACCCGAGTTGATCAAGTGACCTGTCCTGATCTAGAGACCCGAGTCGATCCAATAACCTGAGTTGACCCGGCGACCCGAGTCAACTTGACGACCCGAGTCAACCCAGCGACCTGCGTCGACCTAGTGACCCGCGTCGACCCAGTGACTCGCGTCGACCCAGTGACCCGTGTCGACCCAGTGACCCGTGTCAAACTGGCGACCCATGTCGAACCGGTGACTCGTGTTGACCTGACAACCCGCATCGACCTGGTGACCCAAGTCAACCCAAGTCGACTCGAGGCCCGAGTTGATCTGGCAACCCAAGTCGACCCGAGTCGACCCGATAACCTGAGTCAACCGAGTCACCTGAGTTGATCTGGCTGGTGACCCGAGTTGGCCAAGTAATGTGGCGACCTGAGTCAATGTGGTGACCCAAGCTGATCTGGCGACCACAGCTGATCTGGCTGGTGACCCAAGCTGATCTGGCGATCCGAGTTGATCTAGTTGGGGACCAGTGTGGTGACCTGAGTTGATCTCGCTAGCTACCTAACTTGATCTAGTTGGTGACCCGTGTGGTGACCGAGTCGACCCAGTGACCTGAGTCAATCGGTTGACCCAGTGACCTGAGTCAACTGAGTCAACCCGATGACAAGAGTCAATCGAGTCGACATGGTGACCTGAGATGACCGAGTCAGTCAGGTGATTGAGTCGACCCAGTGACCTGAATCGATTGAGTCGACCCGAGTCGACCAGGAGACCTTAGTAGACTAGGTCGACCCGTGTCAACCCAAGTCAACTTGAGGCCTGAGTCGATCCAGCAACCCAAGTCGACTCGGTGACCCGAGTCGACCCAGTGACCCAAGTCGACCTGATGACCTGAGTCAACCGAGTCGACCCGGTGACCCGAGTTGACCGAGTCGACCCAATGACCCGAGTCAATCGAGTCGACCCGAGTCGACCCAGCGACTGGGGTTTCTGTGGTGACCTAATTTATTATGGCAGTTGGAGTTACTCATTGGCGACCAGAGCTGATCTAGCAACCCGAGTTGATCTAGTTGGCGACCTAACCTGATCTAGCTGGCGAACTAATTTTGTCAGGTGATTTGGCGACAAGAGTTGATTTGGCTGGTGACCCAAGCTGATATGGTGACCTGAGTAAATCTAGTTGGGGACCCGTGTGGTGACTTGAGTTGATCTCGCTAGAAACTTGAGTTGATCCAATGACCCCTCCTGATCTAGAGGCCCGAGTCAACCCGAGTTGACCCGGTGACCCGAGTCACTCGAGTCGACCCGAGTCAATCGAGTCGACCCAGTGACTTGAGTCAACCGAGTCGACCCAGTGACCCGAATCAACCGAGTCGGTCAAGTGACTGAGTCGACCCGGTGACCTGAGTCGACTGAGTTGACCCAGTCGACCTGGTGACCTGAGTCGACAGAGTTGACCCAGTGACCTGAGTCAACTGAGTCGACCTGGTGACCCGAGTCAACTAAGTCGACCTAAGTCAGTCAGGTGATTAAGTCGACCCGAGTTGACCAAGTGACCCGAGTCAACCGAATCGACCGAGTGACCTGAGTCAACTGAGTCGACCCGATGACCCGAGTCAACTGAGTCGACCTGAGTCAACCGAGTCGACCGAGTCAACGTGGTGACCCGAGTCAACTGAGTCGGTCAGGTGACTAAGTCGACCCGAGTCAACCAGAGTCGACTGAGTCAACCTAGTGACCTGAATCAATTGAGTCGACCCGGTGACCTGAGTTGACTAGGTCGACCCGTGTCAACCCAAGTCGACTCGAGGCTTGAGTCAATCCAGCAACCCAAGTCGACTCGGTGACCCGAGTCGACCCAGTGACCCGATGACCCGAGTCGACCCGGTGACCCGAGTTGACCGAGTCGACCCAATGACCCGAGTCAACTGAGTCGACCCGGTGACCTGAGTCAACCAAGTCGACCCAGCGACCGGGGTTTTTATGGTGGCCTAATTTATTATGGTAGTCAGAGTTACTCACTGGCGACTAGAGCTGATCTAGCACCCCGAGTTGATCTAGTTAGCGACCTAACCTGATCTGGCTGGTGAACTAATTTTGTCAGGTGATCTGGCGATAAGAGCTGATCTGGTTGGTGACCCAAGCTGATATGGTGACTCGAGTAAATCTAGTTGCCGACCCATGTGGTGACCTGAGTTGATCTCGCTAGCGACTTGAGTTGATCCAATGACCCGTCTCGATCTAGAGGCTCGAGTCGAGCCAGCAACCCAAGTCGAGCTAGCAACCCGAGTCAACCGAGTCGACCTGATGACCTGAGCCAACCGAGTCGACTCGGTGACCCGGTGACCTGAATCAACCGAGTCGACCCGGTGACCAGAGTCGACTAAGTCGACCCAGTCGACCTGAGTCAACCGAGTCGACCCAGTGACCTGAGTCGACCCGATGACCCGAGCCAACCGAGTCGACCTAGTGACCCGGTGACCCGAATCAACCGAGTCGACCCGGTGACTAGAGTTGACTAAGTCGACCCAGTCGACCTGAGTCAACCGAGTCGACCCAGTGACCCGAGTCGACCCGATGACCCGAGCCAACCGAGTCGACCAGTGACCCGGTGACCCGAATCAACCAAGTCGACCCGGTGACCAGAGTCGACTGAGTCGACTCGGTGACCCGAGTCAACCGAGTCGATAGAGTTAACCCAGTGACCCGAGTCAACCGTGTCAACCCAATGACCTGAGTTGACATGGTGACCTGAGTCAACCAAGTTGACCTAAGTCAGTAAGGTGACTGAGTCGACCCGAGTCGACTCGGTGACCTGAGTCAACTGAGTCGACCTGGTGACCTAAGTCAACTAAGTCGACCCGGTGACCTGAGTTGACCCAGTGACATGAGTCAACCGAGTCGACCCGATGACTTGAGTCAACCGAGTCGACCCTGTGACCTGAGTCAACCGAGTCGACCCAGCGACCTGAGTCACTGTGGTGACCCAATTTATTATGGCAGTCGAAGTTACTGGCTGGCGACCCGAGTTGATCTAGTTGGTGACATAAGCTGATCTGGCTGGTGACCTAATTTTGTTAGGTGATCTGGTGACCAGAGCTGATCTAGCTGGTGACCCAAGCTGATCTGGCGACCTGAGTTGATCTAGTTGGCGACCCGTGTGGTGACCTGAGTTGATCTAGTTGGCGACCCGTGTGGTGACCTGAGTTGATCTCGCTAGCGACTTGAGTTGACCAAGTGACTCATCCCGATTTAGAGGCCTAAGTCGATCCGGCAACCCAAGTCAACCCGGTGACTTGAGTCAACCGCGTCGACCGAGTCAACCTAGTGACCCGAGTCGATCGAGTCGACTCGATGACCTGAGTCAACTGAGTTGACCCGATGACCTGAGTCAATTGAGTCGACCTGGTGACCCAAGTCAACCGAGTCGACCTAAGTCGACCCGGTGACTTGAGTCAACCGAGTCAACCCGGTGACCTGAGTCAACTGAGTCGACCGAGTTGACCTAGTGACCTAAGTCAACCAAGTCGACCCAGTGACCCGACTCGACCGAGTCGACCCAGCGACCCGAGTCGCTGTGGTGACCCAATTTATTATGGCAGTCAAAGTTATTGGCTAGCGACCAGAGTTGATCTAGCGACCTGAATTGATCTAGTTGGCAACCTAAGCTGATCTGGTTGTCGACCTAATTTTGTGAGGTGATCTAGTGACCAGAGCTAATTTGGCTGTCGACCTAATTTTGTGAGGTGATCTAGCAACCAGAGCTGATCTGGCTGGTGACCCAATCTGATCTGGCGACTCGAGTTGATCTAGTTGGCGACCTGTGTGGTGACCTGAGTTGATCTCGCTAGCGACTTGTGTTGATCTAGTGACCCATCCTGATCTAGAGGCTTGAGTTGATCCAACAACCCAAGTCGATCCGAGTCGACCGAGTCGACTCGATCATCCGAGTCAACCGAGTTGACCCGGTGACCCGAGTCGACCCGGTGACCTGAGTCAATCGAGTCGACCCGGTGACCTGAGTCAACTGAGTCAACCCAGTGACCTGAGTCAACCGAGTCGACCCGAGTCAACTGAGTTGACGCGGTGACCCGAGTCAACCAAGTCGATCGATTCAACCCGGTGATCCGAGTCGACCTGAGTCGACCGAGTCGGTTAGGTGACTGAGTCGACCCGATGACCTAAGTTGACCGAGTCGACCCAGTGACCTGACTCAATTGAGTCGACCCAGTGACCCGAGTCAACTGAGTCGACCCAATGACTCGAGTCAACCGAGTCGACCTGGTGACCCAAGTCAACTGAGTCGACCGAGTTGACCCGATGACCCGAGTCAACTGAGTCGACCCAGTGACCCAAGTCGCTGTGGTGACCTAATTTATTATGGCAGTTAAAGTTACTAGCTGGCGACCAGAGCTGAGCTGGCAACCTGAATTGATCTAGTGGGTGACCTAAGCTGATCTGGCTAGTGACCTAATTTTGTCAGGTCATCTGGGAGACCAGAGCTGATCTGGCTGGTGACCCAAGTTGATCTGGTGACTCAAGTTGATCTAGTTGGCGACCCGTGTGGTGACCTGAGTTGATCTTGCTAGCGATTTGAGTTGATCCAGTGACCCGTCCTGATCCAGAGGCCTGAGTCAATCCGGCAACCCAAGTCGACTCGGTGACCCGAGTCTATCGAGTTGACCGAGTGACCTGAGTCAACCGAGTCGACTCGATGACCCGAGTCAACCGAGTCGACTCGATGACCCGAGTCAACCGAGTCGACTGAGTCGACGTGGTGTCCCGAGTCGGTCAGGTGACCGAGTCGACCCGAGTAAACCAGAGTCGACTGAGTTGACCTAGTGACCTGAATCAATTGAGTCAACCTAGTGACCTGAGTCGACTAGGTCGACCCGTGTCAACCCAAGTCGACTCGAGGCCTAAGTTGATTCGGCAACCCAAGTCGACTCGGTGACCCACGTCGACCGAGTCGACCCAGTGACCCGAGTTGACCCGATGACCCGAGTTGACCCGGTGACCCGAGTTGATCAAGTTGACTGAGTTGACTGAGTCGACCCAGCGACCAGGGTTTTTGTGGTGACCCAATTTATTATGGCAGTCGGAGTTACTCACTGGCGACCAGAGCTAATCTAGCGACCTGAGTTGATCTAATTGGTGACCTAACCTGATCTGGTTGGTGAACTAATTTTGTCAGGTGATCTGGTGACAAGAGCTGATCTGGTTGGTGACCCAAGCTGATATGGCGACCTGAGTAAATCTAGTTGGTGATCCGTGTGGTGACCTGAGTTGATCTCGCTAGCGACTTGAGTTGATCCAGTGACCCATCCCGATCCAGAGGCCCGAGTCGAGCCGGCAACCCAACTCGACCTGAGTCAATCGAGTCGACTCGAGTCCACCGAGTCGACCCAGTGACCCGAGTCAACCTGGTCAACTCGATGACCCGAGCCAACCGAGTCGACCCAGTGACCCGGTGACTCGAATCAACTGAGTCGACCCGGTGACCAGAGTTGACTAAGTCGACCCAGCTGACTTGGTGACCTGAGTCGACAGAGTTGACCTAGTGACCTGAGTCAACCGTGTTGACCTGATGACCTAAGTTGACCTGGTGACCCAAGTCAACCAAGTCTACCTAAGTTAGTAAGGTGACTGAGTTGACCCGAGTCGACCTAGTGACCTGAGTCAACCGAGTCGACCTGGTGACTCGAGTCGACCCAGTGACATGAGTCAACTGAGTCGACCCAATGACCTGAGTCAACTGAGTCAACCGAGTCGACCCTATGACCTGAGTCAACCAAGTTGACCTAGCGACCCGAGTCACTATGGTGACCCAATTTATTATGGCAGTCAAAGTTATTGGCTGGCGACCTGAGTTGATCTAGTTGGTGACATAAGCTGATATGGCGACCAGAGCTGATCTAGCTGGTGACCCAAGCTAATCTGGTGACCCAAGTTGATCTAGTTGGCGACCCATGTGGTGACCTGAGTTGATCTCGCTAGTAACTTGAGTTGACCCGATGATCCATCTTGATCTAGAGGCCCGAGTCGATCCGGCAACCCAAGTCGACCTGGTGACCTGAGTCAACCGCGTCGACCGACTCGACCCAGTGACCTGAGTCAACTAAGTTGACCTGATGACTTGAGTCAACTGAGTTGACCCAATGACCGGAGTCAACTGAGTTGACCCGATGACCTGAGTCAACTGAGTTAACACGATGACTCGAGGCAACCAAGTCGACCCAAGTCGACCGAGTCAGTCAGGTGACTGAGTCGACCTAAGTCGACCTAGTGACCTGAGTCGACCGAGTCAACCCGGTGACTCGAGTCAACAGAGTCGACCGAGTCGACCCAGTGACCCGTGTCAACCGAGTTGACCTGGTGACCCGAGTCGATCGAGTCGACCCAGCGACCTGAGTCACTATGGTGACCTAATTTATTATGGCAGTCAGAGTTACTGGCTGGTGACTAGAGCTGATCTGGTGACCTGAATTGATCTAGTTGGCAACCTAAGCTGATTTGGCTGTCGACCTAATTTTTGTGAGGTGATCTGGCGACCAGAGCTGATCTGGCTAGTGACCCAATCTGATTTGGTGACCTGAGTTGATCTAGTTGGTGACCCGTGTGGTGACCTGAGTTGATCTCACTAGCGACTTGTGTTGATCTAGTGACCCATCCCAATCTAGAGGCCTGAGTCGATCCGGCAACCCAAGTCGATTCGAGTTGACTCGGTGACCCGAGTCAACCGAGTCGACCCAGTGACCTGAGTCAATTGAGTCAACCCAGTGACCTGAGTCAACCGAGTCGACCCGATGACCCGAGTCAACCGAGTCAACCCGATGACCCGAGTCAACCGAGTCGACGCAGTGACCTGAGTCAACCAAGTCGATGCGGTGACCCAAGTCAACCGAGTCGACCCGGTGACCTGAGTCAACCGAGTTGACCTGAGTCAACCCGACGACCTGAGTCGACCCGATGACCCGACTCGATCGAGTCGACCTGGTGACCTGACTCGACCGAGTCGACCCAATGACCCGAGTCAACCGAGTCGACCCGGTGACCCGAGTCAACTGAGTCGACCGAGTTCACCCGGTGACCTGAGTCAATTGAGTCGACCCAGTGACCCAAGTTGCTAGTGACCTAATTTTGTTAGGTGATCTGGAGACCAGAGTTGATCTGGTTGGTGACCCAAGCTAATCTGGCGACCAGAGTTGATCTAGTTGGTGACCCGTGTGGTGACCTAAGTTGATCTTGCTAGCAACTTGAGTTGATCCAGTAACCCATCCTGATCCAGAGGCCTGAGTCGATCTGGTAACCCAAGTCGACCTGAGTCGACCTGGTGACCCGACTCAACCGAGTCGACCCGATGACCCGAATCAACCAAGTCGACCTGATGACCCGAGTCAACCAAGTCGACCTTGTGACCCGAGTCAACCAAGTCGACCCGAGTCAGTCAGGTGACTGAGTCAACCCGGTGACCTGAGTCGATTAAGTCAACGGAGTCCACCCAATGACCTGAGTCAACTGAGTCGATCGTGTCAACCCAGTAACCTAAGTCAACCCGGTGAATCGAGTCAACTGAGTCGATCGAGTCGACCCGGTGACCTGAGTCAACTGAGTCGACCTGAGTCGACTGAGTCAACCCAGTTACCTGAGTCACTGTGGTGACCTAATTTATTATGGTAGTCAGAGTTACTGGCTGGTGACCTAAGCTAATCTGGCTGGTGACTTAAGTTTGTCAGGTGATCTAGCGACCAGAGTTGATCTGGTTGGTGACCCAAGCTGATCTGGCGATGTGAGTTGATCTAGTTGGCGACCCGTGTGGTGACCTGAGTTGTGACCTGAGTTGATCTCGCTAGCGACTTGAGTTGATCCAGTGACCCGTACTGATCCAGAGGCCCGAGTCGATCTGACAACCCAAGTCGACCCGGTGACCCGAGTCTACTTGGTGACTCGAGTCGATCCGATGACCTGAGTCAACTGAGTCATCCCGAGTCGACCGAGTCAGTCAGGTGACTGAGTCGACCCGGTGACCTGAGTCAACCAAGTCGACCTGGTGACCCAAGTCCATCGAGTCGACCGAGTCGACCCAGTGACCTGATTCAACCAAGTCGACCTGGTGACCCGAGTCAACCGAGTCGACCTGGTGACCCGAGTCGCTGTGGTGACCCAATTTATTATGGCAGTCAAAGTTTTTGGCTGGCAACCAGAGCTGATCTGGCGACCTGAGTTGATCTAGTTAGCGACCTAAGCTGATCTAGTTGGCGACCTAAGATGAAATGGTTGGTGACCCAGGCTGATCTAGTTAGTGACCTGATTTTGTCAGGTGATCTAGCGACTAGAGCTGATCTAGCTGGTGACCCAAGCTGATCTAGTGACCCGAGTTGATCTAGTTGGTTACCTGTGTGGTGACCTGAGCTGATCTCGCTAGCAACTTGAGTTGATCTAGTGACCCGTGCAATCTAGAGGCCCGAGTAGATCCGACAACCCAAGTCGACTTGAGTCGACCTGAGTCAACCGAGTCAGCTGAGTCGACCTAAGTCACCCTAGTCGACCCGGTGATCCAAGTCAACTGAGTTGACTCAAGTTGACTGCGTCGACCCGAGTCGACCGGGTCGGTCAGGTGACTGACTCGACCTGAGTCGATTTGGCTACCTGAGTCAACTCGGTGACCCGAGTCGATCGAGTCGACCGAGTCGACCAAGTCCACCCAGTGACCTGAGTCACCTTAGTCGACCGAGCGACCAGAGTCGTTGTAGTGACCTAATTTATTATGGCAGTATGAGTTACCGACTAGCGAGCAGAGTTGATCTAGCCACCCGAGATGATCTAGTTTGCGACCTGAGTTGATCTAGTTGGTGACCCGAGTTGATCTGCCTGTTGACCTAATTTTGTCAAGTGATCTAGCGACCAGAGCTGATCAAGCCGAGCGGAACCGAACCGGTCGAGCTCTCCGGGGAGCGGCGGGGCGGGATCGGCGCCGAGCTCGCTCCCGGGCGGGGTCGAAACTCGCGGAAAAAAAATGAACAAAGGAGGCCCCGTACGAGGATAAGAACGAAAAAACCAGAGTTAAATTAAAAAAAAAAAAAAAAAAAAAAAAAAAATTACTTTCGGGTCATACGTGTAGCCACGCCCAGCTCGCCCGCGGACGGGATCCCCATCGAGCTCGTCGAGCCGAGCGGCGCTCGCGGGCGGGGTCCGATCCGAGCGGAACCGAACCGGTCGAGCTCTCCGGGGAGCGGCGGGGCGGGATCGGCGCCGAGCTCGCTCCGGGGCGGGGTCGAAACTCGCGGAAAAAAAATGAACAAAGGAGGCTCCGTACGAGGATAAAAAAAAAAAAAAAAAAAAAAAAAATACATTCGCGTCATACGTGTAGCCACGCCCAGCTCGCCCGCGGACGGGATCCCCATCGAGCTCGTCGAGCCGAGCGGCGCTCGCGGGCGGGGTCCGATCCGAGCGGAACCGAACCGGTCGAGCTCTCCGGGGAGCGGCGGGGCGGGATCGGCGCCGAGCTCGCTCCCGGGCGGGGTCGAAACTCGCGGAAAAAAAATGAACAAAGGAGGCTCCGTACGAGGATAAGAACGAAAAAACCAGAGTTTAAAAAAAAATTAAAAAAAAAAAATTACATTCGGGTCATACGTGTAGCCACGCCCAGCTCGCCCGCGGACGGGATCCCCATCGAGCTCGTCGAGCCGAGCGGCGCTCGCGGGCGGGGTCCGATCCGAGCGGAACCGAACCGGTCGAGCTCTCCGGGGAGCGGCGAGGCGGGATCGGCGCCGAGCTCGCTCCCGGGCGGGGTCGAAACTCGCGGAAAAAAAATGAACAAAGGAGGCTCCGTACGAGGATAAGAACGAAAAAACCAGAGTTAAAAAAAAAAAAAAAAAAAAAAAAAATTACATTCGGGTCATACGTGTAGCCACGCCCAGCTCGCCCGCGGACGGGATCCCATTCGAGCTCGTCGAGCCGAGCGGCGCTCGCGGGCGGGGTCCGATCCGAGCGGAACCGAACCGGTCGAGCTCTCCGGGGAGCGGCGGGGCAGGATCGGCGCCGAGCTCGCTCCCGGGCGGGGTCGAAACTCGCGGAAAAAAAATGAACAAAGGAGGCTCCGTACGAGGATAAGAACGAAAAAACCAGAGTTAAAAAAAAAAAAAAAAAAAAAATTACATTCGGGTCATACGTGTAGCCACGCCCAGCTCGCCCGCGGACGGGATCCCCATCGAGCTCGTCGAGCCGAGCGGCGCTCGCGGGCGGGGTCCGATCCGAGCGGAACCGAACCGGTCGAGCTCTCCGGGGAGCGGCGGGGCGGGATCGGCGCCGAGCTCGCTCCCGGGCGGGGTCGAAACTCGCGGAAAAAAAATGAACAAAGGAGGCTCCGTACGAGGATAAGAACGAAAAAACCAGAGTTAAAAAAAAAAAAAAAAAAAAAAAAAATACATTCGCGTCATACGTGTAGCCACGCCCAGCTCGCCCGCGGACGGGATCCCCATCGAGCTCGTCGAGCCGAGCGGCGCTCGCGGGCGGGGTCCGATCCGAGCGGAACCGAACCGGTCGAGCTCTCCGGGGAGCGGCGGGGCGGGATCGGCGCCGAGCTCGCTCCCGGGCGGGGTCGAAACTCGCGGAAAAAAAATGAACAAAGGAGGCTCCGTACGAGGATAAGAACGAAAAAACCAGAGTTAAAAAAAAAAAAAAAAAAAAAAAAAAATTACATTCGGGTCATACGTGTAGCCACGCCCAGCTCGCCCGCGGACGGGATCCCCATCGAGCTCGTCGAGCCGAGCGGCGCTCGCGGGCGGGGTCCGATCCGAGCGGAACCGAACCGGTCGAGCTCTCCGGGGAGCGGCGGGGCGGGATCGGCGCCGAGCTCGCTCCCGGGCGGGGTCGAAACTCGCGGAAAAAAAATGAACAAAGGAGGCCCCGTACGAGGATAAGAACGAAAAAACCAGAGTTAAAAAAAAAAAAAAAAAAAAAAAAAAAAATTACTTTCGGGTCATACGTGTAGCCACGCCCAGCTCGCCCGCGGACGGGATCCCCATCGAGCTCGTCGAGCCGAGCGGCGCTCGCGGGCGGGGTCCGATCCGAGCGGAACCGAACCGGTCGAGCTCTCCGGGGAGCGGCGGGGCGGGATCGGCGCCGAGCTCGCTCCGGGGCGGGGTCGAAACTCGCGGAAAAAAAATGAACAAAGGAGGCTCCGTACGAGGATAAGAACGAAAAAACCAGAGTTAAAAAAAAAAAAAAAAAAAAAAAAAATACATTCGCGTCATACGTGTAGCCACGCCCAGCTCGCCCGCGGACGGGATCCCCATCGAGCTCGTCGAGCCGAGCGGCGCTCGCGGGCGGGGTCCGATCCGAGCGGAACCGAACCGGTCGAGCTCTCCGGGGAGCGGCGGGGCGGGATCGGCGCCGAGCTCGCTCCCGGGCGGGGTCGAAACTCGCGGAAAAAAAATGAACAAAGGAGGCTCCGTACGAGGATAAGAACGAAAAAACCAGAGTTAAAAAAAAAATTAAAAAAAAAAAATTACATTCGGGTCATACGTGTAGCCACGCCCAGCTCGCCCGCGGACGGGATCCCCATCGAGCTCGTCGAGCCGAGCGGCGCTCGCGGGCGGGGTCCGATCCGAGCGGAACCGAACCGGTCGAGCTCTCCGGGGAGCGGCGAGGCGGGATCGGCGCCGAGCTCGCTCCCGGGCGGGGTCGAAACTCGCGGAAAAAAAATGAACAAAGGAGGCTCCGTACGAGGATAAGAACGAAAAAACCAGAGTTAAAAAAAAAAAAAAAAAAAAAAAAAAATTACATTCGGGTCATACGTGTAGCCACGCCCAGCTCGCCCGCGGACGGGATCCCCATCGAGCTCGTCGAGCCGAGCGGCGCTCGCGGGCGGGGTCCGATCCGAGCGGAACCGAACCGGTCGAGCTCTCCGGGGAGCGGCGGGGCGGGATCGGCGCCGAGCTCGCTCCCGGGCGGGGTCGAAACTCGCGGAAAAAAAATGAACAAAGGAGGCTCCGTACGAGGATAAGAACGAAAAAACCAGAGTTTTAAAAAAAAAAAAAAAAAAAAATTACATTCGGGTCATACGTGTAGCCACGCCCAGCTCGCCCGCGGACGGGATCCCCATCGAGCTCGTCGAGCCGAGCGGCGCTCGCGGGCGGGGTCCGATCCGAGCGGAACCGAACCGGTCGAGCTCTCCGGGGAGCGGCGGGGCGGGATCGGCGCCGAGCTCGCTCCCGGGCGGGGTCGAAACTCGCGGGAAAAAAATGAACAAAGGAGGCTCCGTACGAGGATAAGAACGAAAAAACCAGAGTTAAAAAAAAAAAAAAAAAAAAAAAATTACATTCGGGTCATACGTGTAGCCACGCCCAGCTCGCCCGCGGACGGGATCCCCATCGAGCTCGTCGAGCCGAGCGGCGCTCGCGGGCGGGGTCCGATCGGAGCGGAACCGAACCGGTCGAGCTCTCCGGGGAGCGGCGGGGCGGGATCGGCGCCGAGCTCGCTCCCGGGCGGGGTCGAAACTCGCGGAAAAAAAATGAACAAAGGAGGCTCCGTACGAGGATAAGAACGAAAAAACCAGAGTTAAAAAAAAAAAAAAAAAAAAAAATTACATTCGGGTCATACGTGTAGCCACGCCCAGCTCGCCCGCGGACGGGATCCCCATCGAGCTCGTCGAGCCGAGCGGCGCTCGCGGGCGGGGTCCGATCCGAGCGGAACCGAACCGGTCGAGCTCTCCGGGGAGCGGCGGGGCGGGATCGGCGCCGAGCTCGCTCCCGGGCGGGGTCGAAACTCGCGGAAAAAAAATGAACAAAGGAGGCCCCGTACGAGGATAAGAACGAAAAAACCAGAGTTAAAAAAAAAAAAAAAAAAAAAAAAAAAAAAAAAAAAAAAAACTTTCGGGTCATACGTGTAGCCACGCCCAGCTCGCCCGCGGACGGGATCCCCATCGAGCTCGTCGAGCCGAGCGGCGCTCGCGGGCGGGGTCCGATCCGAGCGGAACCGAACCGGTCGAGCTCTCCGGGGAGCGGCGGGGCGGGATCGGCGCCGAGCTCGCTCCGGGGCGGGGTCGAAACTCGCGGAAAAAAAATGAACAAAGGAGGCTCCGTACGAGGATAAGAACGAAAAAACCAGAGTTTTAAAAAAAAAAAAAAAAAAAATTACATTCGGGTCATACGTGTAGCCACGCCCAGCTCGCCCGCGGACGGGATCCCCATCGAGCTCGTCGAGCCGAGCGGCGCTCGCGGGCGGGGTCCGATCCGAGCGGAACCGAACCGGTCGAGCTCTCCGGGGAGCGGCGGGGCGGGATCGGCGCCGAGCTCGCTCCCGGGCGGGGTCGAAACTTTCGGAAAAAAAATGAACAAAGGAGGCTCCGTACGAGGATAAGAACGAAAAAACCAGAGTTAAAAAAAAAAAAAAAAAAAAAATTACATTCGGGTCATACGTGTAGCCACGCCCAGCTCGCCCGCGGACGGGATCCCCATCGAGCTCGTCGAGCCGAGCGGCGCTCGCGGGCGGGGTCCGATCCGAGCGGAACCGAACCGGTCGAGCTCTCCGGGGAGCGGCGGGGCGGGATCGGCGCCGAGCTCGCTCCGGGGCGGGGTCGAAACTCGCGGAAAAAAAATGAACAAAGGAGGCTCCGTACGAGGATAAGAACGAAAAAACCAGAGTTAAAAAAAAAAAAAAAAAAAAAAAAATACATTCGCGTCATACGTGTAGCCACGCCCAGCTCGCCCGCGGACGGGATCCCCATCGAGCTCGTCGAGCCGAGCGGCGCTCGCGGGCGGGGTCCGATCCGAGCGGAACCGAACCGGTCGAGCTCTCCGGGGAGCGGCGGGGCGGGATCGGCGCCGAGCTCGCTCCCGGGCGGGGTCGAAACTCGCGGAAAAAAAATGAACAAAGGAGGCTCCGTACGAGGATAAGAACGAAAAAACCAGAGTTAAAAAAAAAATTAAAAAAAAAAAATTACATTCGGGTCATACGTGTAGCCACGCCCAGCTCGCCCGCGGACGGGATCCCCATCGAGCTCGTCGAGCCGAGCGGCGCTCGCGGGCGGGGTCCGATCCGAGCGGAACCGAACCGGTCGAGCTCTCCGGGGAGCGGCGGGGCGGGATCGGCGCCGAGCTCGCTCCCGGGCGG
>BSBK01006260.1:180000-212500 GCA_027943335.1 Chamaecyparis obtusa | reverse complement strand
GACATCCGAATCGCAAGTGCTCGCAACAGTCACTGCCCCGAGAGTATGCACCGCGCACGCGACCGAGTAAGGCCACTCAATGACATCCATTTCCCAGGCATATGCCACCTACGCGCTTTTTTGGTGCACCCCGCACGACAACTTCCGTCTCGACAAACATTAACGCTTTCCGCATCCAGAAAGACATGAAATGGCCACGCATGTCGGGTCATTGCAAAACGGATGCTCGGTTCACAGGAGCCTGGGAAGAACATCCCGTACGGAACCCTTTACCCGAAGACACCCGAATCGCACATGCTCGCAACAGTCACTGCCCCGAGAGTATGCACCGTGCACGCGACCGAGTAAGGCCACTCAGAGACATCCATTTCCCAGGCATATGCCACCTACGCACTTCTTTGGTGCACCCCGCACGACAACTCCCGTCTCGACAGCCTTAACGGTTTCCGCATCCAACCAAAAGCCTTGGCCATACTCGTCTGCAAGTTTAACTCCACAGACAGAGAGGACTTTGCCCTGCAAACCAGAGCAAGACGATAGTGCCTCGTAGAAAATGAAGACGAGATGGCCAAGACCGCACTTGTGTACAAGGCAACCAACCTTTCATCGCACTCCGGGCCACGCTAAAAACACTAGGAAAGGCTTAAAGGGTGGAGAGTGGGACAACGATGAAATATGAAAGCAGGACACTCACCTTACGTGCAACGATTCCCAACACTTGTTACTGTCGGAGCTCATGTATCGCAAAGATGGAACGTGCCAAGTGCCAAGGCCCATGGCAAATGCAACTGTCGTAAACTTCGGAACAAGCGCATCTTTCAGTCAAACAAATGACATACACACTGTCGCAATTCTCTACGACACTCGTGCGTGGCAAAATTCAACTAAATATGAAGATGAGAACTTCCAACTGCACAAGGGCTGGGCAGAACTACAAGAAATGCTCACTCCGCAATTTATTATCGCGCCTACCATCTCGGAAAGGGGTACAAGTGCACACGTTCATCCAAGCAAAGAGGATGAAATGGAGTGAAGGGGCAAGATCCAAAAGTTCCGGAGGTACAACTCCGAGAACAATCGAGAGCAATGCCGAATTACATGTCAACTCTGTTACTAGGCAAACAAGTGTTGTACCTGAAGAAATCGACAGTCCTCACAATGGCCCGAGGCCAATGCTCCGACTTAATCAATTTTCTCCAACAAACGCCATGCCACCTTTCACAAAGGGATTTTATCCATCCAAAACCGAATTAATCACTTGCAGCAAAGTGACCCAAGAGCTAGACGGGGGCTGACCCAGTAATTGTCTTCCATGTCACTACAACGAAACATTTGAACGACAACCGCTGTCGAACCCTTTCCAACTTGCACCGTCGAGTGACACAAAAGACACTACCATGGGCATGGGCAGCCCCCGCATAGCAAACGGGTGCCCTAATGCGCCCCTCCAATAGAATCAGTGCTAGTGCTCAAATTTTATATCTGAGCTACCAATCCGTCCAAGCACCAGCACTGATTCTCTTGGAGGGCCGCACCTACCCAAACGACTCAGAAGCTATACGCCGGTCCATTCACAAGAACGGAACTATCTCCGGCCAACTCCCTGTGAAGGCCGCATCTCTCCGTTCCACGCATGCAAGAACCAACGCATAGCTAACGAGTACCCGGATAGGATTCGCGGAAAGTACATAGCAAATCGCTTGTACCAAAGCGAACCGAAAGCTAGACGGGGGCTGACCCGAAGATTGCCTTCCATGTCACTGCGACGACACATTCGAACGACAACCGCTGCCGAACACTTTCCGACTTGCACCGTTGAGTGACCCGAAAGACAGGACTTTGGGCAGCCCCCGCATAGCAATCAGGTGGCTTCATGCCCCTCTAATAGAATCAGTGCTAGTGATCCGATTTTAAATCCGACTTACTCATCCGTCCGCGCACAAGCTCTGATTCTATTAGAGGGGCATGGGGGAGCTTCCGCGAACTACTACTCCCCTATATAAGTTATTAGTCCGGGTCTTTCTCTTCCGTAGAAATTTGAGACGTTGAGAATGGCTCCCAAACAATTCAAATCTTCCAAAAATTCAAGTGAAACGATGAGGAAAAAGCTCACAAAAAAATCAAATCTTCAAAAAATTCAAGTGAAACGAACAGAATAGCTCACAAAAAATTCAGGTCTTCCGAAAAAATCGAAGGGAAACGAAAAGAACAACTAGCAAAACATTCAAATTTTCCAAAACTTCAAGTAAAAGAAAGAACATAGCTCACCAAAAAAATCCATTTCTTCCAAAAACTCAAGTGAATCGAAGAGAGTAGGCTCACAAAAAATTAAAATCTTCCAAAAAAAAATCAAAGGAAACAAAAGAGGAGATCGCAAAAAATTCGAATCTTCCAATGAAACAAAAATGAGAATAGCAAACAAAAAATTCAAATCTTAATGCAGCATGCGACAGAGCAAATCGCTTGTGCCAAGCGACCCGGGAGCTAGACGGGGGCTGACCCAAAAATTGCGTTTCTTGTCAATGCGACGATGCGTTGGAACGACAACCGCTGTCGAACCCTTTCCTACTTGCAACGTCGACTGACACAAAAGACACGATCCTGGACAGGCCCCGCATAGAAAGCGGGTGGCCTAATGCGCCCCTCCAATAGAATCAGCGCTAGTGCTCAGATTTTAAATCCGAGATACCCAGCACTGATTCTCTTGGAGGGGGGCACCTACCCAAACGACTCAAAAGCTATACGCGGCTCCATTCACAAAAACAGAACTATCTCCGGCCAACTCCCTGTGAAGGCCGCATCTCTCCGTTCCGCTCGTGTAAGAGCCAACGCGTAGCTAACGAGTACGTGGATAGGGTTCGCGGAAAGTACATAGCAAATCACTTGTACCAAAGTGACCCGAAAGCTAGACAGGGGCTGACCCGTAGATTGCCTTCCATATCACTGCGACGACGCATTGGAACGACAACCGCTGCCGAACCCTTTCCGACTTGCACCGTCGAGCGACCCGAAAGACAGGACTTTGGGCAGCCCCCGCATAGCAATCAAGTGGCTTCATGCCCCTCTAATAGAATCAGTGCTGGTGATCCCATTTTGAAATCCGACCTACACATCCGTCCGATCACCGGCAATGATTCTATAAGAGGGGTATGGGGGAGCTTCCGCGAACAACACACAACTCCTCCCCTATATAAGTTATTAGTCCGAGTCTTGCTCTTGAGTGGAAATTTAAGCCGAAGAAACTGGCTCCCAAAAAATTCAAATCTTCCAAAAATTCAAGTGAAACGATGACAAAAAGCTCACAAAAAATCAAATCTTCCAAAAATTCAAGTGAAACGAACAGAATAGATCACAAAAAATTCAAGTCTTTCGAAAAAATCTAGGAAAACGAAAAGAATAGCTAGAAAACAAAATTCAAATCTTCCAGAAATTCAAGTAAAACAAAGAACATGGCTCACCAAAATAATTCATCTTCCAAAAATTCGTCATTCTTACCGCAATCCATCATCTTATCCGTCATAACGCGTATCCAACATATCCACGAGGAGGTAACCCAACTCGCTCGCATAGTTCCTCAAGTCAGATAACAATGCATCTAGATGAATCCAAATCGTTTTCGATCGAGACTTAGCAACTAATGTCGCACCCGCCTAGATTGACTTGAGATCCAATCCGCCGACACATATGATAACTAACTGATTCCAATGCAAAGCATCTTGAGCCATTGCGCACTCAAGTATCGGAAGTCGAAGCGACATAGCAAGTAGCTTGTACCAAGTGACCCGGGAGCTAGACGGGGGCTGACCCGAAGATCGCCTTTCTTGTCAATGCGACGATGTGTTGGAACGACAACCGCTGTCGAACCCTTTCCGAAGTGCACCGTCGACTGACCCAAAAGTTACGACCCTGGACAGCCCCCGCATAGCAAGCGGGTGGCCTAATGCGCCCCTCCAATAGAATCAGTGCTAGTGTTCATATTTTAAATCCGAGCTACCAATCCGTCCGAGCACCAGCACTGATTCTCTTGGAGGGGCGCACCTACCCAAACGACTCAAAAGCTATATACGCGGCTCCATTCACAAGAGCAGAACTATTTCCGGCCAACTCCCTGTGAAGGCCGCATCTCTTCGTTCCACGCATGCAAGAGCCAACGCATAGCTAACGAGTACCCGGATAGGGGTTCGCGGAAAGTACATAGCAGATCGCTTGTACCAAAGCAACCCAAAAGCTAGACGGGGGCTGACCCGAAGATCGCCTTCCATGTCACTGCGACGACGCATTGGAACGACAACCGCTGCCGAACCCTTTCCGACTTGCACCGTCGAGCGACCTTCGAAAGACGGGACTTTGAGCAGCCCCCGCATAGCAATCAGGTGGCTTCATGCCCCTCTAATGGAATCAGTGCTGCTGATCGCGTTTTGAAATCTGACCTAATCATCCGTCCGTCTGTCGGATTTCAAAACGGGATCACCAGCACTGATTCTATTAGAGGGGCATGGGGGAGATTCCGCGGACAACACCTCCCCTATATAAGTTATTAGTCCAAGTCTTGCACTTCCGTAGAAATTTGAGCCGACGAGAATATCTCACAAAAATTTCAAATCTTTCAAAAATACGAGTGAAACAAAAAGAATAGATCACAAAAAATTCAGAAATTCCAAAAATTCAATTGAAACGAAGAGAATAGCTCACAAAAAAATCAAGGGAAAAAAAGAGAATAGCTCACAAATAAAATCAAATCTCCCAAAAATGCAAGTGAAACGAAGAGACTACAATCACAAAAAATGCACAACTTCCAAATATTCAATTGAAACGAAGAGAATAGCTCACAAAAAATGCAAGTCTTACAAAAAAATCAAGGGAAACAAAACAGAATAGCTCACAAAAAATTCAAATCTTCCAAAAAAACCAAGTGAAACAAACAGAATAGCTCACAAAAAATTCAAATCTTGCAAACATTCAAGTGAAAACGAAGAGAATAGCTCACAAAAACATTCAAAACTTCCAAAAATTCAAGTGAAAAGAATAAAATAATAGCCCACAAAAAATTCAAGTCTTCCAAAACAAAAACCAAGGAAAAACGAAGAGAATAGCTCACAAAAAATCCAAAACTTCAAGTCAAAACGAAGAGAATTTTACTACCTCGCAACAAACAAAATTCAAATCTCGCAAAAATTCAAGTGAAACGAAGAGACTTAACTCAAAAAATTCAAATCTTCTTGCGACATGCAGACCCAAGAGCTAGACGGGGGCTCGCCCACAGATCGACTTCAGTATCACTATGACGACGCGCTGGAACGACTACCGCTGTCGAACCCTTCTCTGACTTCCGCCATCGAGTGACCCAAAAGACACGACCCAAGGAGCCCACGCATAAAAATTGGGTGGCTTCATGCCCCTCCAATAGAATCTGTGCTGCTGCTCACATTTTTAAATCCGAGCGGCAAATCCGTCCGAGCACCAACACTCATTCACTTGGAGGGGCACCTATCCAAACGACCGAAAAGCTATACGCGGCTCCATTCGCAAGGCACGGAACTGTTTCAGGCCAACTCCCTGTGAAGGCCGCATCTCTGCGTTCCATGCGTGCTAGAGCCAACACATAGCTAACGAGTACCGGGATAGGTGTTCGCGGAAAGTACATAGCAGATCGCTTGTACCAAAGCAACCCAAGAGCTAGACAGGGGCTGACCCGAAGATCGCCTTCCATGTCGCTGCGACGACGCATTGGAACGACAACCGCTGCCGAACCATTTCCGACTTGCGCCGTCGAGCGACCTGAAAGATGAGACTTTGAGCAGCCCACGCATAGCAATCAGGTGGCTTCATGCCCCTATAATGGAATCAGTGCTGCTGATCCCGTTTTGAAATCCGACCTAATCATCCATCCGTCTGTCGGATTTCAAAACGGGATCACCAGCACTGATTCCATTAGAGGGGCATGGGGGAGCTTCCGCGAACAACACCTCCCCTATATAAGTTATTAGTCCAAGTATTGCACTTCCGTAGAAATTTGAGCCGAAGAGAATATCTCACAAAAATTTCAAATCTCTCAAAAATATAAGTGAAACAAAGAAGAATAGATCACAAAAAATTCAAAACTTCCAAAAATTCAATTGAAACGAAGAGAATAGCTCACAAAAAATGCAAGTCTTGCAAAAAAAATTCAAAGGAAAAGAAGAGAATAGCTCACAAAAAAAATCAAATCTCCCAAAAAATGCATCATGCATAACTTCCAAAAATTCAATTGAAACGAAGAGAATAGCTCACAAAAAATGCAAGTCTTCCAAAAAAATCAAAGGGAAATAAAGAGAATAGCTCACAAAAAATTCAAATCTTCCAAAAAAACCAAGTGAAACGAAGAGACTACATCACAAAAAATGCATAACTTCCAAAAATTCAATTGAAACGAAGAGAATAGCTCACAAAAAACGCAAGTCTTCCCAAAAAAAAACAAAAAAAAAAAAAACAAAGGGAAACAAAGAGAATAGCTCACAAAAATTCAAATCTTCCAAAAAAAACCAAGTGAAACAAAGAGAATAGCTCACAAAAATTTCAAATCTTGCAAAAATTCAAGTGAAACGAAAGATAATAGCTCACAAAAAAATTCAGAACTTCCAAAAATTCAAGTCTTCCAAAAAAAAATCAAGGAAAAACGAAGACTTAAACTCACGAAAAATTCAAATCTCCTTGCGGCATGCAGACCCAAGAGCTAGACGGGGGCTCGCCCACAAATCGACTTCAGTATCACTATGATGACGCGCTGGAACGACTACCGTTGTCGAACCCTTCTCCGACTTGCGCCATCGAGTGACCCAAAAGAGGCGACCCAGGGGAGCCCCCGCATAGCAATCGGGTGGCTTCATGCCCCTCCAATAAAATCAGGCATGCTACTCACATTTTAAATCCGAGCCGCAAATCCGTCCGAGCACCAGCACTGATTCACTTGGAGGGGCACCCTATCCAAACGACCCAAAAGCTATAACGCGGCTCCTTTCGCACGCACAGAACTGTTTCAAGCCGACTCCCTGTGAAGGCCGCATCTCTCCGTTCCACCCATGCAAGAAACAACGCATAGCTAACGAATACCCGGATAGGGTTTCGCGGAAAGTACAAGCAGATCGCTTGTACCAAAGCAACCCAAAAGCTAGACGGGGGCTGACCCGAAGATCGCCTTCCATGTCACAGCGACGACGCATTGGAACGACAACCGCTGTCGAACCCTTCCCGACTTTGCGTCATCGAGCGACCCGAAAGACGGGACTTTGAGCAGCCCCCGCATAGCAATCAGGTGGCTTCATGCCCCTCTAATGGAATCAGTGCTGCTGATCCCGTTTTGAAATCCGACCTAATCATCCGTCCGTCTGTCGGATTTCAAAACGGGATCACCAGCACTGATTCTATTAGAGGGGCATGGGGGAGCTTCCGCGGACAACACCTCCCCTATATAAGTTATTAGTCCAAGTATTGCACTTCCGTAGAAATTTGAGCCGAAGAGAATATCTCACAAAAATTTCAAATCTCTCAAAAATACAAGTGAAACAAAGAACAATAGATCACAAAAAATTCAAAACTTCCAAAAATTCAATTGAAATGAAGAGAATAGCTCACAAAAAATCCAAGTCTTGCAAAAAAAATCAAGGAAAAAGAAGAGAATAGCTCACAAAAAAATCAAATTTCCCAAAAATGCAAGTGAAACGAAGAGACTACATCACCAAAAAATGCATAACTTCCAAAAATTCAATTGAAACGAAGAGAATAGCTCACAAAAAATGCAAGTCTTCCAAAAAAAAATCAAGGGAAACAAAGAGAATAGCTCACAAAAAATTCAAATCTTCGAAAAAACCAAGTGAAACAAAGAAGAATAGCTCACAAAAAATTCAAATCCTGCAAAAATTCAAGTGAAAGGAAGAGAATAGCTCACAAAAAATTCAAAACTTCAAAAAATTCAAGTGAAACGAAGAGAATAGCTCACAAAAAATTCAAAACTTCCAAAAATTCAAGTGAAACGAAGAGAATAGCTCACAAAAAACTTCAAATCTCGCAAAAACTCCAGTGAAACGAAAAAGACTTAACTCACAAAAAATTCAAATCTTCTTGCCGCATGCAGACCCAAATGCTAGACCGGGGCTCGCCCACAGATCGACTTCAGTATCACTAATGACGACGCGCTGGAACAACTACCGTTGTTGAACCCTTCTCCGACTTGCGCCATCGAGTGACCCAGAAGAGACGACCCAGGGGAGCCCCCGCATAGCAATCAGGTGGCTTCATGCCCCTCCAATAAAATCAGGCATGCTACTCACATTTTAAATCCGAGCCGCAAATCCATCCGAGCACCAGCACTGATTCACTTGGAGGGGCACCCTATCCAAACGACCCAAAAGCTATACGCGGCTCCATTCGCACGCACAGAACTGTTTCAGGCCGACTCCCTGTGAAGGCCGCATCTCTTCGTTGCACACATGCAAGAGACAACGCATAGCTAACGAGTACCCGGATAGGGTTTCGCGGAAAGTACATAGCAGATCGCTTGTACCAAAGCAACCCAAAAGCTAGACGGGGGCTGACCCTAAGATCGCCTTACATGTCACAACGACGACGCATTGGAACGACAACCGCTGTCGAACCCTTTCCGACTTGCGCAATCGAGCGACCCGAAAGACGGGACTTTGAGCAGCCCACGCATAGCAATCAGGTGGCTTCATGCCCCTGTAATGGAATCAGTGCTGCTGATCCCATTTTGAAATCTGACCTAATCATCCGTCCGTCTGTCGGATTTCAAAACGGGATCACCAGCACTGATTCTATTAGAGGGGCATGGGGGAGCTTCCGCGGACAACACCTCCCCTATATAAGTTATTAGTCCAAGTATTGCACTTTCGTAGAAATTTGAGCCGAAGAGAATATCTCACAAAAATTTCAAATCTCTCAAAAATACAAGTGAAACAAAGAGAATAGATCACAAAAAATTCAAAACTTCCAAAAATTCAATTGAAATGAAGAGAATAGCTCACAAAAAATCCAAGTCTTGCAAAAAAAAAATCAAGGGAAAAGAAGAGAATAGCTCACAAAAAATGCAAGTCTTCCAAAAAAAACAAGGGAAACAAAGAAAATAGCTCACAAAAAATTCAAATCTTCCAAAAAACCAAGTGAAACAAAGAAGAATAGCTCACAAAAAATTCAAATCCTGCAAAAATTCAAGTGAAACGAAGAGGATAGCTCACAAAAAACTCAAAACTTCCAAAAATTCAAGTGAAACGAAGAGAATAGCTCACAAAAAATTTAAGTGAAACGAAGAGAATAGCTCACAAAAACTTCAAATCTCGCAAAAACTCCAGTGAAACGAAAAAAAGAAAAAGACTTTAACTCACAAAAAATTCAAATCTTCTTGCGGCATGCAGACCCAAGTGCTAGACGGGGGCTGCACACAGATCGACTTCAGTATCACTAATGACGACGCGCTGGAACGACTACCGTTGTCGAACCCTTCTCCGACTTGCGCCATCGAGTGACCCAAAAGAGACGACCCAGGGGAGCCCCCGCATAGCAATCAGGTGGCTTCATGCCCCTCAAATAAAATCAGGCATGCTCCTCACATTTTAAATCTGAGCCGCAAATCCGTCCGAGCACCAGCACTGATTCGCTTGGAGGGGCACCCTATCCAAACGACCCAAAAGCTATACGCGGCTCCATTCGCACGCACAGAACTATTTCAGGCCGACTCCCTGTGAAGGCCGCATCTCTCCGTTCCACACATGCAAGAGCCAATGCATAGCTAACGAGTACCCCGGATAGGGGTTCGCGGAAAGTACATAGCAGATCGCTTGTACCAAGCGACCCAAAAGCTAGACAAGGGCTAACCCGAAGATCGCCTTCCATGTCACTGCGACGACGCATTGGAACGACAACCGCTGTCGAACCCTTTCCGACTTGCGCCGTCGAGCGACTCGAAAGACGGGACTTTGAGCAGCCCCCGCATAGCAATCAGGTGGCTTCATGCCCCTCTAATGGAATCAGTGCTGCTGATCCCGTTTTGAAATCCGACCTGCTCATCCATCCGTCCGTCGGATTTCAAAACGGGATCACTAGCACTGATTCTATTAGAGGGGCATGGGGGAGCTTCCGCGGACAACACCTCCCCTATATAAGTTATTAGTCCAAGTATTGCACTTCCGTAGAAATTTGAGCCGAAGAGAATATCTCACAAAAATTTCAAATCTCTCAAAAATACAAGTGAAACAAAGAAGAATAGATCACAAAAAATTCAAAACTTCTAAAAATTCAATTGAAACGAAGAGAATAGCTCACAAAAAATGCAAGTCTTGCAAAAAAAAAATTCAAGGGAAAAGAAGAGAATAGCTCACAAAAAAAATCAAATCTCCCAAAAATGCAAGTGAAACGAAGAGACTACATCACAAAAAATGCATAACTTCCAAAATTCAATTGAAACGAAGAGAATAGCTCACAAAAAATGCAAGTCTTCCAAAAAAATCAAAGGAAACAAAGAGAATAGCTCACAAAAAATAGCTAGCTTGTGGCCCGGACGATCCGATCTCATGAAAACTGACTACATACCCGTGGCTCGGATCGACAAGCTAGCTCGGATCGGCGATCTGAGCTCATTCCATCATGCATTCCCGTCTTCTACTCCATAAATGACTCACCTCTTTGTATTCACTTGAGAACTAAACATCCTTTAGTTCAGCTCGAATCACAACGTGCACTAGAATCCGTTCCAGCTCGGGTCTCATCTCAAAGATCCTTGCATTCACCAACAACACCTCCCCTATATAAGTTATTAGTCCAAGTCTTGCTCTTCCGTAGAAATTGAGGCGAAGAGAACAACTCGCAACAAATCCAAATCTTCCAAAAAATCAAGGGAAATGGGGAGAATAGCTCACAAATAATTCAAATCTTCAAAAAAATCAAGTGAAACGAGGAGAATAGCTCACAAAAAATTCAAATCTTCCAAATATCAAACCCAAAAGCTTCGCACACATTACAAATCAAACAGCTTGTACCGAGCGACCCAAACGCTAGACAAGGGCTCACCCTTAATAAGAGAATCAGTGTTTGACTTGTGGGCCGGGCGAGCCGATCTCATGAAAACTGCCTACATACCCGTGGCTCAGATCAGCGAGCTGACTCGGATCGTCGATCTGAGCTCATTCCATCATGCATTCCCGTGTTCTACTCCATAAAACGACTCACCTCTTTGTATTCACTTGAGAACTGAACATCCTTTAGCTCAGCTTGAATCACAACGCGCACTAGAATCCGTTCCAGCTCGGGTCTCATCTCAAAGATCCTTTCATTCACCAACAACACCTCCCCTATATAAGTTATTAGTCCAAGTCTTGCTCTTCCGTAGAAATTTGAGGCGAAGAGAACAACTCTCAAAAATTCCAATTCTTCCAAAAAAATCAAGGGAAACGGGGAGAATAGCTCACAAATAATTCAAATCTTCAAAAATATCAAGTGAAACGAGGAGAATAGCTCACAAAAAATTTAAATCTTCCAAATATCAACCCAAAAGCTTTGCACACATTACAAATCGAACAGCTTGTACCGAGCGACCCAAACGCTAGACAAGGGCTCACCCTTAATAAGAGAATCGATGTTTGACTTGTGGGCCGGGCGAGCCGATCTCATGAAAACTACCTACATACCCATGGCTCGGATCAGCGAGCTGGCTCGGATCGACGAGATAGCTCGGATCGACGATCTGAGATCATTCCATCATGCATTCCCATGTTCTACTCCATAGAATGACTCACCTCTTTGTATTCACTTGAGAACTGAACATCCTTTAGCTCAGCTCGAATCACAACGCGTACTAGAATCCGTTCCAGCTCGGATCTCATCTCAATGATTCTTACATTCACCAACAACACCTCCCCTATATAAGTTATTAGTCCGAGTCTTGCTCCCCCGTAGAAATGCTCGCCAACGCCGAAAGGTCACAAAAAATTTAAATCTCATAAATGACTCAGCTCGACGGGCTGGCTCGGATCGTACATACCCGTGGCTCGGATCGACGAGCTAGCTCGGATCGGCGATCTGAGCTCATTCCATCATGCATTCCCATGTTCTACTCCATAGAATGAGTCACCTCTTTGTATTCACTTGAGAACTGAACATCCTTTAGCTCAGCTCGAATCATAACGCGCACTAGAATCCGTTCCAGCTCGGGTCTCATCTCAGTGATCCTTACATTCACCAACAACACCTCCCCTATATAAGTTATTAGTCCGAGTCTTACTCCCCCGTAGAAATGCTCGCCAACGCCGAAAGGTCACAAAAAATTTAAATCTTGTAAAAGACTCAGCTCGACGGGCTGGCTCGGATCGCCGAGCTGGCTCGGATCGCCGAGCTGGCTCGGATCGCCGAGCTGGCTCGGATCGCCGAGCTGGCTCGGATCGCCGAGTTGAGCTCAATCCATCATGCATTCCCGTGTTCTACTCCATGGAATAACTCGCCTATTTGTAATCACTTGAGAATTCAACATCCTTTAGCTCAACTCGAATCACAACGCGCACTAGAATCCGTTCCAGCTCGGGTCTCATCTCAAAGATCCTTCCATCCACCAACACCACCTCCCCTATATAAGTTATTAGTCCAAGTCTTGCTCCCCCGTAGAAATGCTCGCCGACACGGATAGGTCACGAAAACTTTAAATCTCGTAAAAGACTCAGCTCGACAAGCTAGCTCGAATCCGTGAGCTG
Source organism: Chamaecyparis obtusa (assembly GCA_027943335.1). Lineage (NCBI taxonomy): Eukaryota > Viridiplantae > Streptophyta > Pinopsida > Cupressales > Cupressaceae > Chamaecyparis > Chamaecyparis obtusa. The sequence goes on along the minus strand of BSBK01006260.1, from coordinate 199,772 downwards.
GCTCGGATCGACGAGCTGAGCTCAATCCATCATGCATTCCCGTGTTCTACTCCATAGAACAACTCACCTATTTGTATTCACTTGAGAACTCAACATCCTTTAGCTCAGCTCGAATCACAATGGGCACTAGAATCCATTCCATCTCGAGTCTCATCTCAAAGATCCTTACATCCACCAACAACACCTCCCCTATATAAGTTATTAGTCCGAGTCTTGCTCCCACGTAGAAATGCTTGCCGACGCCGATAAGTCACAAAAACTTAAAATCTCGTAAAAGGCTCGGATCGCCAAGCGAGCTGGCTCGGATCACCGAGCGAGCTGACTCGAATCGGCGAGCTGGCACGGTTTGCCGAGCGAGCCGGCTCGGTTTTCCAAGCTGGCTGGCTCGGATCGCCGAGCCGGCTCGGCTCAAATCGGATCGGATCCATCATGCATTCCCGTGTTCTACTCCATAAAACAACTTGCCTATTTGTATTCCTTTGAGAACTCAATATCCTTTAGCTTAGCTCTAATCACAATGCGCACTAGAATTTGTTCCAGCTTGGGTCTCATCTCAAAAATCCTCACATCCACCAACAACACCTCCCCTACGAGGATAAGTTATTAGTCCGAGTCTTTCTCCCCCATACAAATGCTTGCCGACGTCGATAGGTCGCAAAAAATTTAAATCTCGTAAAAGGCTCAACTTGACGAGCTGGCTCGGATCGTCGAGCTGGCTCAGATCGACAAGCTGGATCGGATCAACGAGCTGGCTCGGATCCGCGAGATGAGCTCAATCCATCATGCATTCCTGAGTTCTACTCCATAGAACAACTCGCCTATTCATATTCACTTGAGAACTCAACATCCTTAAGCTCAGCTCGAATCGTCTATGCACGAACCCATGCATAGCATTCAGGTATCAAATGGCATATCCAAAAATATCCGTAGAGAGCTAGCAAATCAATCATAGGCAGCATTGGCATAGATCGAGGTGAACATCATTTGATGCGATTTGACTAGTTACCATTGGGATGCCTTCGTGGCAATAGGGCCGACTTGAAACAAACCAACACAGCTTGATGTGATAGGGGTCATTTCATAATGACTGTTGGATGACTTTGTGGTGGTATGGCTAACTTACAATGGATGGGTGTAGTGTTGATGTGACAAGATCACCTCATACTAGAAATAGAGCTAACACGTCGACTGACTTGAACTGACATGTAAGGGACTCGATCCGAGGTGTAACAAAGGAGTTGTTTGGTGCACTCAGGAGTAGGGTCATGTCAGGGACTTGATTCGAGGAGCATTCATGGGGTTGTGCGACAAGTTGTTATAGTTTTGGCCTGGGTAAGGTTTAGAGTCAAGTCGAGGTGTCATTCGAGCTGCATGAAGTAGCATGGACTGCTTTGTGCAGAGTGGCATTGGATCTTGTTGGGGACTCGATCCGAGGTGAAATCAACTAGGTATTGGAATGGGAAGTTGGGGACTTTTCCATGGGAGACTTGGAACATGTGCGAGATGGTGGCGTAATGAGCTAGTTCAGAACTATGTTGGACTATGAGATGCATTGGTTGCATGTACGTAGGAGGTCTTCATGACATTATTGGCTCGTGCAAGCCACAAGTCCTAATCTGGATGCAAGTTCACATCTTGAGGACAACTCATTAGTGGAGAAGTTCTCAAACTCAATTCTTGAGAGGTGTCTTGCTAGCTCAAATCGGTGAGTTGGCTCAGATCGGCTAGCTCAATCAGATTGGCGAGCTGGCTCCGATTGACGAGTTGGGCTCATCTCAGAGGTCGTTACATCCGTAAACAATACCTATCCCGTTATGACCCTAGAGATCTGGGTTACTTTGCCGACTCTAGTGATCCGGTGATCCAAGTCAATCCGGCGAATTGAGTCGATCCGGTGACCCGAGTTGTTCTGGTGATCTAAATTACTTATGTGACTGGAGTAATTCAAGTTGGGGGACTTGACAACTTGGCATGCTGAGCCGAATTCATTGATGAGTTGGCATACTCGTCAGCATAGGTATAGGAATGGGAAGTCATGGACTTTTCCATGAGAGACTTGGAATGAGTTAGCCTAGCTCACTTGTGAGTGGGGTCAAAAGTCACATTTGTTGACCTGAGTTGATCTCGCGACCTGAGCTGATTTGGCTGGCGGCCTGAGTTGGTGTGGTGACCCAAGTTGATCTGGCTAGCGACCTGAGTTGATCCAGCGATCCGACTTCATCCGTCGACCTGACCGAGTTGGTCAGGTGATCTGGTGACCCGACCTGACCTGGTTGGTGAGTCGAGTTGATGTGGCGACCCGAGTTGATCTGGCTGGCGACCCAAAATGATCCCGTGACCTGACCCGATCTGAAGACCTGACCCGACCCAACCCGAGTTGGTCTGGCAATCTGGTGACCCGAGTTGTTCTGGTTGGCGACTCGAGTCGATATGTTGACCCAAGTTGATCCGGTGACCCGACCCAATCCGGAGACCTGACCCGACCAAACTTGACCTAACTTTAGTTAGTCAGGTGATTTGGCGACCCAATATGATCTATATGGATACCTGAGTCGATGTAGGGACCCGAGTAGATTTGGCTGGCGGCCCGAGTCGATCTGACAACCCGTCCTAATCTGGAGACCCGAGTCGATCCGACGACTCGAGTTGATTCGGCAACCCGAGTGGATTTGACGACCTGTGTCGATCTGGTGACCCGAGTTGTTCTGGCGATCTGAGTTACTTATGCAACTCGAGTGATCTGAGCTGGTGGACTTGACAGCTTGGCATATTGGATCGAGGTGATCCAAGATTGAATGAGTTAGCACAGATCGAGGTGAACATCATTTGATGTGATTTAACTTGCGATCTGACTGGTTATCATTGGGATGCCTTCGTGGCAATAGGGCCGACTTGAAATAGAGATCTGAGTCGATCTGACGACTCCAGTGATTCGAGTCGATCTGGCAAGTCTAGCGATCCAAGTTGGCTAGGCAACTTCGTCAATCTAAGTTAGTCAGGTGATCTTGCGACCTGAGTTGATCTGGATGGTGACCCGAGTTGATCCGACTGGCAACCCAAGTTGTTTTGGGGACTCGAGTCGATCCAGAAACCCGAGTTGACTCGGCGATGCGAGTCGATCCAATGATCCGAATTACTTATGCGACTGGAGTAATTCAAGTTGGGGGACTTGACAGCTTGGCATGCTAAGGCGACTTCATTGATGAGTTGGCATACTTGTCAGCATTACTATTGTGCATATTAGATTGAGGTGATCCAAGTTTGAATGAGTTGGCATGGATCGAGGTGGACATCATTTGATGCAGTCTGACTAGTTATTGTTAGACGCAGTGTTGAAATGACCCGGGGTCATTTCATATAACCGCTGGGAGGCTTTCGTGGTAGTAGGGCAAGACCTGCGATGAGAACTTAACAAGGTCGCTGGCGGGGTCGAAACTCGTAGGAAAAAATGGATAAAGGAGGCTCTATACAAGGAAAAGAACAAAATTTTCAAGTTATAAAAAACTTAAATCACTAGAGCCATCCATGGAGTCACGCCTAGCTCGTTGGCGACGGGATCCCGGTGAGCTCGCTCACGAGCAAGATCTCGGACAGGATCCGGTCGAGCTCGTTGGCGATCCTCAGGGCGGGGTCAAAAGTCCTAAAAAAATAGACAAAGGAGGCTTCGTACAATGAAAAGAATGAAAAAACTAGAGTTGAAAAAGAAAACCACTCGTGCCATTCATGGAGTCACACCCAACTTAGTGACCCAAATTGATCGGGTGACCCGACCTAACCCGAGTTGGTTAGGTGATGTGGTGACCCGAGCTGATCTGGCTGACGACCCGAGTCGATGTGGCGACCTGAGTTGATCTGGTTGGCGACAAGAATTGATCTGGCAACCCGACCCGATCTAGAGAACTGACCCAACCCGATCTAGAGACCTGACCCAACCCGACCCGACCCAACTTGGCCTGGCAATCTGGTGACCCGAGTTGATCTGGTTGGTGACCCGAGTCAATTTGTTGACCTGAGTTGATCAGGCTGGCATACTTAGTTGACTTCATTGATGAGTTTGCATACTCGTTAGTATTACTATTATGCATATTAGATTGAGGCGATCCAAGTTTGAATGAGTTAGCCTAGCTCGCTTGCGAGTGGGGTCAAAACTCAAATTTGTTAACCCGAGTTGATCTGGCTGGTGACCCGAGTTGATTTGGTGACCCGAGCTGATTTGGCTGGCGACCTAAGTCGATGTGATGATCTGAGTTGATCTGGCTGGCGACCTGAGTTGATCTGGCGATCTGACTTCATCCGTCGACCTGACTCGAGTTGGTCAGGTGATCTAATGACCTGAGCTGATCTGGTTGGCGAGTCGAGTCGAGTCGATGTAGCAACTCGAGTTGATCTGGCTGGCGAGCTGAAATGATCCCGCGACTTGACCCAATCTGGAGACCTTACCCGACCTGACCTGAGTTGGTCTGGCGACCCAAGTTGATCTGGTTGGTGACTCGAGTCGATGTGTTGACCCGAGTTGATCTGGCTGGAGACCCAATTTGATCTGGTGACCCGACTCGATCCAGAGACCCGACCTAACCTAAGTTAGTCAGGTGATTTGGTGACCTGATTTGATCTATCTGGATACCCGAATCGATCCGATGAACCGAGTCGATCGGACGACCCATCCTGATCTGGAGACCTGAGTCGATCCGGTGACCTGCGTCAATACGGTGACCCGAGTCGATTCGAGGACTCGAGTCGATCCGGTGACCCGAGTCGATCTGGCGACCCGAGTCGATCTGATGACTCGAGTTAATTAGGTGACCCAAGTTGTTTTGGCAATACGAGTTACTTATGCGACTCGAGTGATCCGAGCTAGCAAACTAGACAGCTTGGCATATTGGAATGTGTTAACAACATAAGCTGATGTGTTGACCCGAGTTGATCATGTTAGTGACCCGAGTTGATCTAATTAGCGACCTGAGTTGATCCGGTGACCCGACCTGATCAGGAGACCTAACCCAACCTGACCTAAGTTAGTTAGGTGATTTGGTGACCCGAGCTGATCTATCTGGATACTCGAGTTGATGTGGCAACCTAAGTTGATCTGGCTGGTGACCCGAATTAATCTGGTGACCCGACCTGACCTGAGTTGGTTAGGTGATGTGGCAACCTGAGCTGATCTAGGTGATGACCCAAGTCGATGTGGTGACTTGAGTTAATCTAGCTAGCAACCCGAGTTGATCCAGCGACCTATCGCGATCTAGAGACCCGAGTCAAGCCGGCAACCCGAGTCGACCTAACGACCTGAGTGATCTAAGTTTATTATGGTAGTTGGAGTTACTTATGCGACTCGACTGATCTAAGTTGGAGGACTTGACAACTTGGCATACTGAGATGACTTCATTGATGAGTTTGCATACTCATCAGCATTACTATTGTGCATATTGGATGTGGTGACCTGAGTTGATCTGGCTAGGGACCTGATCTGGCTGGTGACCTAAGTCGATGTGGTGACCTAAGTTGATCTAGCTCAGGACCCGACTTGATCTGGTGACCCGACTTGATCTAGAGACCCCACCTGAGTTGAGTTCATCGAGCGATCTAGGGATCCAAGATGATCTAGCTGACTACCTGAGTCGATGTGGTGTCCCGAGTCGATCTGGCAACTCGAGTTGATCTGGCTGGCGACCCAAGTTGGCTAGGTGATGTGGCAACCTGAGTCAATGTGGCGATCAAGGCTGATTTGGTTGGCGACCTAAGTTGGTCAGGTGATCTGGTGACCAGAGCTGATCTAGCGACCCGAGTTGATCTAGTTGGCGACCCATGTGATGACCTAAGTTGATTTGGCTAGCGACACGAGTTGATCAAGTGACCCGTCCCGATCCAAAGACCTGAGTCGATTCGGCTATGTCAACCCAGCAACCTGAGTTGACTTGATGACCCGAGTCGACCCCGTGACCTGAGTCGACCTAGTGACCCGAGTCACTATGGTGACCTAATTTATTATGGCTATCTGAGTTACTTATGCGACTCGAGTGATCTAAGTTGGGGGACTTGACATACTGAGATGACTTCATTGATGTGTTTGCATACTCATCAACATTACTATTGTGCATATTAGATTTATGCGATCCAAGTTTAAATGAGTTGGCCTAGCTTGATCGTGAGCGAGGTCAAAAGTTGTAAAAAAAATAGACAAAGGAGGCTCCCTACGACAAAAAGAATGAAAAAACCAGAGTTAAAAAAAAATCACTCAGGCCATACATGGAGTCACGCCCTTCTTATTGTCGAGCTAGAAGCGGAGACTTGACTATGATAATACTTGAAGAGGAGTATGGGTCAATCATTCAAAAAGTGGACAGACTCACTGGAGATCTAAGTAGGTCAGGCTATCTAGTGACCTGACCTAATCTGGCTGGTGACCCGAGTCGATGTGGTGACCTGAGTTGATCTGGCTCGGGACCCGACTTGATCTGGTGACTCGACTCGATCTAGAGACCCCACCCGACCTGAGTTCATCGGGCGATCTGGTGATCTGAGATGATCTAGCTAACTACCTGAGTCGATGTCGTGTCCTGAGTTGATCTGGCGAACCGAGTTGGCCAGGTGATGTGGTGACCCAAGCTGATCTGGCTGGCGACCCGAGTCGGTTAGGTGATTTGGCGACCAGAGCAGATTTGGCTAGTGACCCAAGCTGATCTGGTGACCTGAGTTGATCTAATTGGTGACTCATGTGGTGACCCGAGTTGATCAAGTGACCTGTCCTGATCTAGAGACCCGAGTCGATCCAATAACCTGAGTTGACCCGGCGACCCGAGTCAACTTGACGACCCGAGTCAACCCAGCGACCTGCGTCGACCTAGTGACCCGCGTCGACCCAGTGACTCGCGTCGACCCAGTGACCCGTGTCGACCCAGTGACCCGTGTCAAACTGGCGACCCATGTCGAACCGGTGACTCGTGTTGACCTGACAACCCGCATCGACCTGGTGACCCAAGTCAACCCAAGTCGACTCGAGGCCCGAGTTGATCTGGCAACCCAAGTCGACCCGAGTCGACCCGATAACCTGAGTCAACCGAGTCACCTGAGTTGATCTGGCTGGTGACCCGAGTTGGCCAAGTAATGTGGCGACCTGAGTCAATGTGGTGACCCAAGCTGATCTGGCGACCACAGCTGATCTGGCTGGTGACCCAAGCTGATCTGGCGATCCGAGTTGATCTAGTTGGGGACCAGTGTGGTGACCTGAGTTGATCTCGCTAGCTACCTAACTTGATCTAGTTGGTGACCCGTGTGGTGACCGAGTCGACCCAGTGACCTGAGTCAATCGGTTGACCCAGTGACCTGAGTCAACTGAGTCAACCCGATGACAAGAGTCAATCGAGTCGACATGGTGACCTGAGATGACCGAGTCAGTCAGGTGATTGAGTCGACCCAGTGACCTGAATCGATTGAGTCGACCCGAGTCGACCAGGAGACCTTAGTAGACTAGGTCGACCCGTGTCAACCCAAGTCAACTTGAGGCCTGAGTCGATCCAGCAACCCAAGTCGACTCGGTGACCCGAGTCGACCCAGTGACCCAAGTCGACCTGATGACCTGAGTCAACCGAGTCGACCCGGTGACCCGAGTTGACCGAGTCGACCCAATGACCCGAGTCAATCGAGTCGACCCGAGTCGACCCAGCGACTGGGGTTTCTGTGGTGACCTAATTTATTATGGCAGTTGGAGTTACTCATTGGCGACCAGAGCTGATCTAGCAACCCGAGTTGATCTAGTTGGCGACCTAACCTGATCTAGCTGGCGAACTAATTTTGTCAGGTGATTTGGCGACAAGAGTTGATTTGGCTGGTGACCCAAGCTGATATGGTGACCTGAGTAAATCTAGTTGGGGACCCGTGTGGTGACTTGAGTTGATCTCGCTAGAAACTTGAGTTGATCCAATGACCCCTCCTGATCTAGAGGCCCGAGTCAACCCGAGTTGACCCGGTGACCCGAGTCACTCGAGTCGACCCGAGTCAATCGAGTCGACCCAGTGACTTGAGTCAACCGAGTCGACCCAGTGACCCGAATCAACCGAGTCGGTCAAGTGACTGAGTCGACCCGGTGACCTGAGTCGACTGAGTTGACCCAGTCGACCTGGTGACCTGAGTCGACAGAGTTGACCCAGTGACCTGAGTCAACTGAGTCGACCTGGTGACCCGAGTCAACTAAGTCGACCTAAGTCAGTCAGGTGATTAAGTCGACCCGAGTTGACCAAGTGACCCGAGTCAACCGAATCGACCGAGTGACCTGAGTCAACTGAGTCGACCCGATGACCCGAGTCAACTGAGTCGACCTGAGTCAACCGAGTCGACCGAGTCAACGTGGTGACCCGAGTCAACTGAGTCGGTCAGGTGACTAAGTCGACCCGAGTCAACCAGAGTCGACTGAGTCAACCTAGTGACCTGAATCAATTGAGTCGACCCGGTGACCTGAGTTGACTAGGTCGACCCGTGTCAACCCAAGTCGACTCGAGGCTTGAGTCAATCCAGCAACCCAAGTCGACTCGGTGACCCGAGTCGACCCAGTGACCCGATGACCCGAGTCGACCCGGTGACCCGAGTTGACCGAGTCGACCCAATGACCCGAGTCAACTGAGTCGACCCGGTGACCTGAGTCAACCAAGTCGACCCAGCGACCGGGGTTTTTATGGTGGCCTAATTTATTATGGTAGTCAGAGTTACTCACTGGCGACTAGAGCTGATCTAGCACCCCGAGTTGATCTAGTTAGCGACCTAACCTGATCTGGCTGGTGAACTAATTTTGTCAGGTGATCTGGCTCTGGCGATAAGAGCTGATCTGGTTGGTGACCCAAGCTGATATGGTGACTCGAGTAAATCTAGTTGCCGACCCATGTGGTGACCTGAGTTGATCTCGCTAGCGACTTGAGTTGATCCAATGACCCGTCTCGATCTAGAGGCTCGAGTCGAGCCAGCAACCCAAGTCGAGCTAGCAACCCGAGTCAACCGAGTCGACCTGATGACCTGAGCCAACCGAGTCGACTCGGTGACCCGGTGACCTGAATCAACCGAGTCGACCCGGTGACCAGAGTCGACTAAGTCGACCCAGTCGACCTGAGTCAACCGAGTCGACCCAGTGACCTGAGTCGACCCGATGACCCGAGCCAACCGAGTCGACCTAGTGACCCGGTGACCCGAATCAACCGAGTCGACCCGGTGACTAGAGTTGACTAAGTCGACCCAGTCGACCTGAGTCAACCGAGTCGACCCAGTGACCCGAGTCGACCCGATGACCCGAGCCAACCGAGTCGACCAGTGACCCGGTGACCCGAATCAACCAAGTCGACCCGGTGACCAGAGTCGACTGAGTCGACTCGGTGACCCGAGTCAACCGAGTCGATAGAGTTAACCCAGTGACCCGAGTCAACCGTGTCAACCCAATGACCTGAGTTGACATGGTGACCTGAGTCAACCAAGTTGACCTAAGTCAGTAAGGTGACTGAGTCGACCCGAGTCGACTCGGTGACCTGAGTCAACTGAGTCGACCTGGTGACCTAAGTCAACTAAGTCGACCCGGTGACCTGAGTTGACCCAGTGACATGAGTCAACCGAGTCGACCCGATGACTTGAGTCAACCGAGTCGACCCTGTGACCTGAGTCAACCGAGTCGACCCAGCGACCTGAGTCACTGTGGTGACCCAATTTATTATGGCAGTCGAAGTTACTGGCTGGCGACCCGAGTTGATCTAGTTGGTGACATAAGCTGATCTGGCTGGTGACCTAATTTTGTTAGGTGATCTGGTGACCAGAGCTGATCTAGCTGGTGACCCAAGCTGATCTGGCGACCTGAGTTGATCTAGTTGGCGACCCGTGTGGTGACCTGAGTTGATCTAGTTGGCGACCCGTGTGGTGACCTGAGTTGATCTCGCTAGCGACTTGAGTTGACCAAGTGACTCATCCCGATTTAGAGGCCTAAGTCGATCCGGCAACCCAAGTCAACCCGGTGACTTGAGTCAACCGCGTCGACCGAGTCAACCTAGTGACCCGAGTCGATCGAGTCGACTCGATGACCTGAGTCAACTGAGTTGACCCGATGACCTGAGTCAATTGAGTCGACCTGGTGACCCAAGTCAACCGAGTCGACCTAAGTCGACCCGGTGACTTGAGTCAACCGAGTCAACCCGGTGACCTGAGTCAACTGAGTCGACCGAGTTGACCTAGTGACCTAAGTCAACCAAGTCGACCCAGTGACCCGACTCGACCGAGTCGACCCAGCGACCCGAGTCGCTGTGGTGACCCAATTTATTATGGCAGTCAAAGTTATTGGCTAGCGACCAGAGTTGATCTAGCGACCTGAATTGATCTAGTTGGCAACCTAAGCTGATCTGGTTGTCGACCTAATTTTGTGAGGTGATCTAGTGACCAGAGCTAATTTGGCTGTCGACCTAATTTTGTGAGGTGATCTAGCAACCAGAGCTGATCTGGCTGGTGACCCAATCTGATCTGGCGACTCGAGTTGATCTAGTTGGCGACCTGTGTGGTGACCTGAGTTGATCTCGCTAGCGACTTGTGTTGATCTAGTGACCCATCCTGATCTAGAGGCTTGAGTTGATCCAACAACCCAAGTCGATCCGAGTCGACCGAGTCGACTCGATCATCCGAGTCAACCGAGTTGACCCGGTGACCCGAGTCGACCCGGTGACCTGAGTCAATCGAGTCGACCCGGTGACCTGAGTCAACTGAGTCAACCCAGTGACCTGAGTCAACCGAGTCGACCCGAGTCAACTGAGTTGACGCGGTGACCCGAGTCAACCAAGTCGATCGATTCAACCCGGTGATCCGAGTCGACCTGAGTCGACCGAGTCGGTTAGGTGACTGAGTCGACCCGATGACCTAAGTTGACCGAGTCGACCCAGTGACCTGACTCAATTGAGTCGACCCAGTGACCCGAGTCAACTGAGTCGACCCAATGACTCGAGTCAACCGAGTCGACCTGGTGACCCAAGTCAACTGAGTCGACCGAGTTGACCCGATGACCCGAGTCAACTGAGTCGACCCAGTGACCCAAGTCGCTGTGGTGACCTAATTTATTATGGCAGTTAAAGTTACTAGCTGGCGACCAGAGCTGAGCTGGCAACCTGAATTGATCTAGTGGGTGACCTAAGCTGATCTGGCTAGTGACCTAATTTTGTCAGGTCATCTGGAGACCAGAGCTGATCTGGCTGGTGACCCAAGTTGATCTGGTGACTCAAGTTGATCTAGTTGGCGACCCGTGTGGTGACCTGAGTTGATCTTGCTAGCGATTTGAGTTGATCCAGTGACCCGTCCTGATCCAGAGGCCTGAGTCAATCCGGCAACCCAAGTCGACTCGGTGACCCGAGTCTATCGAGTTGACCGAGTGACCTGAGTCAACCGAGTCGACTCGATGACCCGAGTCAACCGAGTCGACTCGATGACCCGAGTCAACCGAGTCGACTGAGTCGACGTGGTGTCCCGAGTCGGTCAGGTGACCGAGTCGACCCGAGTAAACCAGAGTCGACTGAGTTGACCTAGTGACCTGAATCAATTGAGTCAACCTAGTGACCTGAGTCGACTAGGTCGACCCGTGTCAACCCAAGTCGACTCGAGGCCTAAGTTGATTCGGCAACCCAAGTCGACTCGGTGACCCACGTCGACCGAGTCGACCCAGTGACCCGAGTTGACCCGATGACCCGAGTTGACCCGGTGACCCGAGTTGATCAAGTTGACTGAGTTGACTGAGTCGACCCAGCGACCAGGGTTTTTGTGGTGACCCAATTTATTATGGCAGTCGGAGTTACTCACTGGCGACCAGAGCTAATCTAGCGACCTGAGTTGATCTAATTGGTGACCTAACCTGATCTGGTTGGTGAACTAATTTTGTCAGGTGATCTGGTGACAAGAGCTGATCTGGTTGGTGACCCAAGCTGATATGGCGACCTGAGTAAATCTAGTTGGTGATCCGTGTGGTGACCTGAGTTGATCTCGCTAGCGACTTGAGTTGATCCAGTGACCCATCCCGATCCAGAGGCCCGAGTCGAGCCGGCAACCCAACTCGACCTGAGTCAATCGAGTCGACTCGAGTCCACCGAGTCGACCCAGTGACCCGAGTCAACCTGGTCAACTCGATGACCCGAGCCAACCGAGTCGACCCAGTGACCCGGTGACTCGAATCAACTGAGTCGACCCGGTGACCAGAGTTGACTAAGTCGACCCAGCTGACTTGGTGACCTGAGTCGACAGAGTTGACCTAGTGACCTGAGTCAACCGTGTTGACCTGATGACCTAAGTTGACCTGGTGACCCAAGTCAACCAAGTCTACCTAAGTTAGTAAGGTGACTGAGTTGACCCGAGTCGACCTAGTGACCTGAGTCAACCGAGTCGACCTGGTGACTCGAGTCGACCCAGTGACATGAGTCAACTGAGTCGACCCAATGACCTGAGTCAACTGAGTCAACCGAGTCGACCCTATGACCTGAGTCAACCAAGTTGACCTAGCGACCCGAGTCACTATGGTGACCCAATTTATTATGGCAGTCAAAGTTATTGGCTGGCGACCTGAGTTGATCTAGTTGGTGACATAAGCTGATATGGCGACCAGAGCTGATCTAGCTGGTGACCCAAGCTAATCTGGTGACCCAAGTTGATCTAGTTGGCGACCCATGTGGTGACCTGAGTTGATCTCGCTAGTAACTTGAGTTGACCCGATGATCCATCTTGATCTAGAGGCCCGAGTCGATCCGGCAACCCAAGTCGACCTGGTGACCTGAGTCAACCGCGTCGACCGACTCGACCCAGTGACCTGAGTCAACTAAGTTGACCTGATGACTTGAGTCAACTGAGTTGACCCAATGACCGGAGTCAACTGAGTTGACCCGATGACCTGAGTCAACTGAGTTAACACGATGACTCGAGGCAACCAAGTCGACCCAAGTCGACCGAGTCAGTCAGGTGACTGAGTCGACCTAAGTCGACCTAGTGACCTGAGTCGACCGAGTCAACCCGGTGACTCGAGTCAACAGAGTCGACCGAGTCGACCCAGTGACCCGTGTCAACCGAGTTGACCTGGTGACCCGAGTCGATCGAGTCGACCCAGCGACCTGAGTCACTATGGTGACCTAATTTATTATGGCAGTCAGAGTTACTGGCTGGTGACTAGAGCTGATCTGGTGACCTGAATTGATCTAGTTGGCAACCTAAGCTGATTTGGCTGTCGACCTAATTTTGTGAGGTGATCTGGCGACCAGAGCTGATCTGGCTAGTGACCCAATCTGATTTGGTGACCTGAGTTGATCTAGTTGGTGACCCGTGTGGTGACCTGAGTTGATCTCACTAGCGACTTGTGTTGATCTAGTGACCCATCCCAATCTAGAGGCCTGAGTCGATCCGGCAACCCAAGTCGATTCGAGTTGACTCGGTGACCCGAGTCAACCGAGTCGACCCAGTGACCTGAGTCAATTGAGTCAACCCAGTGACCTGAGTCAACCGAGTCGACCCGATGACCCGAGTCAACCGAGTCAACCCGATGACCCGAGTCAACCGAGTCGACGCAGTGACCTGAGTCAACCAAGTCGATGCGGTGACCCAAGTCAACCGAGTCGACCCGGTGACCTGAGTCAACCGAGTTGACCTGAGTCAACCCGACGACCTGAGTCGACCCGATGACCCGACTCGATCGAGTCGACCTGGTGACCTGACTCGACCGAGTCGACCCAATGACCCGAGTCAACCGAGTCGACCCGGTGACCCGAGTCAACTGAGTCGACCGAGTTCACCCGGTGACCTGAGTCAATTGAGTCGACCCAGTGACCCAAGTTGCTAGTGACCTAATTTTGTTAGGTGATCTGGAGACCAGAGTTGATCTGGTTGGTGACCCAAGCTAATCTGGCGACCAGAGTTGATCTAGTTGGTGACCCGTGTGGTGACCTAAGTTGATCTTGCTAGCAACTTGAGTTGATCCAGTAACCCATCCTGATCCAGAGGCCTGAGTCGATCTGGTAACCCAAGTCGACCTGAGTCGACCTGGTGACCCGACTCAACCGAGTCGACCCGATGACCCGAATCAACCAAGTCGACCTGATGACCCGAGTCAACCAAGTCGACCTTGTGACCCGAGTCAACCAAGTCGACCCGAGTCAGTCAGGTGACTGAGTCAACCCGGTGACCTGAGTCGATTAAGTCAACGGAGTCCACCCAATGACCTGAGTCAACTGAGTCGATCGTGTCAACCCAGTAACCTAAGTCAACCCGGTGAATCGAGTCAACTGAGTCGATCGAGTCGACCCGGTGACCTGAGTCAACTGAGTCGACCTGAGTCGACTGAGTCAACCCAGTTACCTGAGTCACTGTGGTGACCTAATTTATTATGGTAGTCAGAGTTACTGGCTGGTGACCTAAGCTAATCTGGCTGGTGACTTAAGTTTGTCAGGTGATCTAGCGACCAGAGTTGATCTGGTTGGTGACCCAAGCTGATCTGGCGATGTGAGTTGATCTAGTTGGCGACCCGTGTGGTGACCTGAGTTGATCTCGCTAGCGACTTGAGTTGATCCAGTGACCCGTACTGATCCAGAGGCCCGAGTCGATCTGACAACCCAAGTCGACCCGGTGACCCGAGTCAACTTGGTGACTCGAGTCGATCCGATGACCTGAGTCAACTGAGTCATCCCGAGTCGACCGAGTCAGTCAGGTGACTGAGTCGACCCGGTGACCTGAGTCAACCAAGTCGACCTGGTGACCCAAGTCCATCGAGTCGACCGAGTCGACCCAGTGACCTGATTCAACCAAGTCGACCTGGTGACCCGAGTCAACCGAGTCGACCTGGTGACCCGAGTCGCTGTGGTGACCCAATTTATTATGGCAGTCAAAGTTTTTGGCTGGCAACCAGAGCTGATCTGGCGACCTGAGTTGATCTAGTTAGCGACCTAAGCTGATCTAGTTGGCGACCTAAGATGAAATGGTTGGTGACCCAGGCTGATCTAGTTAGTGACCTGATTTTGTCAGGTGATCTAGCGACTAGAGCTGATCTAGCTGGTGACCCAAGCTGATCTAGTGACCCGAGTTGATCTAGTTGGTTACCTGTGTGGTGACCTGAGCTGATCTCGCTAGCAACTTGAGTTGATCTAGTGACCCGTGCAATCTAGAGGCCCGAGTAGATCCGACAACCCAAGTCGACTTGAGTCGACCTGAGTCAACCGAGTCAGCTGAGTCGACCTAAGTCACCCTAGTCGACCCGGTGATCCAAGTCAACTGAGTTGACTCAAGTTGACTGCGTCGACCCGAGTCGACCGGCGTCGGTCAGGTGACTGACTCGACCTGAGTCGATTTGGCTACCTGAGTCAACTCGGTGACCCGAGTCGATCGAGTCGACCGAGTCGACCAAGTCCACCCAGTGACCTGAGTCACCTTAGTCGACCGAGCGACCAGAGTCGTTGTAGTGACCTAATTTATTATGGCAGTATGAGTTACCGACTAGCGAGCAGAGTTGATCTAGCCACCCGAGATGATCTAGTTTGCGACCTGAGTTGATCTAGTTGGTGACCCGAGTTGATCTGCCTGTTGACCTAATTTTGTCAAGTGATCTAGCGACCAGAGCTGATCAAGCCGAGCGGAACCGAACCGGTCGAGCTCTCCGGGGAGCGGCGGGGCGGGATCGGCGCCGAGCTCGCTCCCGGGCGGGGTCGAAACTCGCGGAAAAAAAATGAACAAAGGAGGCCCCGTACGAGGATAAGAACGAAAAAACCAGAGTTAAATTAAAAAAAAAAAAAAAAAAAAAAAAAAAATTACTTTCGGGTCATACGTGTAGCCACGCCCAGCTCGCCCGCGGACGGGATCCCCATCGAGCTCGTCGAGCCGAGCGGCGCTCGCGGGCGGGGTCCGATCCGAGCGGAACCGAACCGGTCGAGCTCTCCGGGGAGCGGCGGGGCGGGATCGGCGCCGAGCTCGCTCCGGGGCGGGGTCGAAACTCGCGGAAAAAAAATGAACAAAGGAGGCTCCGTACGAGGATAAGAACGAAAAAACCAGAGTTAAAAAAAAAAAAAAAAAAAAAAAAAATACATTCGCGTCATACGTGTAGCCACGCCCAGCTCGCCCGCGGACGGGATCCCCATCGAGCTCGTCGAGCCGAGCGGCGCTCGCGGGCGGGGTCCGATCCGAGCGGAACCGAACCGGTCGAGCTCTCCGGGGAGCGGCGGGGCGGGATCGGCGCCGAGCTCGCTCCCGGGCGGGGTCGAAACTCGCGGAAAAAAAATGAACAAAGGAGGCTCCGTACGAGGATAAGAACGAAAAAACCAGAGTTTAAAAAAAAATTAAAAAAAAAAAATTACATTCGGGTCATACGTGTAGCCACGCCCAGCTCGCCCGCGGACGGGATCCCCATCGAGCTCGTCGAGCCGAGCGGCGCTCGCGGGCGGGGTCTCCGATCCGAGCGGAACCGAACCGGTCGAGCTCTCCGGGGAGCGGCGAGGCGGGATCGGCGCCGAGCTCGCTCCCGGGCGGGGTCGAAACTCGCGGAAAAAAAATGAACAAAGGAGGCTCCTTACGAGGATAAGAACGAAAAAACCAGAGTTAAAAAAAAAAAAAAAAAAAAAAAAAATTACATTCGGGTCATACGTGTAGCCACGCCCAGCTCGCCCGCGGACGGGATCCCATTCGAGCTCGTCGAGCCGAGCGGCGCTCGCGGGCGGGGTCCGATCCGAGCGGAACCGAACCGGTCGAGCTCTCCGGGGAGCGGCGGGGCAGGATCGGCGCCGAGCTCGCTCCCGGGCGGGGTCGAACTCGCGGAAAAAAAATGAACAAAGGAGCTCCGTACGAGGATAAGAACGAAAAAACCAGAGTTAAAAAAAAAAAAAAAAAAAAATTACATTCGGGTCATACGTGTAGCCACGCCCAGCTCGCCCGCGGACGGGATCCCCATCGAGCTCGTCGAGCCGAGCGGCGCTCGCGGGCGGGGTCCGATCCCGAGCGGAACCGAACCGGTCGAGCTCTCCGGGGAGCGGCGGGGCGGGATCGGCGCCGAGCTCGCTCCCGGGCGGGGTCGAAACTCGCGGAAAAAAATGAACAAAGGAGGCTCCGTACGAGGATAAGAACGAAAAAACCAGAGTTTTAAAAAAAAAAAAAAAAAAAAAATTACATTCGGGTCATACGTTGTAGCCACGCCCAGCTCGCCGCGGACGGGATCCCCATCGAGCTCGTCGAGCCGAGCGGCGCTCGCGGGCGGGGTCCGATCCGAGCGGAACCGAACCGGTCGAGCTCTCCGGGGAGCGGCGGGGCGGGATCGGCGCCGAGCTCGCTCCCGGTCGGGGTCGAAACTCGCGGGAAAAAAATGACAAAGGAGGCTCCGTACGAGGATAAGAACGAAAAAACCAGAGTTAAAAAAAAAAAAAAAAAAAAAAAAAAAAATTACATTCGGGTCATACGTGTAGCCACGCCCAGCTCGCCCGCGGACGGGATCCCCATCGAGCTCGTCGAGCCGAGCGGCGCTCGCGGGCGGGGTCCGATCGGAGCGGAACCGAACCGGTCGAGCTCTCCGGGGAGCGGCGGGGCGGGATCGGCGCCGAGCTCGCTCCCGGGCGGGGTCGAAACTCGCGGAAAAAAAATGAACAAAGGAGGCTCCGTACGAGGATAAGAACGAAAAAACCAGAGTTAAAAAAAAAAAAAATAAAAAAATTACATTCGGGTCATACGTGTAGCCACGCCCAGCTCGCCCGCGGACGGGATCCCCATCGAGCTCGTCGAGGCCGAGCGGCGCTCGCGGGCGGGGTCCGATCCGAGCGGAACCGAACCGGTCGAGCTCTCCGGGAGCGGCGGGGCGGGATCGGCGCCGAGCTCGCTCCCGGCGGGGTCGAAACTCGCGGAAAAAAAATGAACAAAGGAGGCCCCCGTACGAGGATAAGAACGAAAAAACCAGAGTTAAAAAAAAAAAAAAAAAAAAAAAAAAAAACTTTCGGGTCATAAGTGTAGCCACGCCCAGCTCGCCCGCGACGGGATCCCCATCGAGCTCGTCGAGCCGAGCGGCGCTCGCGGGCGGGGTCCGATCCGAGCGGAACCGAACCGGTCGAGCTCTCCGGGGAGCGGCGGGGCGGGATCGGCGCCGGAGCTCGCTCCGGGGCGGGGTCGAAACTCGCGGAAAAAAAATGAACAAAGGAGGCTCCGTACGAGGATAAGAACGAAAAAACCAGAGTTTTAAAAAAAAAAAAAAAAAAAATTACATTCGGGTCATACGTGTAGCCACGCCCAGCTCGCCCGCGGACGGGATCCCCATCGAGCTCGTCGAGCCGAGCGGCGCTCGCGGGCGGGGTCCGATCCGAGCGGAACCGAACCGGTCGAGCTCTCCGGGGAGCGGCGGGGCGGGATCGGCGCCGAGCTCGCTCCGGGCGGGTCGAAACTCGCGGAAAAAAAATGAACAAAGGAGGCTCCGTACGAGGATAAGAACGAAAAACAGAGTTAAAAAAAAAAAAAAAAAAAAAAAATTACATTCGGGGTCAACGTGTAGCCACGCCCAGCTCGCCCGCGGACGGGATCCCATCGAGCTCGTCGAGCCGAGCGGCGCTCGCGGGCGGGGTCCGATCCGAGCGGAACCGAACCGGTCGAGCTCTCCGGGGAGCGGCGGGGCGGGGATCGGCGCCGAGCTCGCTCCGGGGCGGGGTCGAAACTCGCGGAAAAAAAATGAACAAAGGAGGCTCCGTACGAGGATAAGAACGAAAAACCAGAGTTAAAAAAAAAAAAAAAAAAAAAAAAATACATTCGCGTCATACGTGTAGCCACGCCCAGCTCGCCCGCGGACGTGATCCCCATCGAGCTCGTCGAGCCGAGCGGCGCTCGCGGGCGGGGTCCGATCCGAGCGGAACCGTACCGGTCGAGCTCTCCGGGGAGCGGCGGGGCGGGATCGGCGCCGAGCTCGCTCCCGGGCGGGTCGAAACTCGCGGAAAAAAAAATGAACAAAGGAGGCTCCGTACGAGGATAAGAACGAAAAAACCAGAGTTAAAAAAAAAATTAAAAAAAAAAATTACATTCGGGTCATTAGACTGTAGCCACGCCCAGCTCGCCCGCGGACGGGATCCCCATCGAGCTCGTCGAGCCGAGCGGCGCTCGCGGGCGGGGTCCGATCCGAGCGGAACCGAACCGGTCGAGCTCTCCGGGGAGCGGCGGGGCGGGATCGGCGCCGAGCTCGCTCTTGGCGGGGTCGAAACTCGCGGGAAAAAAATGAACAAAGGAGGCTCCGTACGAGGATAAGAACGAAAAAACCAGAGTTAAAAAAAAAAAAAAAAAAAAAAAAAATTACATTCGGGTCATACGTGTAGCCACGCCCAGCTCGCCCGCGGACGGGATCCCCATCGAGCTCGTCGAGCCGAGCGGCGCTCGCGGGCGGGGTCCGATCCGAGCGGAACCGAACCGGTCGAGCTCTCCGGGGAGCGGCGGGGCGGGATCGGCGCCGAGCTCGCTCCCGGGCGGGGTCGAAACTCGCGGAAAAAAAATGAACAAAGGAGGCTCCGTACGAGGATAAGAACGAAAATACCAGAGTTAAAAAAAAAAAAAAAAAAAAAAAAAAAAAATTACATTCGGGTCATACGTGTAGCCACGCCCAGCTCGCCCGCGGACGGGATCCCCATCGAGCTCGTCGAGCCGAGCGGCGCTCGCGGGCGGGGTCCGATCCGAGCGGAACCGAACCGGTCGAGCTCTCCGGGGAGCGGCGGGGGCGGGATCGGCGCCGAGCTCGCTCCCTGGCGGGGTCGAAACTCGCGGAAAAAAAATGAACAAAGGAGGCTCCGTACGAGGAT